>CM064506.1:8302845-8482845 GCA_032716605.1 Paralithodes platypus | reverse complement strand
ATGTAACACCCAGACACCGGCCCACACCGCCCTGCTCGTCTCAGTTACCTCACAGACAGCGAGAGAGGAGGGTTGCCTGTGGCTCTCTCTTGCCTGAGATTATGACCGGGTGGCCAATATCTTCGTTTTTCACCACCCAAATGCTTTTCCCACTTATTTTAGCACTCTTGAAGGTTCATATATACATCATATATGTAAAATAAAAGCATACCGAAAACAAATAATGCTCTATATTGTAAATATAACAAATTCTGTTAGAATCCAAGGCTAGAAATGCACAAATAACTACCCTAGCCCCTAGGTCTATTTCGCGCTTGTCAGGTTAACTGTACCTCCAGTCCTATCCATTCATATGCTGATGACTCTACCTTACACTATTCAACTCATCTAATTGGGATGGAATTTGTGCTGTACCTAGCCTAGTATCAGTGCATTACTACAAAGCCCACCGAAATGCCATAAAATACCCTCATTGTTCCCTGATTAAATAGCACTGTATGCATATTCCCATATTCAAAATAGGCTACAGGGGGGCAATTGCTCAATAGGTGGCGTTCTGAGAGTGAGGGTCGGAGTCTATGAGATGAGACAGTGAAGCACTGGGGCGAAGCAGCTTTAGAGATGGGGCTGCTTTGAACCGTGAGTGAGCAATCAAGCCCCAGGCATCCTGAGAAGGCAAGATGGCAGGGGTTGGTTGCAGCAGAAAGTGCTTCACATGGCTCACTCCCTAGACTGGAACGAGACCTCACAAGCTTCACCGTTCAATATAATTACGGATGAATGTACAGGCTCTCAGCCTATGCCCGAGAGGGAGTAGTTGGAGTATAGAAGAAAAAAAAAACGTACAGACTTTTTGCAATCTCTCTCTCTTCGCCGCAATGTTGCATCTCTTTCGCTATTCTACCGCTTTTACAATAATCAGTGTTCCCCAGAGCTCTCTCAATGTATACCACCTCCTCTACGTAGAGTACGTAGCACCCGTCTTGCAACACAATCCCACCCCTACTCTGTGCAACTCTCCAACCCAATCATTCTTATATTCAACAGCGGAGCTCTGGAACTCTCTCCCTGAATCCATCTTCCCCTCATCCTATGACTTAAATGTCTTCAAACTCCGTGTGTCCAGGCATTTTGGCTCGAACATTCCTTGATTATGGCCCTGTCACTCTTTCAACTCTGTGGGAGGAACTCGTCACAGGCAGTTCTGCCTTTTGTCTCCCTCATCCACACACACACATATATATATATATATATATATAATATCCCTGTCATGTATAAATAACTCCGTCCCAATCATTCTTGCGACAGAATAAGTGAAATAAATATTTGACATTTACAGGTTTTGTTTTATCATTATTTTTACAGCGAGAGTACCGGTACAGCGAGAGTACCGGTACTTCCCTGAATTAAATATAGTAGCTTAGTGTTAACCCTTTCAGTAGCATGATTTCTTGTTTATGATTTTGCTTTACTTTAGTCTATTGTTTTCACCTGGTAGAAAATCAAAACCCTTAACCCTTTGAGGATCATGACGCGTTTTAGCAGTTTCTTCTGGTTATGCTTTGACGAATTTATACAGCTTAAAACATATGGGGAGGGGATATGAATGGTAAGATGGGTGATAGGAAAGTTGAGGGAGTGGTGGGAGGGTGGGTGGTACCATCAGAGGTGAATGGGAATGGTAGTGCACTTGTGGACGTATGTGTGGGGAGGAGGCTGTGGATAGCCAACACCTTCTTCCGACACAGAATGATCCACAGGTACACGTGGAAACGGATGTTGACGATGAAGGATAAGACAGTGGTGGAACGAAAGTCATTGATTGATTATGTATGTGTGGATGAACGAATGAAGAAATCTGTGATGGATGCTAGGGTTTATAGGGGTATTGGAGGGGGTCTGTCTGATCATTATGTAGTGGTAGCTAAGGTTAGGATACAAAAGAAGTGGGTGAGGAGAGCTGGAGGGAGGCGAGAGGAGGGTGGAGAGGTTGCAGGAGGAGGAAGTCAGGGAGGAGTACAGGAGAGCAGTGGAAAGACGACTAGGTGGGTTCGACCTGGAAGTTATGGAGGAAGTGGAGGAGATGAGCAAGGTGTTTAAGGATGAGATCTGTGCAGCATGTGAGGAGGTGTGTGGAGTGAGGAGAAGAGGGAGGTGAGTGAAAGGTACAGCATGGTGGACAGAAGAGGTAAGAATAGCTGTGGAAGAAAAGAAGAAAGCATATAGAGAGTGGTTGGGTAGTAGAGGGAATGAAGATTCCGAGAGACAGAAACGAGCGAGGTACATGGAGAGTAAGAGTGTGGTGAAGAGAGTAGTGAAGGAAAGTAAGAGAAGAGTAGATGAGGAATTTGGAAGGAATCTGAGTGTAAAATGGAGGGAGAGTAAGAAACTGTTCTGGAAAGAAGTCAAGAAAGTTAGGGAAGGAAACAGTAAGGGTGTGAAAGATAAGAATGGGAGAATGCTAGCCGAGAAGCAAGAGAGAGTCGAAAGATGGAGGGAGTACTTCAGTGAGTTGCTAAATGTAAGGAATGAAGAGCCAGCAAACATAGCTGGATATGGTATGGGAGGGAGAAGAAGAGAAGTAGTGGAGGAGGAGGTGGGGATCAGGAGGTCAGAAGTGTGGGAAGCCATGAAAAGATTGAAGTTGGGGAAAGCACCAGGAACAGATGGAGTGTGTGGGGAAATGTTGAGGTATGGTGGTGAGATAGTGATAGAATGGGTATGGAAAATGTGCAAACTAGCAAGGGGAGTGCACCCGATGACTGGAAGACTGGCATAATAGTCCCCTTATATAAGGGCAAAGGGGAAAGAGGAGTGTGTGGTAACCACCGAGGAATATGTCTTCTAAGCGTAGTAGGGAAGGTATACAGTAGGGTAGTGATTGAGAGAGTGAGAGTGAGAACGGAGAAATGGATAGGCGACGAGCAGGGAGGTTTTAGGAAGGGAAGAGGATGTGTAGATCAGATTTTTACCCTGAATTGTGTTGTGGAGAAGTATCTGGAGAAGAAACAAAAGGTGTATGTTGCCTTTATGGACTTGGAGAAGGCCTATGACAGAGTGGATAGAGAAGGTTTGTGGAAAGTACTTAGAATATACGGAGTAGAGGGCAAGTTGCTGAAAGCAGTGAAGAGCATGTATGAGGGTGCAAAGGCGGCAGTACGTGTGGAGAGTGAGCAGAGCGAGTTCTTTGACCTGAATGTTGGTTTGAAACAGGGGTGTGTGATGTCCCCGTGGTTGTTTACTGTATATATGGATGGAGTCATGAAAGAAATACTATCAAGAGCAGTGGATGTTGGTGTATCACTGAAAAGGGAGGGAATTGAGTGGAAGCTACCTATACTGCTGTTTGCGGATGATACAGTTCTGATGAGTGATAATGAATGGGAGTTACAGGGTCTGGTAAATGAGTTTGGAACAGTGTGCGAAAAACGGAATTTGGAGGTAAATGCGGGGAAGAGCAAGGTTATGGTCTTCGAAAGGGGTGAAGTCACAGAGTGTGAGGTGAAGCTGAACGGTCAGGCTATGGAGATCGTCAACTCTTTTAAGTATCTGGGCAGTGTGTTGAGTAAAGATGGAACTATGAATGAAGAAGTGCGGGAGAGGGTACAACAGGGGAAGAGGGTTGTAGGAACACTAAAAGCAGTAACAAGAAATAGGGTGGTCAGTATGGAAGTGAAGACGTCCTTGCATGACAGTGTGGTAATCCCGACACTGACTTACGGAAGCGAAGCATGGACGTTGGTTGAGAGACTCAGACCAAGAGTGAGAGCAGTGGAAATGAATTACTTAAGGAGTGCGTGCGGAGTTACATGGAGGGATAGACAGACTAATGAGGAAGTAAGAAGGAGGTGTGGTGTGGAGGTAGATGTGCTGGAAAGTGTGAAAAGGAACAACTTGAGATGGTTCGGCCATATGGAATGTATGGAAAGCGAGAGAATGACTTAAGAGGGTGTACGAGAGCGAGGTGGAGGGACAGAGAGGGAGAGGTAGACCGAATGAGAGGTGGAAGGATGGAGTGAGGAAGTACATGAACGAAGGCGGTGCTGGTTGGGGGGATGGGCGTCGACTGACTGGGGACAGAGGTGCATGGGGGCGGTTCGTTCGTGACCACCCCTTCGGGGATCACGGCGTCAGGCAATAGATAGATAGATAGTGTTAACCCTTTCAGTAGCATGATTTCTTGTTTATGATTTTGCTTTACTTTAGTCTATTGTTTTCACCTGGTGGAAAATCAAACCCCTTAACCCTTTGAGGATCATGACGCGTTTTAGCAGTTTCTTCTGGTTATGCTTTGACGATTTTATACAGCTTAAAACCAGCCTTTAGCAATGAAAGGGGTAAAGTCGATCTCAATTAAGGGGAAATAGGCTATGCGTTTTTTTTTTTTTTTTTTTTTTTTTTTTTTTTTTTTTTTAGTGTATGCCTTTATTACTTAGTTTCCTCACTAGACCTCCATCAAGCTTAGAAAAACACCATCTAGACCCCCTTTCAAGATAAATTGTAACATTTTTCGGAAGAACATTTCTGCTGGTTCCTCTTCAAATAGAGGCTCGCTATAGCTCGCCAGGATAAAATCGACACCTAAATGGCACGAAAGGTCTTAAAATTGACAAATGGGGCGAAAGTTCTTAACATCACCAAAATAATGGGGCGTACGTCTTATAATCTCAACATCAATGGGAATAAAAATGGGGGAGAATGGGGTCCAGAAAAAAAATCCCTCATATGGAAATATCCTCTTAAATATCAGTGACTATGGCTCCAACTTCCTTATAGACCGACACTCGCAAGTAGTCAATTTTCAGCCACCTAAAAAAAACATACATATATATTTTAGTGTTACCCAAAATTAAAGATACATATTTATTCTAGTGTTACCGGTACCCCCCAAAAAAATACATATTTAATGTAGTTACACAAAATTAAAGATACATATTTATTCTAGTGTTACCCAAAATTTACTTTATCAGTATTGGATGAGCACTTCTCCCTTTTACTCTGGCTATCACATATCCCATAGCTGGGGGTGGCCGACATGAGACAGAGTCCGAACTGAAACAACATTTAAACTTTCAATTATTAGGGTCTGGGACCGCTTTCGCGTTCCCTCGCCCTTTCTCTGTTTCGATGAGTAGGATAATTTTACAAGGGGAGGAAGCACAAAAATTTAAGAAAACTCCAGACAGGTGAAATGGATGTAGAAAGCATAACAATGATACAAGGAATAACATAACAAAAAACCTAGGAAGAGGCAAAGAAGGTAATAAAAGTGAGAGAGGAGAACAGAGAAGGACAGTAAGAGGAGGAAGAGGAAACAGTAAAGAAGGGGAGAGAGAGAGAAGGCGGGCACATTAAGGGGGCAGTGGCTATATTTGTTGGTGTATTAATTTATATATTCATATATTTTTTAGTTTCCTTGCTAGACCTCCATCAAGCTTAAAATAACACCCCCTAGACCCCCCTTCAAGATAAATTTGTAAATTTTTCGGTAGAAAAATGTACCGGCCAAAGGCCAATTCCTCTTACAAATTACAGGCTCGCTATCGCTCGTCAGGATAAAATACACCTAAATGGCACGAAAGGTCTTGAAATTGACAACGAAATGGGGTGAAAGGTGTTAAAATCGTCAAACTAATGGGCCAAACGTCTTATAATCTCAAAACGAGGAAGAAGAGGGACCAGAAAAACGCCCCATCTCCCCTTAATTAATTCCAGGTAACCGGAAGGTATAAGTAAGGGACGACAGTGGGGGAGCTGAGAGAGTCGAGGCTAAATGGCAATACTGGTGGAGGGGAATGTGGAATCTTAGGCAAGTATTGGTATCCATGAATACCTCCGTCACTCGATCCACAATCACTCAAGACTAATTGACTACCTTAATTACTCCCTCCATATCTGGAATTTTGATGATGAAAGTTAGCTCTGGTCATCATGCAAGGTTTTTTGCTCTCATTTAGTGGCCACCACTTGCTATGGAAGCCTACATAGGGCTCATTAACTCGCAGCGTGTTATTAGCCTCAATCAGAGTGTAATTAAAGTAGAGTGAAGATAAGGACACGACAATATACCGTCAGCTGAAAATAAAAGGATTATACTGCCAAAGGGGGAAATAGTTTGAAAGTCTTAAAGCAATTACCTCTATTTCCCTGCACAAATCTCTAGCAGCAAATGTCTTTAGAATTCCTAATTGCAAAGTGGACTTCAACTTCAGGTACAGTTCCATTGCTTGCCCCGAAGATCTTGTACAGCAAAGAGTGAATACAGAATGTAGATGATAATCTTGTCCCTACCTCTCAACGCATCCCGAGAGCAGCCCTCATCGGTACCCCCAGTCAAAGAGTAATTGTGTGCATTATTCTTTATGTCTTCGTGGTGCAATGCATAAGTGTGTTGATTTTCGGTGTGAGCGTCCTGGGTTCGAATCCCCGGACTGCCACGTGTGTGTGTGTTGATTTCATTAATCGAGTTTAGGAGTAAAGTTGGTTAGTGGAGAGAACATAATAATTGTTTACCTTTCGCACAAACCCTTATGCGCTGGAAAAAGTTGTTACTGAAAAGGTGTGCGAGAGAGGGATCGACACAGACAGACAGAGAGCATTACAAATTACAAAAGGTGTGCGAGAGAGGGATCGACACAGACAGACAGAGAGCATTACAAATTACAAAAGGTGTGCGAGAGAGGGATCGACACAGACAGACAGAGAGCATTACAAATTACAAAAGGTGTGCGAGAGAGGGATCGACACAGACAGACAGAGAGCATTACAAATTACAAAAGGTGTGCGAGAGAGGGATCGACACAGACAGACAGAGAGCATTACAAATTAATCTTGAAAGGGGATCTAATGAATGTTTCTTTTAGTTTGATGGAGGTCTAGGGAGGAAGCTAAAAAATTAATATATTATATAGGTAAGTAAATGAGCAAATAAATACGCGAAGTAGAAGCAGAAAAGCCCCGGGCGTTTCCGCACCCTCCTCAGCTCCCCGCCATGGAGTGGCTTCGGTCACCCAGGCTTTATTGTGGTCGGCAGGGAGGGTTCTGTGGGGTCGCTCAGTTATGGCCTTGGCCTTGCTCGGGGCCTTGGGGCTGTTCAGCCAGGCAGCTTGGGGAACAGCAACAACAACAACAACAAGTCTAAGGATATCCCTACTCACGTTTACCTTACTCTACAGGAGGAGCTAGAACACATTTATGTCGATTTTTTCCTGGCAAGCGAAAGCGAGCCTGTAAGTTTAGAAGCAATCGCGGGAAATTTGTCTACCGAAAAATGTACAAAGGGGCTCTAGAGGGTGTATTTTTATGCTTGATGTAGGATTGTAGGTCTAGGGAGGAAACTAGAAACATGATAAATAAATGACAAAAATAAACGAAAAAGTGAACCATCCCCCCCTTACTATAGCTTATCTTTTGCCTGGTAAATTGCCAGGTCTCGATCTTGATTACTCACCTATTACGAAAATTTGGCAGGATAATTCGGTGTTAACCCGTTCAGTACAGTCGCGCTAATGAATCATTTCTCAGCTGCCATTACGTTTGGCTTGCTCTGTGCTGTATTAATGTCTGTCAGATGTTGAATAGGGTGGGTAAGTGTAGGAACATGTTTGTATATTTCACTCGATATGAAAAAATGAAGCTTAGATAGTGCTGATACCTATTATTGATCAAAACATACTTGATGCCGAGACATCACTTATTAGCGCGACTGTACCAGGGGCGTCTTTCTTATCATATTCTGGATACTATTATACGATTTGATTCAGCGTAGGAAGGACCTCTAGCAATAACAAGGCTTCAATATAATTATCTCGACCAACCCTTTTAACTACGGTACCACAGATCCTTCTTAAGCTCCATAATATCATCAAAATATAGCTAGAATAAAATATAGCACACATCGCTGGTACTCAAAGGGTTAATTATGATAACTTGGCAATAATATAATGCAGAGAGCGCTTTCATATTTTGCCATTAACCCCTTCTCTACGTCTTTTTCATTATATTTTGGCTACTACTAGATGTGTTTAGTGTTAAAAGGGCCTCCAGCAATGAACAGACTTCCATATATCTCACTTAACCCTTTCTACTACCACAGATCCTTCTTAAGCTGCACAAAAATGTCTAAAATATAGCAAGTATATAATAAAGACGTACAGAAGGGGTTAAATATCGAATAATCAGCTGCTAAAGCAGGCGTCACACCATGCCGATTTGAGCCACGACTGACCACGACCTTGAGTCGTGGTCAGGAGTGCCGACCTTCGGCGGAGAGCTTAAGGATATGGGGGGGGGTGAGTTTTGGACGGGACGCAGTATGGATGGCCACGCCGACCTGACGGGGTAGACCGGCGCCCATGCCGGACTGAATGTGAGTTTTAGGTCGCCGCTGGAGTGCCGATCTGCGGCGTAGTGCGTCGACAACGACCCGACGAACGGCGTCGACAGGAGTTAGGGCGGCGTCAATATTCATTACTGTGCCGATGAGCGGCGACCCCTTCAGTATGGACGGTGACCCCGGCCCGCATGACCCCGAACGACGGCGACCGAACTCAAGGTGTGGTATATAAAAGGTACACCAAAGGGTGGGCCTCATCAGTATAGCACCAGTCACACCTAGCCGATTTTAGGCCAAGACTGTCCGCGACCTAAGGGTCGTGGACAGTCTTTGTCTACGTCGCCGCGCATCATGGGCCGTCGCCAACCTAACAAACAGGTCGGGATTGGTCTTCACATACCCCCTCAAAAGTTCTACAAGCGAAAAATTTGAAATCAAGTCGGCGTGGAGTGAGGTCATAAATATGGGACGGGAAGGGGACTGGAGGCTGATGGCGTGTGACGGCGCTTGGCGGCGCTTGACGGCGATTGACGACGCTTGACGGGAAACGATAGGCGTCAGTGCGGGCGGCACACGGCACCATCAATGATAAGTGGATAAGTGGATAAGTGGATTATCGCCACGTTTGGCTTTCTCAAGGACCACATCGTGCGGTAGAGTGGTCGTCAGAATAGCCAGGTAAATTATGTTTTAATTAGTTTTGCATGTCTCGATTATTTAAAAGTGTTTGACACTGACCAGCCACGTGTGGACAAATTAATTATGTTTGTGGAGACTCGTTGTGCATACCACAGGTTTCTGACCTGACCTGGTTGTGGTATCTGCCGTTTGTTATTCCTTTCGTGATTTCATTATTGTATTGATTTACTTATTAATTTAATATCTTTATATATATATTTTGTAATTAATTTATTCATGTACTTAGATTAATATTGCTATATTGATTTATATAAGGTATGTAGTCATTATTTATACTTTATTTATTATATATGTATGTAATTTTTTGATTGATGACTTTCTTTATTTCATTATTGTATTACTCTATTTAGTTATTGAATATGTTATATACGTATATATGTATATATAACGTAAATCATTGTTTTATGCATACATTATTCATGCAGTGGATGAATGAAACAAGCCATATAATATATATATATATATATATATATATATATATATATATATATATATATTATATATTATATATATTATATATTATATATATATATATATATATATATATATATATATATAGATATATATGGCTTGTTTCATTCATCCACTGCATGAATAATGTATGCATAAAAAAATGATTTACGTTATATATACATATATAACATATTCAATAACTAAATAAAGTAATACAATAATGAAATAAAGAAAGTCATCAATCAAAAAATTACATACATATATAATAAATAAAGTATAAATAATGACTACATACCTTATATAAATCAATATAGCAATATTAATCTAAGTACATGAATAAATTAATTACAAAATATATATATAAAGATATTAAATTAATAAGTAAATCAATACAATAATGAAATCACGAAAGGAATAACAAACAGCAGATACCACAACCAGGTCAGGTCAGAAAACTGTTGTATGCACAACGAGTCTCCACAAACATAATTAATTTGTCCACACGTGGCTGGTCAGTGTCAAACACTTTTAAATAATCGAGACATGCAAAACTAATTAAAACAAAATTTACCTGGCTATTCTGACGACCACTCTGCCGCACGATGTGGTCCTTGAGAAAGCCAAACGTGGCGATAATCCACTTATCCACTTATCATTGATGGTGCCGTGTCCCACCGCACTGACGCCTACCGTTTCCCGTCAAGCGTCGTCAATCGCCGTCAAGCGCCGCCAAGCGCCGTCACACGCCATCAGCCTCCAGTCCCCTTCCCGTCCCATTTTTATGACCTCACTCCACGCCGACTTGATTTCAAATTTTTCGCTTGTAGAACATTTGAGGGGGTATGTGAAGACCAATCCCGACCTGTTTGTTAGGTTGGCGACGGCCCATGATGCGCGGCGACGTAGACAAAGACTGTCCACGACCCTTAGGTCGCGGAGTCTTGGCCTAAAATCGGCTAGGTGCTTAAGAGATTACATTTCCCGCCAGGTGAAAAACTAAGAGTATAATCTAGTTGTCAGTTTGTGTATTCCATCACTTTTGTTATTAACCTGACAAGCGCGAAATAGACCTAGGGGCTAGGGTAGTTATTTGTGCATTTCTAGCCTTGGATTCTGACAGAATTCGTTATATTTACAATATAGAGCATTATTTGTTTTCGGTAGGCTTTTATTTTACATATATGATGTATATATGAACCTTCAAGAGTGCTAAAATAAGTGGAAAAAGCATTTGGGTGGTGAAAAACGAAGATATTGGCCACCCGGTCATAATCTCAGGCGAGAGAGAGCCACAGGCAACCCTCCTCTCTCGCTGTCTGTGAGGTAACTGAGACGAGCGGGGCGGTGTGGGCCGGTGTCTGGGTGTTACATAACGATCTTTTCTGCAACCCACTTGTGCTACATTATCGCGGGAGAGAAAAATAACCGATAAATGATGATAATAAGAGGAAAAATAGGTGATAATTGAGGAGGGGAGGGAGGGGGAAATAAGGTGGGGAAGGAGGGGAGGGGGGTGGGTGAGATTTACATGGATGAGTACTGGAGGGGAATTATCTCACCTAGAGACAAATTCCTTTGTTTTGATAGGCCCTTTTTTTTTTTTTGAAGGCTTTTTTTATGGTCTTGCTTCCGTGAGGCCTATCGCGTTCCCTATAGGAAGCCTTCCGTGAGGCCTATCGCGCTTGCCGGGTTAAGAGATGGGCAGTTTTTTCTGGTCCCCTTTCTTCCTCATGCATGGACTATGTTAGAATTAGAAAGATACGCGTATCCCCATGTGGTGGCTGTAAATAATGGGACGTATTTTAGGGCCAATTATATATATATATATACCGGTATATATATATATATATATATATATATATATACCGGTATATATATATATATATATATATATATACCGGTATATATATATATATATATATATATATATATACTCGGCCATAGCCCGAACAGGGACAACATAACACAACATAAAAAACAAAATATATATTCACACACATCTAGACCGCCCCAGAGACCAAGGATCACTAAGGGCCTCCAGCACTCCCCTGGCCCCAGACCTCCCAGAGAGTTCTCAGCAGGCAGACCCTCAGCGGAGCACACCACAATGCCCGCCCACCTCACATCCAGGCATGACCCTTTATATATACCGGCTCCCCGGGCCATGTGCCAGACGGACTATTATCTAGTTCAACTGGCACCCGACCCCCTCTCGCCTCCCAACGACCGAGTTATCACTCATCTATTCACAAGCATTCTCCATTCATTAGTATTTATTACTACTTCTCTTGCCTGTTCTTCAGTCATCTTTCTATCTTCCAACGCTTGTAGTACACAATCTCTCCATCTCAACGAAGGTCTTCCTACCCCTCTACCTCCCATTTTATCTGACTCCTATACTCTCTTAGTAAGCCTTTCATCTCCCATTCACTCAACATGTTCATACCAGCACAGCACCCTTCTGTTCACTCCGACTGACAAAGCTTCCTGCTGTCCCACTCTCCTACTTACCTCTTCATTCCTCAATCTGTCTCTACGAGTCACTCCACATATACTCAAGTAGCACTACTGTGATTTTCTCATCGTCTTCGTGATAGACCAAATCAAGTACAGTACTACATTGACCATACATGGTGATGTCATAGAGTTCTGGGTTGTAACTTTGCATGGGAATGCGAGAACGTTGTGCCATCTTGACTGTTGTCGTGAGTTGACCCCCGAGTGCAAGGATGACTGGCATGAATAACCCGACACAGGCGTATCCCCACCGCACGCTTGCAGTCTCTAGCCCGTCTTTGGTGCCAACCACAGCGCCACTCCCGACGTCGGCCTGGCGGAGTGCACATACGTATGCAGGGCTTTCACCGGGCATAGCGAATGATGAACACGTCCTCGTTTTAAAGCCGGTACAGTGAACGGCTGAAAAACTTACGCCTCACGTTCATTCGTAGCCACAAAATGAGCAGACGGAGCCATAGTGACAGCCCCGAGGGTGAGAGAAAAACTAAAGCAATTCTGGGCCCTAGACATGGCAGCCAACTCAGAGACCCTCTCTCCCGTAGCTAACGCCAGAAGAAACTAAGTTTTCTCTAGTAGGTGCTCAGGTGTTGGGTTGGTAGTGTATGTGGGTGTAGAAAGGAGCCTCCGCCAGAGACCGTTGAGGAGGTATCTGGCGCGGGGGTGGCCAGAGCCTAAAACAGGCCTTCATGAAAAAATCTAGCTCTCTCTCAGGTAAGGCCAACCCCGTCAAGGTCTCAAAAGGCTCCCTTAAGGCAGACAGGTGGTTCCTAAGAGTGTTATGTCGGGATTCAAACAAGAAGTTAAGGTAGTGAAACACCAATGCGACTGAAGGAAATGTTTGGTCAGGGTCATTAATCCAGTTTAGTAAAATTTTTCCACTGTTATGCTAGACAGAAACAAGTATTGTGGATTCTTCTAACATGGAGAAACTCGCTTAATATACAGTATATACACAACAAAATACAAGGCGAGTTATACAATTGGTTCAAGACAACATTTTGTACCGATTGTAGCCTATAACTCTCCTTCTATTGTGTATATATATTGAGCTCCTAGTTTCTCCTCGTTAGAAATATTCACAATACTTTCTTTTGTTTAACATAACAAAAATCATATGACCTCTCATACCATGGTAGCTACCAAGACACGGATACAATCCACATTTAAGCTGGATATTTTAATGGCTTTATATTTTGTTATTTTTGTAGTAATATCAAGCATATACCGGTACAGTACACGCAAAAACTTTAAGATACAGTACATACACTCTAGTACACCCATTTACTCTCCAGCATGCACACTCACAATTCCTCACAATCACACACACACTTTCTTTTGTCTTTATATTGTGTCGTCCTAATTCTGGTTTGTTTATTTTGCAAGTTTTAAATTATAATAAAAACCTACACATGTACAATTTCAACCACACACACACACCCCAGGTTCAGGAATATAAAACACAGTGTTCATATTTACAAAGATTAAATATATTTACAAATGTGAACATGTTGGGTACTGCTAAGAAACAACAAAAATGCTCAACACCTTTTCACCAGTACAAGGACGAAAAAAATATTGAACGAGACATTCTAGATATGGTAGACTAGCGAATTTGTATGCTGTGGTCCAACACACACACACACACACACACAACCATACTTTATCAGTAACAATGTTCCCTTGAGTGTTGGGACTTGTACTGAAGGGTGGAAGAAACTACTACCCACAAAAAATGATAAGTTACACTAATAGATTTAGTATCGATATATAATGGAGTTAAGGTACATTCCGACACTAGATCTATCAATCAACTCCACTTTTAAATTAAATTATATAAAAAAAATAAAGTTCTTGAAAAAAATCTACCAAACTGTTATGGGCGATTTGCTTTTATCAGTGAAGCATACTAATTGGATTTCTGCATACAAATAGGAAAGTCTACCCTACGAACAACGTTGCACTGACTCCCTCTAACAACACTCATTTGTAAATTTTAAGTTCGGGGTTTGAAGCTGTTATTCGTATCCATATCACCAATACAAGGGAAAAAAAAAAAAAAAAAAAAAACATTCTGAATATGAACAACGTCGCACCGAACCCTCCTACCGACACTTTTAATATTCTTAGTCGGAATTTGAACTCTGTCGCTCCAGTCCCTATCTGACGCTTAAATAAAGTAAAAAGGAGGATTAAAATATAATGTAAACAATTTGTAGCGGTGTATACCAGTGATGCTCTGATTAATGTTAAAAGTTCAGTCATAATCCATAGCTTGCTGAAAACCTTGGTGATAATTGATGTGTAATCTAGAGACAGGGATATTTACACTTCTATAATGTGAAACAAATATTACTATAGGCTGTCTCTTTCCAGCTGACGGTAAATTGCCATGTCTCCATCTTAATAACTCCGCTATTACGAAGTTTTAACTGAAATATGTAGTCAATTGTGAAAACTTAGCATAAATATGACAGAGACATAGTAGTTGCATATTTTTCCACTTAGTATCAAGAAAGTTGGTGTTGAGGGATTCAATGTACCGTCAACTGAAATGAAACCAACTTTGGTCACAGGTCAATAGAAACCTGAGGACTGTCAAGGAGGGAAAGTGATAGTAAATTGAAATTTCATACTGTAATTTATAAGTACGATTATCAGCAAAATATTTATTTTGACTGTGCACTACAGTAGTTTGCTTTTTCTTTCTATGACAGAGCTCTTTCCAATAACTGCAGGTGAAATGCGGGAAAATTCACAGCCCATTAATGGAACACTGGAAAATCCTTAACATTGCTATTAACACTTCCAATCAGACAACGGATTCTTTGTTTTATTAATGCTACTGCCAAATTATTTGATTAAGCTTAAGAGGAACCACACTGAATGCAAGAATTAAAGACAATCTCAATTAATCATATAATTCTAAAAGGTCTTTCATAAGTTAAATAAAATCATCATAGATAAAAATAACACTACGGTATCTGATTGAAAGGATTGTAAAAAAATTGCCTTCTCAGAAAGCTGGAAAACCCCTAGGACTTACAAAAAATAATCCTAAGGTCTTTTTAAGAAACTAGAAATTCCAGAAGGTATTTGTTTTTGCCTTGTTATGTTATTAACAGAAAAATACTTTTGATAAAAGTTAACATACTCAAAATACTTATTTCAAGTACAGTTAAATATAAAGTGGCAGTCATATAAATTTAGACTTATGAATATTCTCACACAGATTATGAAAAAAATTATTGTACAGAATTTACAAGCCAAGTACCAAATTAGAACTAACAATGAGTTGCATTTCAAATAACCTAAATGATGGCAAGATCTAATAATTATAATTATCACTAACTTCAACAGGCTGGCAACCGTTGAATACAAAGTAAAAAAAATAAAAAAAAATTTATAATAATAAAAAATATTATCACAAAGTTCAACAAGTTGCCCGTAAAATTAAACAAAGTGCTCTGCGTAACAAAAAAGCCGACCTTACATTCAACTTTGACACATATAACCCGACACATTCCAACACCAGGAATGTTTTGTAAGAATAATTGAGTAATATGGTAAATTATACCCAGCACCAGTGAGCTTGACAAATCATGACCCCCCTAACTTCTCATAATTCCAAAAGAATGATAGTAATCGAGCAAACCTTTTCATCCTTTAGGAAGAGTCGACCAGAAAATAAGCATAGGTTTGTTTGCTCAAATCCTTTTAGAGTTCCTAAAATGTTTGGTATCAAGATTACTGTCAAGTTTACTGGCGAGGTTCATACGTGGTATATAGCCTCTTCATACGCGGTGTCTCAATTAGTAAGAGATATCAAATATCAGTACTACCCACAACATTTATTAGTTAATTAATTATTTTAAGTGTCATAATGTACAGTCTCCTTTAATGTTCTGTTCTTACTCATGTGGAATATTTAAGTATAATTAGTGTGATTTAAGTGTTGCCAGACGCCGTAATTCCCGAGAAGGGGTGGCCATGAACATTAGGCGTATGTTACGAATCGCTAGGTCGAGTATTACTTGATAGTGGAGTTTTAAATGCAAAATATTAAGACTGCCGAAATCAGCGTGCTCTTCTACATTTCTTTGATGGGTTGTTGGAATACATAGCTTTTTAACAACTGCATAACAAACTACAGTATACTGTTCATTCAATCACAATAATTTTCCATCACATTATATGAACTTCCATATTCCAAATCACATGGAAAACAGAACTTATGTAGGAACATAGCTTACTATCGTACATTTTGATGCTAAATTCATTAATCACACTATTTTTTCTTGGTATCTGTAGTATTTTTATTGATTTTGCATACTAATTGGAAGAACTGAGTGAATTGGCCGATTCCCCCTACCCCTTTAGTAATTTTCTAAGATTAATGATAAATCCCTCTTCTTTAAGCTTTGCAGTATAAGAGAAATGTATTGTTTTACAAGTATTGTGAAAGCAATTATTGTACCACTTAAATCAGCCTCTTTTCACCTTAACATTTTTTAATATTACTATATTCTGATTAACATTAAGTATTTTTATTCAGCTTAGGAAGGAACTCTAGGAAACAAAGAGGTAAATCACTCTGATTCTAATATGTCCATCAGATTATTTTCCTCAGGTTAGGAAGTATCTCAGATAATCAAAAGGGGTAACATGTATCTATACTAAACTTTTGAATACCACAGTTACTTCGTAAACAGATGTTGATCAGATTATAAGAAAGGGATCATCAAACTCCTTCCTTCAGACCACCAATATAAGTTTATATTCCTGTTTTGTATAATGGTACCACCGACAATGATGGGTTTTTCCAGGAATACAGAACAGGTCTCCCTCGATTTACGATTGGATTACGTTCTTGAAAACCCGATCTTAAATAGAAAAATCGTATAGAAAACCATAAAATTAGTGGGGTAAATGGGGATGCGTTCTCGTACCAGCCAAAACCCAATCACATACCCCTAAAAACCTATAATAATATCGTAAATCGGGACATTCGATAGTGAGAGAGACTTGTACAGGTCTTTGTCCGAGTCCTGGATTTCTGAATAAGAGATTTTACAGTATACCTGTAATATCAAAAAAATGTACGGGCATGACAAAATCACAACACAAACAAGCAACTGATCAGGGGGGTGGGGGAACCTTAAATGTAAATAGTAATTGCACTGAGTATATTGTGTGTTGTAATGGTTTCATCCTCAAAACCAAATAATTTACCTTCTCAGTACCGGTGCCATCACTTTCACTTTATTCTGGCTACTCTTAGACAATTTGATTCAGTTTAAGAAGACCCTCCAGCAATTAATAGACTTCTAACTATCTCACTTGACCCATTATACTACCACAGATACCAGCATACAATTAAAATTAAACGAGTGTATGAACTTAGTACCGGTATTTATATATCTCAACAACAAAAGTAATTCAAAATACATACTTCTTGTACTTGGAACAAATTTGCAAAAAAAAAAAAAAAAAAAAAAAAAAAATTGTTTCACTAACCTCAATTATAATTCAAGCAAAAATAAAAGTACAAACTCATCAAAAACTTAAAGATATTTAAATCAAAGTAAGAACAATTATTACTTTAAACAAAATTTCCAATAATTTAAATGAACTTATATCAACAACTTCAACATCTATCTCTCTATCTATATACAGTACTCAGGCACATACCCCATAGCTGGGGGTGGCCGACTCTAGACAGAGCCCGAACAGGGATAACATAACACAAAAATAAAAAAATAAAACACAAATTCACACACATACTTTTAAAAATATTAAAATATAAAAATTCATTAAGTTTAAACACGTTTGATACAAGCTGCCAAAATCACTGATCACATGTACATTTTTTAATCAAATTTATTTAGAAATACTTTACAGTATATGAGATGGAAATTGAATACCATATACTCTTTACCATTAAACAATTTGCTTTAGCTTATAATCTACCTCTAGGACTTAAAGGGGCAAATACAATCTCAATAATCCCTCTGAATAACATAGATCTTCCTAAACTGAATACACTTGTCAAATTTTAGCCAGAATTAAAGTTAAAAAGACTGTATTGTGCTGAAGTGGTTAAACATAAAATTAGCATCTGCCATCAGGATTATTTAATTGAAAAGCGGTATTAATACAGTAGTTTACAAAATAAAAGTTAAATAATTTCAATAATCGCTCTATCAAATGATTTCTATCAGGAATGTCTTTAACTAAAAAAAATATAGGAAAACAAACAATGTATCAAACAGGTCTCTGGAATGTTCACTGCAAAGAACATTTTTGCATACTCATTTTTAAAACCATACTCTGTCAAAAACCAGTTTTGGTTTGTTTGTTTTGCAAGTTTTGCATTTTAATTACTTTTGCTCAGAGTATATTCAAAGAAAAGGATTTAAGGGGGGACGGGCGTATTTATTTGCTCATTTATATATCTTTTATTATTATTATCTAGTATCTTTAAAAAAAAAAAATCCCAAGATCCTTCAAGATAAAATTGTAAATTTTTCGATAGAAAATTGTCCCGGCCAAAGGTCAATTTCGTCTAAGTTACAGGCTCGCTATCACTTATCCAGATAAGCAACACCTGAATGGAGTGAAACATCTTATCGACAAACTAATGGGGTGAAATTTCATAAAATCTCTAACTAAGGGAGCGAAACAGGGGAGGTCCAAATAGACACCCCTCGGCTCAAATAGGGTGGGTACAGGAATGAGTACGAGAAGGAATACAGAAAAATTAACTTTAAATTGCATCATGTGGCCTATTTCATTGCTGCCTATGACAGTAACAAAATTTAAAGCAGAACTATATTCGCATACAGTACTGTACTTAAATCCTTCAGCTGGATGACAATTTTGTTAACATTCTAGCTGACAACAGACGCTTCCCATATTGGTTGAATTCAGGCTGTGAAACAAGAAACTATTTAAACCCAGGCCAAAAACAGAGTCCCTTCCTTTTAATTATTATTATATATACAATGATTCAGTTAGGCTCAAAAATTGCTTCAAATCAGTCAAACTCCTAGTCACAAAATATTTCACACACGCTGACATTTGTTTATGCCCCTGTAAGTAAATAAATGGGTAAAACAATTGGACTTTATTCAAATGTTCCTGTATTCCCTCTCACACTATCCATTCCCAAAACAACATTGCCCCTCTGGTTGAATTACAGGGCAATTACACCTGTAAAAAAGAATGTGCTCTATCTTCATTGACAGTAAAATGATTAATGAAATAACAATAACAGCACTATTATTAATATTAATTATACAGTAATAACATAGACATTGGGAGTATGCTACTGATAGAAGAGATCAGTGCAAGATATTTTCATTTAAAGATTCCCTAGAATAGTAAAGAAAAGAAAATAATCATTAGAGATGCAGTAAATACTCCCTTCCAGATTTTTTGTATTTAAAATAAAGTAAAATGCTTATAATGGAAGAGGTCAATGCAGCTACCATTAACTTCCGGAATCATTGCGTGTAAATATATACCGTAATAAAAAATGAATTTGAGTGCAAATAAATACTGAATTTAAATAAAATTTGATAATAGAAGTGCAGTCTTCAGTGCAAATAAATACTGCATATCAAATAATTTGATGGAAGAGGTCAATGCAGATGATAAACTTCCTGCAACATAGAGTGAAAATAAGTAAATAAACAATAACATTAAATCTGATGCAGTAGCAGTAACTATTAACCCCTTCAGCATGATGACATAATTTGTATCATATTCTGGTTACCATTAGACAATTTTCTTTAAAGGTGGGGGCTCATGGGTTGAGGTAAACATGGAAAAATAATCGCCAACCTGCATATAATTATCTTGTAAAATGCAATGTCACTGAAATAATTATTAACAATGGTATAAAGGATTTTGCGGATCGTCTATACCGGGCCTGTGACATCATAGTGACGTCACACCAGTATCCTTAGCCTAGACTGGATGGTGGACTTACACTCTTGTGACGTCACAGGCCCGGTATAGACGATCCACAAAATCCTTTATACCATTGTTAATAATTATTTCAGTGCCATTGCATTTGCAAGATAATTATGTACAGCTTGGCGATTATCATTCCATGTTTATCTCAACCCATGAGCCCCCACCTTTAACGTATGATCTACGTTAAGGGCTAAAAGGGGTAAATACTATCTCAATAAACCCACTGCATAAAATAGGTCTTTTTTAAACTGCATTAAAACCTCTAATTTAACCAGAATAGGTAAAAAGGAGTCCTCATGCTAAAGGGGATAACCAAATTAATAGGTCAATGCAGAAATGATGACCTTCCTGTGACATTAAGTGAAGATAAAGAGATAAAGAACAGTAGCAGATCTGATTGCAGTACTTATTAACTTTAAGAATCTATAAATTACACAACAGCTCTCTTATGTTAGCAACATGTATGACTAGATGTTGTGCCTCGTGGGACACAACACTGAACACAAAAAGGTGGAAAAGAAAAACTAAAATATTTATAAATTAAACAAAGAGCGGAGGCACATACTCTTTTTCTGGACATTTTAGATTTTAATTTTGGTTATAGATAATATTTTGGCAGTTCTCCAGGTTGCATAGTTGTCAGCAACTGTGACCGGATAACTCAACCACCAGACCAATTATCCCGTAGCTCTCAACCAGTGTCAATTCAATCAATACGGTTAGTTTAATTTAGTTTAGTTCTTTATGTTGGCATGGTTTTAACCCCTTTGAGGATCAGGATGCATTTTGACAGTTTATTTGGTCTATTATTATACAATATTATTGGGGTTAGGAAGGGTATGTGGAAGTCAGAGGGTTAATGGAGATAGTCTTTACCATTTTAACTCGCACAGATCTTTCCTAAACTAAATAAAATAATTAATTGAGACCCGAATAAAATGTCAAAAAGAGTTGTGATCCTCTAAGTGTTAACTAGTCTTGGTTGATTAAGCACTGCTTGAGAGTTACTATCGTCTACCGGTATTCATTATGACTCATCTAGAAGTTGTGATCCCCTAGCTTCTTGTAACTTGGGGAGGGCTGGAGCAAACTTGCTGTAAATTTTCAAATCTATTTACTGACTAGCTCTTATCAAACTGAAATACTGTATAAATCTGGGCGGGTGCTCAACCCCGAAAGGGGTTGAAATAGGGGAGCCGCCAAAGGCGGCTTTCTGGGATCTTTCGTAGCTGATGACGAGAAGATTGAGTTCATCATGTGTTGATGGGCTGGTCTATCAGAGTGAAAGTTGAGCATTCTCTGCCATAGCTTACTCTGACTGTTCCTTTCGTTTATATATTTTCTAGATCTCAAGCGGCGGCATCTCTTCCGTGGATTAACCTCTCTACTGCCAATAAAATCCAGAAAAATAGGTTATGTGACTCCGCCATAACTGTACTGCAGCCGAGCACAAAAACATGCAACTCTGACAATCTCGACCATATGCACACAACCTTCTAGTTTGTATCGAATGCTTCACCAAATTTGATATCATGAAACTTAAAACACAAATGATAAAATAACCAAGATCACCAACCATTGTTTTGTACAGTCAAAATTAATACTTCGCTGAAAACCTTGATGATAATTTGAATGAAACGGTATTAAGCCGGACCAATTTTGTTTGAAGGCTCGAATGAATATGAGAAGGAATACAAGAAAATTAACATGAAATAGCAATGTTTTGGCCATTTTCTCACTTCCAAAGACATAATTTCAACTATAAACCATAATTTAATCTTTACATAATACTAAAAATAATGGACTCGGCTTTTCACTTGACACCCTGGAATGAAATATAGGAAGAGTAATTAAATCGACACTTCTACGCCATGACACAAATCGCGCTAATCCAAGACTTTGAGAAACACATGCGGACTGACTAAGAAGAGTGATGGTACCTTGAAATATAGAGTAGGACTATCAAGGAAAAGTGATAGTACCTTGGTATGGGTTTTACTGATGTTTTGGACCGACAGTTAGCCCATCAATCTTTTTAGGCCTAATAGGTCCGGTAGAGCATATACATCATTGCTATATATGTCATTAAGAGCTGAAATGTATTATAAGGGAGAAAAGAAAAAAAAACGCTAAAATACAGTATAGGCTACTGTAAAACAATACGTTTTTCAGCCAGTACCCAACCAGCGGGGGTGTGGGGGCGGCAGCCCCCGCCCATATACTAGGTTAGGTTAGGTAAGGTTGTTAGGTTAGGCTAATGTCTTCCCAAAGTTGACTATTTTTATAACATAAGATATTAGGCTACCCACTCCACCCCGTGAAATCCGAGCCAGCTTTCGTCAAAAGTTGGCTCGGGTATTCACAAAATTGGGTTTAGCCTAATGGGTTTGCAATTTGGGAAAACCCGAGCCAAGTTTTGATACAAAACGCCATATTATTGTATTTTTTACGCTTTTAACCCCTCATTTTCCCTGAACTTCATAGCCCTCCCCACTAGTGGGGGGCGTTTTTTAGATTGTTGGATAATGGGTAAATACTCATTTTAGCTCCTCTTCAGTATATAACAACACTATATCTGAAGAAAAAATTAAAAAATACAAACTAAAACTTACTGAAATCGCTGTCGGTCCAAAAAGTCAGGTTTACCGTACCTTGAAATATAGAGTAGGACTATCAAGGAAAATTGATAGTACCTTGAAATATAAAGTAGAACTATCAAGGAAAAGTGATCATAACTTAAAAATCACACAATGAACGAGTAAGGTTGTTGGCGAAATATTGATTGAGTCTGTACTTGTTCCCTTCACACAGTACCAAGCTAAATTTTATTCACATAGAACTCGGAACTCACTCGCCCAATTTCTAAATTTGGTTTGTGGTCGTTATTGTCCGCAAGTCCCTTTACATTTGAAATTATTTTCATACAGCTAGCGTAAACTATTCTAAATAATCTGTTGTAAAGAAACCTAAACTACTGTGTAATTAATCTAACCAAGCCTAAGCTATACTAACTTTCAGGGGTATCACACACAGGCTTTTATTGTTAATTTTCAATGGTCAAAATTTCTGAGATCTTTTGGACTGGTACCAGAAACTAGACTGAAGATGACTGAAGATGGACTAATTAAGATGACAGAATTTTTTTTAAAGATCAATTCAAAAGCTGCCAGACTATAGGCAACACTTTAAGTTGAGGAAATAAGCACTCATATTAACCTAACCAAATCTTAACTAAATCCTAACTCAACCGAAGCTAAACGTAACCAAACTAAAACTATGCCTAACCAAACCTAGATAAAGTAAATCTATCCTAAATTCTAACCTAACCAAATTTTATAAAAGGACATATCATCTACAGCGCGGACTGACTGACTTGAAAACGACCACAAACCCAGAATACTGACGTCTAATGTTAAATATTGAGACCATTGATCGTGAAACTACCGTACCTAGTGCAGTAATTTTACCCTTTGATGATGCTCTTCTCATATTATTCTGGCTATTATTAGATAATTTTAGACAGCTTAGAAAGTATAATCCGAGAATCATAGGAATGTAAACTACATAGACTACCGGTACCGAGTATATACCGGTACTTATCGTTTGTTTTTTGTTATTTTTCATTAGTTTAACCAGGCCACATGAGCTCTATACTAGAACTCTTATGGGTCTGGTCGAACACATACTGTACATACGGTGCATATTGTTTACCAAAATCAATTACCGGTATAACTCTTTACTACCAGTACGGTAACTTTAATACAGTCCCAGCCATACATATATTCTTTGCATGGTCGATTTCCCAGGCAGTAGTCTACCTCTAAGGTTAACTAGGTGAGGAACACGTAAGCACAGGTTCTGTTTGAAACTCCCCAAAACTAAATAATTTCCATCTAAGTAGCTACAAGAAAAGCCCATTTCAGCCTCATGGTAGCTGCGGGTTTCTGGAATGGCTGCTCTTGACCTCAATGGCTGCCTTGGGGTGCTATGTGATTGTAAAGAACTGGAGACTTATTTATAAGTAACTTCACCCCTATCTATCATGTCTGTATCAGTCTATCTCACTCTCTCTGTACGGTATGTATATGTATGTACCAGGTATGTATGTGTGTAGCAGTTAAGGTGATTTCTTGTTGTAGCACGGTGGGGGCTGGTGTGGTGCAGATTTGCCAGGTGCAAGTGCTTCAGGGGGACTTTGTGGAGTCTTGTCGAGACACTGTTAGTGCTATACCAACATAGGCCACCACCCATAACGAGGGGCGTCGCGCTCCTTGGTGCCGCTAGAAGAGTGGCGAACACATCAAAAGGTATCAAAAGGTATGGTGACATGATGGGGCTGTGTTGTGGTAAGCCTTTGTTGTACTCTTACATTTCGAATCCCATTACGCCATCAGAAAGTACACTAGGACCATACGGCTGGGAAAGTGTAGATAACAGAGAAGGGGTGTTGTAGATAGAGGAAGCAGTTTGAATGGCTTTGTTGTGTGTGTTTATTATTAGTCTGTATACGTCGTCGAGGTGTCCCCCGACTGGGTGCGAGCATGTGAGACACACTAGGACGTACTACCACACCCACTAAATAGTCCGCCTTGGCTGGGATCGAACCCAGGTCAAGCAGATTTACACGTAAGCGTGCTCTCCACTCGACCGTACGTGTATGTATTGGGTGGAGGGAGATATCTGGATAGTTAGATGGATATAGATGGGTAGATCTTTAGATAGTTAGATATGTCCAGAAATGACAATAAATATGTTAACCAATAAAACCATGACTAAATATACATTATATTGGCAAAAGAACCAGTTGTCTTCTCCATTCATAGAATTCATGCTTCTACTGGCAGAGGAGATTGGCCTTTCTTTCACTATACAGTATCAATCTTTAGATATGATTTAATTGGCAAAAATCTTTAGTGGTATTTCTGGACATTGTTTAACACTTTAACACTTCTTTAACACTCAGCTGAAGAATTAACCCTCATACTCACACAGATCCTTCTTAAACTGAACAAAATCTACGGATAGCCAGAATAAAAGGAAAAGCATGTGTCACGTACTGAAAGGGATGACGAAAAGACTTTTTAACGTACTGTACCTAACTATATACATATATATATAAATATTCAAATACAAATAGGTGAAAAGCCAAACGTTTGATAAGAAATTGACAAGAACCCAGTGTCATTTCATTATTATGGTTTTCCCAAGGCACATTTGCACATTTGTTTTTTGTTTTTATTTTGTTTTCTAAAGCAGTCACTGTCTTAAATTCGGCACTGCTTTTAAATTGCCAGTTTTAAAGTCGCCATCCTTTTAAATTGGCCACTTGCAAATTTCTGGCTATAAGGAAGTTTGAGCTGTAAACATCAATATAATGCATACCGGTATATAGAAGAATTATAAATATTTGTGTTTTTGTGAAAGATAGAATGTTTGCTGAATTATAATTTGTTTTCATATATACACTACAACCTTCTTTTAGCTGGTAACTCTGCTAAATGTTGATGTGTACAGCTCAAAGCTCTTTATAGCTCGAAACATGCAAATGGTCAATTGACACTATATAATCCTCACTGCTTTTCAAGTTGCTACTACAGTACTTATAAATCCTTAAAACTTTTTCTGCATATTACTTTTCAGTGACTTTGTTAACAAGTTTCTCACATTGCACTGTAGGTTGTTCAACATAAATATATCACTCATACACTGGTTAAGGGAGCCCACCTCACTTTTCTTCTCTTTTTCTCCCTCTCTTTGGCTTGTATCCATTTGGCTCCATTCAGCCTACTGTTTTAAGACTTTTACCCCCATCCAGGTGTCAATATTTTCCTGGCGAGCGGATGCAAGCCAGCATACATACCTTTTTATTTTGACAAGTTAAATTTGTACATTTTTCGATAGAAAATGTCTCCGGCGAAGCCGGATTTCTCCATACAATGCTGGCTCCCGGAAGAAATCGACACCTGGATAAGGATAAATGTCTTAAAACAGTTGGCTGAATGGGGCCGAATGAATACAAGCCAGGGAAAGAGAGAAAAGAAGATAAAGATAAAAAAGCCAGTGACCCCCCTTAATGCAGGCTTCAGTAGGTATCACACTAGAGCTTTCATCATCAATATTAATTTATCAACATTTGTCTGGCAAATTTTTGAGATCATTTAATCTGGTATTGTACACTACAATAAAGATAGATTACTTTAGAAAATATAATTATATATTAAAATTTAACTTGTAAGCTGCCAGGTCAGTGTTGATGATAAAGTTGAGGGAAAAAGCACTCGTGTGATAGCAGCCCAAGACAAATATTGTGTGCGGATAGGCATTTATGATAATGTTTCACTTTACAGCTTCTATATATCAACCCGGGGTTGATTTTGGCAAACCACAGGCTTGCTTTTAATAGCAGCATCTATGAAGCACATTCTCGACTTAAATTTAAAGTGAAACTATGTTGAGTTTGGCTCACCATTGTTGACCAAATCTTCCTTTCTATGAAGGACAGCCACCTTCCAAACGCTAACATTCGTGGGTTAAATTATATGGTGAATGTTCTTCATAGAAATAAAATTGTCAAGAGGACTGCTAGTTGATAATTTAACTTTTAATACCAGTAGAGAACTTGTTTCTCAGATGCATCTTGTAAAGTTATTTGAAGTACAGTACATACAGCAATTGGTCTGCCGATATTGGCCCCTCAAGAAGCTGTAAATCAAAATATCATAAAAAGGCCCATCCTAACACAGTGTTCTCTTACCATAGTGTCATTGTAACTTGACGAATCACTTGCCTTCTCATTACTTCAACTTCTTTTTTTTCAGCACATGTTCACTTGCACAAAATTCACCGAAACCTTAATTTGAAACACCGAGATGAGCGTTGAGGCAAAGCGCAGCCAAGCGTACGCCCCCTAGCTTTACCTTTATTTTGAAGTGTTTGATATAAAGACGAAAAAGTTCCTAATAATGTCAGTGTCGCAGGAGCAATTCTTTCAAGGGGTTTTCTCCGAGCCAGGCAGGCCTTTAACAACTATCAGATAAATTGTGATATTTTGTGTTTCTCAAGTTTAATTTCTTTTTAATGTGGAAAGAGGGGAGTTGTGTATCTAATATCGAACACAAACCGAGGAACTGAGTTTTGATTTACAAAATGGAATCTGATCACTTCCAGTTTCTTGAACATAACAAATTGAATTAATTAATTTTGTAGGTTTCTCTGTGATAAATTTAAAGAATATGACAAGTAATGACAGCTACAAAATTATTATAGTTATGTCATGAATGTGAATCCACTATTTACAGCATACTGTACTATTATATTCAGATTAAACATCTAAAAGGAAAATCCGTCGGTAGAATAGCTCCTGTGAATTCCCTAGACACCCCACTTATAGTTGTATGTTACTTGATTTGTCCTGGGCTTTGTGGTGCGAGAGGTTTAGAAGCTAGCATTGAATTTAATAATGCATGTCTCTCTCTTACTCATTTACCATTATCACGTTCCTCCACTCTTCCTATCACTTGGGGTGTTGGCGTTCTCTCAACTGGTCGATAGGTTCTGAAGTCAATGGTGTTATGAAAGATTCAGGAACCTACACAATGCATCAGACAGTCTTTTTCACTTAATAATAACTAACCTCCACCACCAAACCTTTTGGTCTTGCCTCAATTTAATAATAAAATGGTTGATGAGGATTTTGCAAGTTTTGCATTATTGTTATAACATGGTGCGAGAGGTTCTTGAGCCTGTGGTGCTACGAAAGGCTTAAGAGCCAATGGAGACTACCTCTCTTCCCATCCCTACCCACCATCACACTTTCATTCTTGGTTCGGTTTGGGGAATGGTCTTCATGTCCTCTCAATTGGTCGACGAAGAATTATGATGGCGTAAGGTGTGAAGGTTTTTGAGCTTGCGGTAGTGGGAGAGGTTTAGAAGCCAACACAGGCCATCGCATGCATCAGACACTCTCTCTTCACCCTAACATTAGCTTAGGTTACTCATGCTTTTAAGTGGTCGACGAAGAGGTGTGAAAGCATAGACTACAAGAGGTTCTGAAACAAGCACTTGTCGCAATAATGCAGTCTGCAATCTCTCTCACACACACACACATTCCCCTCATCACCAAGACAATCCTCCACTATCACAACACTCTCATCCACTACGCCATCTTCCTTCAAGTGGTCAATAAAGATCTGTGTATAGTGAGTGATAGTTTCTGGAGCCTGTGATGTTATGAGAGGATCAGGAGCCAACATGGTCACCTAACACATCTAAAACTTTTTCCTCAGTCCCTCCCACCATCAACACATCCCTTCACCTAATGATGACAACACAGCTTAGGGTTATCACATCCCCTTTAGTGGTCGATGACGAGGTGTGAGAGTATTCAGAGCAAGCGTATGTCATCATAATGCAGCAGGAAGTCTCTCCCAACCACAAAACACTACCCTAAAAATCACATCCTTTCAAATAGTTGAGGAAGAGAGGTGTGGCATGAGTGGTTTTGAAAGACTGGTGTGGGAGGCCATTTAATGTAGTTTAAAATGTAAAACTTGCAAACAAAGTCAAACCAAAACTGTTAGTCTCTCTCCCATCCCTCCCACCGCCATCACCATACCCTTTCTAGTACTCAATGAAGAGGTATAATAACGCATGGTGCGAGAGGTTTGGAGCCTGTGGTGTGATAGGCTGGCATGATGCAATTGTACATCTTTCCACCATCAGACCACCGCCACCTTTTCTATCACACCTTACAATCATATCCCCTCAAGTTGTCGATAAAGAGATCTGATAGCATATGGTGCGAGAGGTTCTTAAGCCAATGATGCAACAGGCTGTTATAGTGTAGTTACCACTCTCCCTTCGATCGTTCTCAAACCTTTCTCTCATCACCTTTTCCATCATATAGGTACATTACAGTACCTTCTCACTATCCTGAAACCCCTCCCCCATCACCTTTTCTATCATATTGGTACCTCCTCTGTGGGGGTTTGTACGCTTACAAGTGGTCGACCAAGAGGTATCATAACATATGGTCTGAGTTTCTGGAATCTAAAGCCCTCACGATGCACTTAATCTCTCTCAATCATACCTAAGTCCACATGCTTTTCAGTGCTTGACAATAGTATATGGTTTGAGTTTGTGGAGTCTAGTCATAGCGCACTTGCCAATCTCTCTCCCACTCCCCTTACCACAAAGACCTTCCATCGTTGCCCTAACACCCAGAGAGGCTGGACTACCACGGGCTGTGAGGGTCAGCCATCCAGCGGGGGTCCTAGGTACACCATAGAGACCTCTGTGTTGCCGTAAACTGCTGATACGGAGGGGTACAGCTGCTTGTCTGGCAATCCTGGAAGTAGATGGATCATTAATATGGTGAATTTGCTATTTCAAAGCTACCGTACTATACATAAACCTAACAACTAAATTTTGTCTAATCAAGCAAACCATGCCTAACCATCCTAACTTAACCAAAGCTTATCTATTCAACCCAAACTAGGCCAAACCTGTCCTATTGAAATTGATATACAGAAGAGTGCTTTACAATCTCTCTGCCAATATGAATGGGTACAACTACTTGTCCAGCATTCCTGCAATAAGTATGAACATTGATTATGGCTTTCTTGCATGAGAATTGGAAGCAGGGTTCCACAGTATGTTAGCTAAAAGATGATGTCAGACTAAGTGGTTTATGTTCATGGCAGGAGGTATGCTAGGTAATGTTTGGTGGGTGTAGCTCATGAAGGGAGGGATTAATTTCTAGGTTAGTTACCATATATGATCATGGATGGTGTGGTGAGTGAATGAATGAATAATGAAAGAATGATACCAACAGTATCTGGTGTTCGCAGGCAGTGTTCCCAAGTATCTAGACCCAAGTTGCTTAACTTGGTTGATTGGACGAGAAGCAGTGCATTCAACGTATGGCTAGTGGCAAAAATTAAGGAAACAAGAATGATGAAAAAGAAAATCAGAATTGGCTATGGGAAGTAGAGGACACCAAACCTCACTGATAGATCCAGTTCACAACCAAAAAATTAAATAATATTAATAAGGCTTACAATTAAACAATGAAAAGAAACCTAATATACTGTACCTCTGAACGCCACTCCTAGGAACTCGTAGTTCTTCTCAAACGCTAACGTGTTATCATCACAGTCCAGTATGACTCGTATTCTCTCCCCTACCTGGAATATAATATATATATGTTGAAAGAGTACTGTGTTATGTTGGCATACCATCACTTATGAAGCACGTAATCTTATTAACCCCTTCTTTACCGCCGACGTCTTTTTAACTTTTCTCTGGCTATTATACTATTTTATGCAGTTTAAAAAGAGCCTACAGCAATTAACAGCCTTAGAACTATCTCAATTAACCTTTTTTTACTACCACAGATCCTTCTTAAACTGCACAAAATTGTCTAAATATAGCTAAAATAAAACTACAAAGACGTCGCCGGTACAGAAGGGGTTAATGCTCACAACTGCACACTGTTAAAAACTGTGCACACCCTCCCTGTTCCCTCAATCAAACACACACACACTCCTTGATTGCATAAAGTTTCTCTCCCTCCCATTTCCTAAAATAAAGATTATATTACAGTCAGGACCCCCAATTCGCGAGAATAGGGGTGACAGGAGGCATCGCGTATTGTGAATTCGTGTATTGTGGAACTAACTTTAAATGGGAATAATTAGATTGGGTGACATCTCTCAATTATGGCCTATTTTCGACATTTTTGGCCCTATTTTCGACATTTTTGGCTCTACAGTACAGTCTATATATTATATATAAGAAGAACAATGAAAAAAATATGAAACCTTACCTTAAAATTAGTAGTAGATAGGCTAGGACTAGGACCGTAGGACTTCACGATTTTCTCCAACTTCTCCCTCCCTGACCAAATCGTACGAACAGTTTACTCTGACAAGCCTATTGCACAGTTTCCTTCTCCTTTTTTCTTGCGATCCAACACTTCCACCTTCATTTTGTGTGTTATCGTCTTATATTGGCGTGGCATGGCGAAAAAAGTGGCAGGCACTACAAACGTTTGGTCACTCCGCACGGCTATGAGCGCTTGAGCGGGACTGTGGGAGGGAGGGAGGGAGGGTAAGCGGGAGGGAAGGCAGGCGTATGCCCGTCTTCTTCTCTTTTCGGAGCTACGCCTGGGCCTCGCGAAACGTAGACGTGCTCGCGTATCAAGCGGGAATAGCGGATTTGGCCCCTTCTTAGCTCTCGATTCGTGTATTGTGGTACCACCTCGCGTAATTAATGTTTAATTAATTAATGTTATTTTCGAGGGGTAACTCGTGTATTAGGGTTTTCGTGTATTGGGGGTCCTGACTGTATCTTGTTTGGGTTCGATACGGTACAGATTCAAATGAGTGTACAGTAATAAAGATGCCCCAGTCCCTCCCTGTCTCCATTGCACTAAACTTTCCCCCTCTCAATTCAACAAGTGCCTCTTTTCTCCCATCTCCTATAATAGACATAAAGGTTAGCCAAAATTTATTAGCTACATAGGGTAGACTAGCAAACTCATACGCAGTGGTCTAGTTAGTATGCCAAATCTAAATATAACCGGAAAAAAATACATTACCCAGTAACAAATGAAAAAGAATGTTGAATTACTTAATTTAGTGACAAAATGTACTTCAAGTATCATACAGTTGGCTAAATGAATTTGTATTTACTCTGAGATTCTATGCATGGAAGGATAACCATCATTTGGTTTATAAAGTGTGGGTGAGATGTTAAGGTGTTGAATTAACCGCGTAAAACAAGGGTTCAACTGCAATCAATAACAGTTTTATTACATATTATTCGTGAAAGTCACTTCCACACAAACTCACGGAGTACTGTACAGTATATACAAAATTATGTGGCCAACTGTACCTTTTAACACTATATATATTAATCTAACTCTGCTAATTCTTGTGAGTCTTATTTTTTTCTATTTTTTGTACTAAATGGATCACCATTAACAAATTGTCGTATCTGTCTACACTGGCATAGACTCTACGCTCCCTCTCCGTTTCAACAGTGTACAGTATCTCTTTCCCTAATTTCCAAAAATAACCTCTGTATTCTCTCCGTTTCAACAAGAGTATCTCTTTCCCCCATTTCCAAAAATAACCATTGTATTATCTGATTTGAGTTTGACAAAGATTCACAGGAGTATACACAGTAGTAAAAATCCCCCACTCCCACCCTGTATCCATTGAACCAAACACACACTCCCTCACTTCAACAAGCGTATCTCTCTCCTTTCCCCATCTCCCAAAATAGATGCAAAGGTTAGCAAAAATAACATGGCTATAAATATTAACCATATATACACCACCAGAAAAATAAGCGGTACATATCACTGTATGTAAACTGGACATTATGAAAATAGGCAAGGAAGAATATGGTAAATAAAATTACTAAATAACATTAAGGGGAGATGGGCCATTATTCTGGTCACCTTTCTTCCTCATGCTTATATTTAAATTTCCTCATGCTTATCCCCATTAGTATTGAGATTTTGAGACGTTTGCCCCATTAGTCGATTTTAAGACCTTTCGCCTCATTTCGTTGTCAATATTAACCTTCTCACGTTCTTGACGCAATTTTGAGCCTATTAGGGATACTTTAACCCTCTCCGATATATGACGCGATTTTGAGCCTATTAGGGATACTTTAAAACCTTTGTTACCATCAGGGGTATTTAGAAACCTTTAGTTTAGTTACTTCAACCTCTGCAGTTGTCTTTGAGTTAGCTGTGGGCAGAAAACTAATTTTGGAGAAGTAATTATAAGAGTGAGAGAACTCTATTGCTTATTGCTAATCTGGCAACCTCTGCGTCATATGAGTCTGAAGGGGTTAAAGCCTTTGTTACCATCAGGGGTATTTAGAAACCTTTAGTTTAGTTACTTCAACCTCTGCAGTTGTCTTTGAGTTAGCTGTGGGCAGAAAACTAATTTTGGAGAGGTAATTATAAGAGTGAGAGAACTCTATTTAATATTGATAATCTGGCAACCTCTGCGTCATAAAAACGTGAGAGGGTTAAGACCTTTCGTGCTCTTTTAACCCTCTCACGTCCTGACGCAATTTTTGAGCCTATTAGGGATACTTTAAAGCCTTTGTTACCGTCCGGGGTATTTATAAACCTTTAGTTTATTTACTTCAACCTCTGCAGTTGTCTTTGAGTTAGCTGTGGGCAGAAAACTAATTTTGGAGAGGTAATTATAAGAGTGAGAGTAATCTATTTCTTATATCTAATCTGGCAACCTCTGCGTCATAAGAATGTGAGAGGGTTAAGGAGTCTATTTTTTCCCAGACGAGCGATAGCGAGCCTGTAATTGTGGAGGAACCGGCCTGCAGCCGTGACATTTTTCTACTGACAAATTTACAAATTTATCTCTAAGGGGATTTAATGGATGTTTTTTTTTAAGTTTGATGGAGGTCTAGCAAGGAAACTAAAAAATAAATGCATATATTAATAAATACTGTAGACTCAAAAAACTAACAACTGCATCCCAGGGTTTGTTTCTACTTAAGTCTTTTGTTTAGAAAATTGAAGGACTAGCAGATGGCTGTTTTGGGGCAGCATGATGTGCTGGAGCCTGGAAATTGAGAGAAAGAATTAACCCCTTATTGGCGGCGCGCAACATAAGTCGAGTGAAATAAATTTGGACTATGTGGCGGCGCGCGACATAGGTCGTGTGGCAATTTCAGCACGTAATGTTGCTGAGAGAGAGAGACAAGTGGTGGCAGGAGAGTAGCGAGCGTATGACTGCTCCAGACCACCGCGGCGGACCAACTGACATGAATCCCACCCTCCTCCACCCTCTCACACTCGCTACATAGTGAAATGTATGGGGAAAGTACCGAATTACATGGTTTTTGCACTCGTGTTGTGCGGTTGTTGCAAGAAAACTAGCCGTCATACAAGGATCGTTGTGGTGTCATTGGAAAGCTCTGTTTATGCCCTTTCAGGGATAGATACTTGTTTTACGCTCTGGGTCTTATTTAGGCATGAAAATGATCACGTAAACAGCCCTATTTTGGGTAAAAACACCCCGCTGGTGGCTACATATTATATACCGCCTAGGCCGCTCTTAAGGTGTTAAAATACCCAGTAGTATTAAATGAAACTAGCCTATGAAAAAAAAGAGAAAAGAACAAATTACAAGGAATAGTTAGCATCCAAAAGACCTTGCGGTACATTCTGAGGAGATACTTTGTTTGTTCCAGGTAGAATAAATTTCCCCACATGCTAGTGCTGAACCTTTTGGATTCCAACTTCCAGCCATGGTTAAGTGTTGTATTCATATTGAGAATACAATTTTTGCTTTAATGCACATTTTCAAAACTTCAATGAGTTGACATCGTAGCCTGTGGTTTCCAATGAAAAGCGATCAAAATCTCTGTTTTAATAGCTTCAGTCTTCTAAGCAAGTTAATACTTAATAGCTTCAGTCTTCTAAGCAATGTAATACTCTTTGCAACCCTTGCTTTTACTGTTTCCAGTCACTCTATACTTTTCCTGAGTGCTAGAGACCAGAGCTGAACAGCGTATTCCAGGAGAGGCTGTATCAGTGTTGTAGAGTGTGAGGACTATATCCTTATTTCTATACTCAAATTGCCTCTCTACTTCAATGCATTGCTTGGTAAACTTTAGATCACTGCAAATCAGAACACCCAAATCCTTTTCCAAGTCAGTACTTTCAAGTCTTTCCCAATAGTGAGTAGTGTGACTTGGAGTTTGCTTGGCTGATATGCATCACTTGCACTTTTCCAAGTTTAGTGGCATCTGCCATGTCTCAGACCATTCACCCAGTCTGCTAAGATTCATCCTTACCGGTAGTTGTTTTTTAGGGTCTTTCACATTCACTTCAAGCTTAATGTAATCTGCAAACTTGGAGATCACACTCTACAGACCAATATCAATGTAATTGACATACATGATAAACAGCTGTGGGCCAAGGACAGATCCCTGTGTAACTCCAGAAGTGACTGGAGTGCACTCGGAAGAATCACCATTGATTATTTTCTGGGTTTCTGGTCAGAAATGTTTGGAAAATTCACCCAGTCGTCTGCCGCGCTGCCCTGGTGCTTGATGGATGTGCTCGCTGAAGGTGCAGTCGTTGTTCATCCTTACTCCCAGGTCTCTGAGTGATTCTTTGTCTTTAATCTGGTTATCTCCCACTTTATACAGTATTCATATTATTAAAGGTGCTCATTTGTGCCATATCTTTTAAGTAAACATTTTCCACTGTTGAATTTCATGTTGTTCTTTTCTGCACAGCCATAAATTTCCTCCAGGTAGGTTTTCTGCATCATCCTTGGAGTTCATGGAATGGCTTATCCTGGTTCCGTCAGCAAATGCTGTTACTTGGGAGAATTCCACTTGTTGATAGGATTCCTACCATTACCTGGAATAGGAGTGGGACTAGCATTACTGTATAGTGTACTGTACAGTAGGGCCCTGCATCTGGCGTTTTTATGTCCAGTGATTTCCCGTCAGACAATTGGATTGAAAATGTCCCGAGCCCAACATTTGGCGACAAAAAACCCAAATCTGGCAGCTCAGTGGCCGAGGAAAGCCTCATTACCAATCACTTGGACAATACCACATACAATACCCCCCACCCCCCACACCACAAACTTGTTCACTTATTATCGATCACGTGGAAGTTACGCCATTCCCATTACCACACCTCTCTGTACACACATAACAACCCATACTAGCAAAACTTATCTACCCGGTATGAGGCAGACTGCATTCATATATTATGTATGTCTGTGTGTTTATTTGTTATTTGTTTTAATACATATACTTATTCCATTGCTAAAATCTCTGGTTACTTGAACATTCTGGATAGTAGATCCGGATAAGAGAGATTCCACAGTAAAAAGAGCAATAACTAATATTTATATATAAATGTACGACTCCAAGGATTAAAAGTACAGTACAGTACCCCAAAGGGGAAAACAAACTAAACTTTCAGGAGGTCCCAGTCTATTTTGAAGTTTCTCCAAATAAAGTTTGCCACCAATCTAGTAGGTTCCGATTTGGTGACAATTCGCCAGTCTCCTAGTTTGCCAGATGTACTGACATATTATGATCACTTTTTAGTAAGAACTGAAATAATATTTTAATGGTAAACCATTGTATCTTACCTGATATTTTGGTGCATTATTCAATAATGGGTAATTCCCTTGTGAATCTCCATTGTGTAACAAGTGATTGTCGACCAGGTTCCAGCCCCACGAATGTTCGTCTGAGCCTAACAACGCCACATACCCCGGACACTGCACGGCTGCGTCTTTCGTGGCTATACCAATCACCGCCACGGTACCCAGGGGGCCTTCCCACACCACCTCCCACGCGTGTCGCCCCGATCTGAACCCCATTTTACCCCTGGACCCGTCGGTGCTCTGAGCCACTGGGTTCCGGTGTAAGGTAAACCCGTTGGGCTTCACATATATGTTTCTAGAGCAGTCATTTGGGTTCCAGGCATGGTAGAATGCCCGGAGTTTGGCTTTGTAGGTGGGCACTGAGGATAGTAGGTCAGACTTCAGCGCCTCCTCCGCCAGTTTCCTGAAATTGAAGCAGGATGTCAAACAGAAGACTTTTCAAAGAAAGTAAAATCATTTAAGTCATAATTATTAAATATTATATACAAAGTTAAAACTATAAATTTAATTAGTTCTTTGTCTTAACTTGTATGTAGTGATAAATGGCCAAAACAAAGTAATGTAATTACAGTAGGCTACTGTACTGTACTTGTAAATTTTCCTGTAGGCCAATTCCTTATATTCATTCTAATCTTCAAACCAAATTGTCCCTGCCTAACTCCCTGAATTGAGATTGAAGTTAATATATGTTGAATCTAGTTTATTCAGAGTTTCTTCAACTGAGGGTACCATCCAAGGCTACTTTTGTAGTGTAATCTTACAATTGTTGATTGTAGAAAATGAAAGTGCTGCAAACATAATTGGATGGGGAATGGGAGGGAGAAGAGAAGCAGTGGAGGAGGAAGTGTAAGAAGCTTTAAAGAAGGTGAAGATGGGCAAAACATGCTACTTTTTGTAGTGTAATCTTACAATTGTTGATTGTAGAAAATGAAAGTGCTGCAAACATAATTGGATGGGGAATGGGAGGGAGAAGAGAAGCAGTGGAGGAGGAAGTGTAAGAAGCTTTAAAGAAGGTGAAGATGGGCAAAACATGAAGGATAGATGGAGTGTGCAGCGAGATGCTGAAGTATGGAGGTGAGCCTGGTGAGGTACCGGTAGTGATTAAATGGGTGTGGAAAATATGGTAGACTAGCATAGGAGAAGGGAATTATGCCTGAAGAGTCTAAATCAGGCATAATAGTTCCCGTGTATAAAGGGAAAGGGGAGAGAGGAGCGTGTGGTAATGATTGGGGGTGAGGCCCCTCTCAACCCATTATTGTATCCCATGGCCAGGTGTTGGGTAAATTGTTTTGTTACCGGCCGTGGGACACAATAATGGGTTGAGAGGGGGGGGGGGGGGGGGGGGGGCAAACCTCGGAAAATATCAAGGAAACTGGCCAACTTTTATTTCGTTATTTTTCATTTGGTTTTAGCTAGTTTTCATCATTATACAGTGGTTGTCATTAATTAGAATCTCCGGAAAAAACGTTTTCCCCATTATCCAACAATCTTAAGATACGGCCCCCGATAGTGGGGAGGGCTATGAAGTACAGGGAAATTGAGGGGTACAAGGCAAAATAAGGGTTAATATTGGAAGAACTCTGAATTTAAAATATTTAAAATTTTAAAAACCTTAAAATGGAAAAACCCGAGCCAAGTTTTGGTGAAAGTTGGCTCGGATTTTTGCATTTTGCAAAGAAAAAAAAGGCAGTAATTGAATTTCGAAAGTTGGCTCGGGGTTTCATGTTTATTAAACCCATAAAACCCGAAATGTGCAAAACCCGAGCCAATATTTGGCGAAAGTTAACCTAACCTAACCCAACCCGTGAAAGCACACAGAGGTTGGGAAAAAGAGCTCCCGAGGCCACATAAAAATGGCTGAAAAAAACCCTGCGCCGTCTATAGGAGAGTCTTGACAACATTTTAAAGGTAGGAAGACATGTTGTTACCGCTTTTTAAATAGGTTTTACCGAAGGTTGAAACATATACTGTATTAATATGAAGTACAGTAAAGGTTATGTTCATTAGATGGGTGACTTCCAAATTTCCAGGAAAATTTGTGGCCGGTTTCCTTGATAAATACCCAAACCTCCATGACTTATTGTCATTATCATATATATTACCAGCAGGGGCAAATAACAGCAGTCAAATTAGACGCAAATGTAACTGCGAGCGTGCGACTATGTAAACTAAGTGGCTGTACGCCAGCTAACATAACTCTTACCAAATCAGCAAAATTAAATTAAATCTCATCAAACTAGCCTAGTGTAATGGTGTTTTCTCATGAAAACTAGCCCTATCCTATACCCCACACCAGCTAACTACAGTTGGGTTAGGCTAGACTAATGCACAGTCGTACTCTCCGAGAGAGTCTCTCGTAACATAACCCAACCCCATGGATTTGTCCCAGGTAGAATTCTGAGAGGGTGCGACTCAACTATCAAGTTCACTTGCATCTGGTATAGGCTAGCCTCACAACCTAATCTAGCTTAAGGGCAGGGCTGTTGCCCCTAGACCCCTGCTGGGCTCACTAAACAAAGTATTGGGTGGGCAGAGTTCGGTGATTTGGTTAACGTAGATGAGTCGAGTTGGCCATAGGGCGAGTTGGTGATGGGCCGAGTACAAGCTAGACCTATTATTACTAGTATTACCTGACGCAGTGTAGGCGCCAGACGTCGTTGTTCTCATCGTTCAAGTACCTGTACCAGTTCTTGCACACGAGGGAACAGTTACGGAGGTCATGGACTTCAAGATACGAGAAGATGACCTCAACCACATGATCTGGTAGGAGACACCAGTTCACCATGGTGGCTAGGGGTCATGAGGGTCAGCGGGAGGATATATTGGTGGGGAATAATATATATACCGCCGGGGCAGCCTCCTCCTCCTCCTGCCAGAGCCGAACACCACCAACACCACTGATAACGGTTGCCAACATCAGAAATTACCGCTAGATTAGGTATCAAAACTTGCTAGATAGATAAAGTAGGAATAACTAGACAAATGGCATAATATCTAGAATCTATTAGAATGTCGCATAAAAATGCCGAAAAATTCTATAATATAGCTATAATTAACGTATCTAGATCCCAATAACTGCCGCTAGATCAAAGTAAATATTTATAGAGCTAGTGACAAACTATAGCTAAATTATCAACACTGCACCAGAGGCCAGAGTCCTCAGGGTTACCAGTATTCTCGCTACATTGGACGCCACAATAGCATAAATGTAATCAGTTCACCTGAGAACCCCCCAGTGGGTTATTCTTGGGCAAGATGATGTGAGGGGGGGTTGGGTAAAGGATTATGATAGGATTATAACACAACATATCTATGCAGACAACATTCTACAGCCACAATACCTCGACAGCCATATCCTGCAGCATCCCATTCTTAGCCTATATATAGGCCTATGTGCAGTGGCGGATCCAGCTCAGGCTTAAGGGGGGGGGGGGGGGGGGCTGATATACATGAGGGGCGCCATAATTCACACAATATTCTTTATATGTATTGTATTTCAGATAAAATGCAGTATATATCAGATGTAAGGGCGCAATTTTGGTCACTAAGGGGGGGGGGGGGCCCCCCCCCCCCCGGGGCCGCCACTGCCTATGTGCTTGGTTTCCAAGGATTTCTTAGTTGATGACAGCTTTGGCTCTGCTAGAGCAAAGATCAATCCTATCCACATCGATCATATCACCAGTCAGCTCAATCACACCAGTGTAGTACATGTATGGCTATGCATTGTATAGGTATTCAGAGTAGCCCTCCAATGCCCAGTGCAGGAATACAGGCAACATGTACAGCTGATGCACCATATGGATAAGGGCCTAACCTCGTAGGCTTCAATTATAAAATTTCACCAGGTGCCCTTTAAGCACCACTAGGCCTATTGGTCTACATCTATTTGATTTCTATCCGTAGCATATATTGATCATCCATGGTCTGTGATGGAATCTGTCTTGCACCATGGAGCGCGGCTATTAGCAACTTGAGTTTTTTTGTATACATACAAAAAATGTAAATTTTGCATGGACAATATCTAAAATAAGGTCTATACTGTTATAAAACTTATGTCGCTACAAGAAAGTAAATAGCTGTCAACAGAGGTGCTAACTTGACAATACTGTGAGGTGTCAGACACGGCACAGTCGTTACCAAAAGTAACCTGTCTTCGATATAAAAGTAATCTTAAATTGCGGTCAATGTTATTGTAAGTAAGCCCTATATAGAGTTGAATGTGATACGCGAGCCTATATATGTCCAGGAATAGATTGGTTCTATGGCAATAGGAAAAATATACTAAAATAGTGTAAATTAATTTTGCATTTTGGTATGCGACTATACTCCTCCATTGCTTCTTTCGGCATTACACAATCTCGTGGCTATCAGTAATATAGTATTATTTTTACATCTTTACATACTAAATAATGTATACCCATGGCAAGTCAATCAACTATACATATATAATATACACTTAAGACATTAGTTGATAATCAATAAGGTATAACAAGATAATATAAATGGATAGTATTTTCCTAATGATGACCTCTTGTACTGCCGAACTGAGAAAATGAAGGACAGTGGTGAAAAGGCAGTAGCAGCTTTGCCAACGACGCATCATTTTGCTAGATATATTTTGTAACTTTCATTTAGCTCCACCTACAACCCATTTCGACATAAAGATATAGTAGTATTTTAGACACTTTTGCTATTTTAAGTAATATTATAGGTAAATGGTAATTCATATAGACTTATCTGCATATTCATACAATCTAGCAACTCCTGATAACTATTCTAGCGGTCTCTGCTATACATACTTGGCAACTCATAGTAGAGCTGGCGGGGGTGGTTGCTGCTCGTCTATTTACTCGCATTTAAAGACCAAACAGCTGACTCTGACATACTACGTACGCACGCCCATTTCAACCACATGTCTTAGAATTTGAAGTTTCATTATATGTGTATTTAACCTAGTGGCATTTAACTTATTACACGTAACTGATTTTGAATTTATAGTTGCGGAAGTTCTTGCAGGTATTTGTTTTCACTATTTCCGTTCTGTCCAGTAGCATAACTAATTATTGTATTTCCAGGAACTATTGAATGATATGCATATCATTGGGTAGCGTATATAATTTCTGATGTGAATAAAATAACAATTGATATAGGCTAGGCCTATTCTTGATTTATAATACCTAGACTAGGTGTAATTTTATACTTTGTCATATAGGCTAGGCCATGCCATAAATAGACTTTAGACTTAGGCTAGGCTAGAATTGTATTTTTAGGGATGGCATTTATATTTGTTAGACAATGTATTCCATGAAGTTTATAGGCTACTTATTTAACTATTTAGTCATAAAAGCTATGTGTAAGTTAAGAGAGTTGAACAGTGGAGTCAGATAGGCTATCAAGTCACATGACCATGATGGCTCAGATGGCATGCCAATTTTTCCACACTAGGTTTCCTCAAATTTAATTTAGGCCTAATATATGTATATTAAACGGTTCCTACTTGCAGATTTGGATATTTGAGAGCCTGCTTGGAGAACAATAGCCAGACAATATGGATTACACTAATGAGACGGATTTTGAAAACTTGCCGGATCGTCCCCTTTTTGGCAACGAGGAAGCAAGACCTGGAGTGAGTATTGTGTGTTGTAAAATGGACTAGGCCTACAGGGTGACAAGCAAGACACACCGTCTTCGTGGCGCAATGCATAAGTGTGTTGATTTTCGGTGTGAGCGTCCTGGGTTCGAATCCCCGGACTGCCACATGTGTTTGTCAATTTAATTAATCGAGTTTAGGAGTAAAGTTGGTTGGTGGAGAGAACATAATAATTAATTCGGTCAATATACAGGAGGCGCTACAATATAGGTAGCAAAATTCTAATGGTAGTTTTGGGTTCCTATCATCATATGCTTCATTTCTATATACTTTTTATCCCCGGGAAAAAAAAAAAAAAATCTTGGGTTTTTTATTTTTTTCTTGTATTTTTTTTATTAACCTAACCAAAAAACCTAACCTAACCTAAATGTATTTGGGGGCTATTAGGTTAGGTTAGGTTAGGTTTTTTGGTTAGGTTAATGACCAAAACAAAAAATCCCAAGAAAATAAATGAAAAATCCCAAGATTTTTTTTTTTTTTCCCGGTGATAAAAAGTATATAGAAATGAAGCATATGATGATAGGAACCCAAAACTACCATTAGAATGTTGCTACCTATATTGTAGCGCCTCTTGCATTAATTCTGGTTCAGGAGTAGTTTATAGAGAGGCCTTCCCTAGGGTTAAGCGCCCCATTAATTACACTTTCCATTCACTTATTCATAGCCTCCGATAGTGCAGTTGGAATGAATACATGCCAAGATTGATATGCAGGATTCGAAACTGCATAATAAATCGTAGGCTTGTGCAGCATTCGGTATAATCCTGTGTAGCGGGTGGACCTGTACTTATATCTCAATATTTTGGTAATCTATATTTTTACATTTTACATTCATATATAGTCCGCTAATATACTAGGTTAGGTTTTGGTTAGGTTAGGTTAGGTTAGGTTGTAGTTGTAGTTGTTGTTGTTGTTGTTCCCGTTCCCTAAGCTGCCTGGCCGAACAGCCCCGAGTCCCTGAGGAAGGCCATGGCCATGATCGGGCTCTCCCACAGAGCTCTCATTGAGTGTAGATTGTGTTGTTGGCATAAGTGGTTGTGTGAAATGCAGTCTTCTATGATGTGTTTAATGGTATGGGGTGCTGTGTTACATCCCGGCAATTTCCAGGTTAGGTTAGGTTAAAGATATTGTTCAATGTTTCTTAGTAAATAGGCATCTGAAAAACAGTTCCTCCCGCTACACAGGATCTTACCCAGCATTCTTTAACTGTCTTCGTGGCGCAATGCATAAGTGTGTTGATTTTCGGTGTGAGCGTCCTGGGTTCGAATCCCCTGACTGCCACATGCGTTTGTTAATTTCATTAATCGAGTTTAGGAGTAAAGTTTGTTGGTGAAGAGAACATAATAATTTAAACCTATAGTATGTTTTTTTCTAAATGACAGAACATTTCCATATCCCCATCTTGATTACCGGTACAGGTCTCACTCGATTTGAAAACCCGATCTTAAATAGAAAAATTGTATAGCGAACCCTAAAATTTATGGGGTAAATGGGGATGCATTCTGGGAACAACCAAAACCCAAAACCTATAATAATATTGTAAATTGGGGCATCGGATAGTGATGATGATGATACAGTTTTTACCACCATACACTCCCTGCTGAATAACAAGGCTAGCGTGGGTGACCTGATGAATCAGGGACTTAGTGAATAGTTGCCACAGATTGCTGGACCGCACCGTTCACCAACAGCACTGACGTCTGCCAATAACTCACTGGCTGGCCCGAGGCTCGAACCACCAACCTCGCGGTTAGCAGGCGAACGCTCTACCAATCGAGCTACGGCCTGTGACCGTAGCCAGACCTGTACTTAGTATCAGTATTACAAGGATTACAAAAAATATGGTGTATATTATGAAAACCTTATGATGTAATGCAGACATACCGTAGTAGTTTCACATTTTCCATTTAGTAACAAAAAATCAGTTGCAAGGATTCAATATACAGTACAGTACAGTACTGTACTGTGAGCTAAAATACAACCAACTATATCAGTACAGTAGTCCTAATATAGGCTAGTCTCTTGTTTCTCATTGTTATTGAAGATAAGGAGGAGGTGTGGTGTGGAGGTATATGTGCTGGAAAGTGTGAAAAGGAACAACTTGAGATGGTTCGGCCATATGGAACGTATGGAAAGCGAGAGAATGACTAAGAGGGTGTATGAGAGCGAGGTGGAAGGACAGAGAGGGAGAGGTGGAAGGATGGAGTGAGGAAGTATATGGGCAAGAAAGTTAAGTGCGGGTGTACCGCCAGCCTTGTTTACACTACGCGTAGTGGCGTCGGACCTTTGCCATCATGTTCCCGTCTATTTTGACTGCCTTTGGATACAATAATATGTTGAGGGGGCTTTGCCCCCCCCCCACCCCCCCATGACATATTGTCATCATCATATATATTGCCAGCAGGGGGCAAATTACCGAAAAAAATTGCCGTCAAAATAGACACGAACTTAACCACGGCGATCGACAAATGTAAACATGACGGTGGCGGGGGAGGTGTCGGACCTTTGCAATCATGTTCCCGTCTATTTTGAATGCCATTGGATACAATAATATGTTAAGGTAGGGCTTTTCCCTCCTCCCCCCCCCCCCATGACATATTGTCATTATCATATAGGCTATATTGCCGGCAGGGGGCAAATAACTAAAAAAGTCGGTGTCAAAATAGACGCGAAGTTAACCGCGGCGATCGCCCTATGTAAACATGACGACCGTACGACCGAACTCTACATCCATCCCAGTATATGGATGAAGGCGGTGCTGGTTGGGAGGAGGGGCGTTGACTGACTGGGGACAAATGTGCATGGGGGCGGTTCGTTCGTGGCCATCCCTTCTGGGATCACGGCGTCAGGCAATTGATAGATAGATAGATAGATTGAAGATACTTTACGTAGTTAAGTTACGCTTCACAGTTCATATTAGCCTATATCTTTGGAAGTGATTGAATGGCCAGAGCAGTGCAATTTTTATGTTGATATTCCTGTAATGCTTCTCACATTCATTCCAGTCTTAAAACCAAATTGTCCTGGTTTGACACCCTATTCACTACTGTACACTCTCCAGCCGTGATAAATTCACTCTAGTGAATGTATAGTTGGGAAATGTATGAAAATTGGGTGAAAAATGGACCTAAGTGACAGTTCCATACCTCCCTCCCTCCCTCAACTTTCTTTTAGTTTATTCTCGATAGTACAATAATGGTATTTACAACTAATTTCTGGGTGTTTTTGTTCACATATGCCTTGTACTTCAAACCTATGCAAATGTGATGCAATAATAATGCTTTATATGGGAGATATAAACTTTATTGTAGAACACCCTCCCCTTCCACCAACTCCTCCACCACTGCCTTGTTACCTATGCATGCCACCACAACCATTTATTTATCAGCTGACTGCTAATACTGTACTTATATTATGTTTGTGTTTAGAAAAGAGGTAAATACAACGTATTATATTGTTTATTCAATGAAGTCTGCTGTCTTAGTATCACTGCACTATATATCATTTAGCTATTCACAAGAAGAATGCATGAAATTGGACTGTTTTGGAAGAATGTTGCCAAGCAGCAATTTCTTTCTCCCGTGAATACCAATATAGTTAGTATATAAAGCCTTTCTATTCATCAGGTTAATATAATCACTTAATCAGCACAGCGATCATCTTCCTAACATCAATATTGCTGTTGGTGATATCTCTCAGTGCCTTCATACCTGGACCACGCCCTCTGGACACATTCTTTGTTGTCTTTATCATTAATATTATTTTTCTATTTATCTATATCTCTTTTAATGCATACTGTATAGTAACAATACTAGAAATAGTAATAATAGTATAATAGTTAGTATATAATGATTCTTTCTCTTCAACAGGTTCGCATAGTCAGCACAGCCATCATCTTCATAACATCAATATTGGTGTTGGTGACATCTCTCAGTGCCTTTATACCAGGACCCCATCCTCTGGACATATTCTTTGTCTTCTGTATCATCCTCATCTGTATTTCTCATCTAACACTAGTAAGTATAATATTATACTGTATAGATATTTTGATAAGTTCTTTTGTTGCCTTTTTGTTGTCTCGTCCCCATTTTGGTTTGGTTTGGTTTGCAAGTTTTATATTATTATGAGAGGTTAGAGGGCCCCAATGTATGTGTGAAGAAGCCCAGGTACCAAGCCCATGTCGGGTCAACTGTAGCATGACATTGTCATCCACATTTGGCCGATGTAGCAGCTGACATTGGGCCGACATTACCTTAATCACTGCATTTTTCTGTAGCTGTGATTTCACTTAATGTGTATTATATTTATATTTATGTGTATTTTTCATTAACTTATCCTTTGGGCCAGCTCTGTGAGAGTCTCATCGAACTCAGTGGTCTGGTTGAACAATTTTATTTGCCTATTACTACTACTATCAATTCAACATCAAGTGTGCAATGGGATAGGAGGATGGCCCATCATCAGGTAGACATCTGCACCTCATCATCCGATCGGCACCCTCGTCAGCCTGGTGTCGGCATATGAGCTATGATTTTTCTCATATTGGCTGATTTTTGGCCCAACTATGGCATTATTCTTTATGATTACAGTATATCCATAATTTGTTTTGGCTGTACATTACTGCTATGCGTGTGTGTATGTAAATATATTTTTCCATGCAGTAATCTGAAGGTCTTGCACTTTTGATCGATAATTTAATCCTGGCAACATTGCTTGACTTTTTACTTCATAATCTGCCAGACCAGAGTTGCCTAAAGGATTGCCAGTGTGTTTTGTAAGAGCTAGAATGCCATGTATTTTGTTTTCCCCTTTTCTATTTGTTAAACTGAAACTGCACTTCTTAAGGATTACTGATTATATATGTTTACTTATTAATTTATTATAATTAAAGTTTATGTATGAAATAGTTTGTATAATTTTAAATTGCTATGACTTTCCCTGATAGTCTTAATGTGTTTCTAATAGCTTGTGACTATAGTCTGTTTACTTTCACCTGATAGTAAATTGAATCACTTAGCATTAGGTTTCTTGATACCAGTAGGCTACTTATGGAAACAAATATACTGCATGTCTCTGTGTCTTATTATTGACAAATTTTCATAATTAAAATTAAAATGTAAAACTTGCAAACAAAGCAAACCAAAACTGGGACAATGACAATATAAAGTCAAAACAACTTATCAAAATTGCTATGTGGAAACAATGCTTACTAAAATCAAATTTATGAAATAAAAGAACACAATACACTACATAGGGTGTACATTTCTACATGAGCAAGTTAATCTCTTTCCCAAGCAAACTAATTGCACACATAACAGGGATCTGCCTTGCTTAGGCCAATCGGCTTTCTGCAGACTCCCATTTTCTTATGTTCTTATAACAACGCACTATCGTCACGTTCAAGGAATTAGTCAATTTGGAAGTCTGGGACGTTCTGGCAAATTTGACTAAACTAGCAACATATTTTGCAACAAAATCTTAGTAATAACCAAGTAATCAGGATGGCGAGATAGCAATCTACGTTCAGCTGGAAATAGCAGACTTTAGTACTGTACTATTTGTTACATGTAGTAGAAGTGTCGAGTTAACATTCCATTCTCTAGATCTCTTACAAATTATCATAAAGATTTCGACAAACTATACATTTTGTTAGTATGTCCCAATAAATCAATGTCATCCATCGCAAACAAATTTATTAATAATATATTTATTAGTTTTCTTCAGAGTGTGTGGTACCGACAATGCGATCTGGACCCCCAGATTATATAATGTAATGCTGTGTGTATGTGTTCTATAGTTCTGTGTGTGTATTGTAATGCTGTGTGTATCACCATGCTGTGTATCTGTATACAGAACTGTACAATATTTCTGTTTCTTTTTTCTTTTTTAAGTAGCCTAAGTAGCTTAACCAGACCATCTCGTCACAAAATGAGACTCTTAAACGGACTGGTTGTTACTGTGTGTGTAAAACCATATCCTTCCATACTTGAATCTTTAGGCTTTTTTCCCCCCCAGGAACTATTGGTACAACATATTTTGTAAGGGGTAACCCAATATTAAATACAGTAACTGAATATTTGCCTAATGTATTGTTTCCTCTTTTTCCAGATTGTGTGGTACCGGCAAGGCGATCTGGACCCCAAGTTCAAGAAGATGATATACTTTAACGCTGTGTGTATCATCATGTTGTGTGTCTGTGGAAACATTTTCTTCCACACATGAGACTTGATTGAATCTTTGGAGGGGATGAATGTCAGCGTAAGTAAGGTAACCTATTTTTCAGTACTGGTAATTTGGAGTGGTTGTAACGGTCTACAAATTCATGATTCTTTTGACAAGATTTTTCAGTTTAACATGCAGTAGGTTTTGACGATTCTGTAAAGTGGGGTATAATTTATATTTTGCACATATCCCCAAGTTGAAGAAGATGATATACTATAATCCTGTGTGTATCATCATTGTTTTGTGTCTGTTGAAAAAATAGTCTTCCTCACGCAAGACTTGATTGGGTCTTTGGAGGGAAGGAATGTCAGAGTAAGTAAGGCAACATTGATATATATGAGCACCGGTAATTTGAAGTGGTTACAACATTCTACAAATTCATGATCATTTTAACGGGATATTTCAGTTTATTATGCAATAGGTGTGGTAGGTTTTGATTATTCTGTAAATTGGAAGTACCGGTAACATTGATATATTATACATTAATCTTGAAGTTGAAGAAAATGTTATATGGTACTTCAATATTATGTGTTTCATAATGTTGTGGGTTTGTGGAAATATATTCTTTCGCACACGATACTCTACTGAGCTGGAGTTTTTGGAGGGAACGAATGTCAGATCTATATTGCTTTCATATAGGGTAAGTTTGTTAGGTCCTTTAATTGGGATGACATTGATATATATTAGGGGGTCCTTTAACCCCTCAGACCCGGTTGGGCTCAGAGAAACCCATAACAAACACCCCCCGCGCAACCCGGTAGGGCTCTGAGGCACCGGCAGCTTGAAAGCCTGTAAGCTTGTTTTGAAAGGCGTCCGTCCGACGAATGTAAACAACAGCCGGTTGGACCGACGCCGCGCATCTCCGACCACAAGAAGGAGAGGCGTCGCTTGTTCGTGTGTTATTGTTAAGTAGTGAAAAGTAGTGTAAAGTGGCTGATATCGCCACAAAGTTCTCTCCACGGAAATCATCATCACAACTGAACCAGTTGACTTAGAGAGCTCTACTCAACGCCATTCTACAGATACGAAACACATCTACGCTTGGGGATGCACGGGAATGCGGAAGCAGTCAAAATAACAAAGATACGGTAGCCTAGGCATAGCTGTTTTTCGGCCAAAACCCCCGGATTTCGGGGAATATTTATAGAATGCCTAGCCGGTCCCGGAGGGTTAATTGGGATGACATTGATATATATTAGTAGTTTGGAAGGGTTCAAGTTGGTAATTAATCTAGCTTTATTCTATGGAGGGAATGAATATCAGAGCTACTGTACTGTATATTGCTTTCATGTAGCGTACCGTTAACACATGTTTTTTTACTTTATTTAGGTGTAGCATAACTATGTAGAAGCGTCCGTTAGACACCATATTGGTATCAGTTTTTTTGTTTTCTATATGTATGAAGGAGGCAAAAGGCAGGCTTCCTGTAACGAGTGTCTCCCCCAAAGCCAAAAGAGTGACAGAGAGCCAAATTCAAGGGATGTATGGGTACATATATACAGTACATAAAATGGTTTAGCGTCATTTTCCATTACATACATTGTAACAGCTCAGACGTGGGGAAGGAGTGCGCTGTAATTTATAAAAACATCACAAACAATATCTTGGAAACAGATTTGTCCTAACTTACCGGTATTTGTATGAAAAATATATGGTACAATTTTAATTTTTACCAATAAAATTTCAGAAATCACCCCATTCCATGGTAACTTATATATTGTTTTCAAGTTAAGTAACATTTGGGATCACAGTGCAGTAGGCTACAGTAATTGGATTTTGTAATAGAAATTTACAAATAATATCCGAGAGTTTGGAAGTTTTGGCAAGATTTTGTATACTATAATATGCAATAGGTACAGTAGGTTAAGCTTGACAAATCCTTTAAATTGTGGTAACCTGATAATTTACATAGTAATACCAAAGCCCAAGAAGATCGTATACTTTATTGCTTTGTATACATTAACGCTGTCATTATGTGGCAATATATTTTTCCACACATGAGATATTATCGGATTGGATTCTTCGGAGGGAATGAATGTCGCCTATATTACTACTATTTAGGGTAATTTATTAATTTTTGTGTCAAGTAAGGGAACAATTGGGAATAATAATTCAAAAGAGTTATAGAAATTTACAGATAATTCCTAATACTTTTGAAGTTTTGACAAGATTTTTCCGTTTAAATTGCAATCTAAAGTGTAAATTTAACCATTCCGTACATTGGGGAAAATCTATATTTTGTACAGTAATCCCAAAGTTTTACCCCTTCCGCACGATAACATAATTTTAATTTTATACTGGTGGCCATTAGATGATTTTCTTTAGCTTACAATCTACCTCTAGGACTCAACGGGGTAAATATAATCTCAATAAACTCTCTGAATAACCTGGATCCTTCTTAACCCTCTCCGACATATGACGCGATTTTGAGCCGATTAGGGATACTTTAACACCTTACGAGCGGCCTAGGCGGTAATTTATATGTACCGCCCAGCGGGGTGTTTTTACCCTAAATAGGGTTGTTTACGTGATCATTTTCATGCCTAAATAAGACCCAGAGCGTAAAACAAGTATCTATCCCTGAAAGGGCATAAACAGAGCTTTCCAATGACACCCCAACCATCCTTGTACGACCACTGGTTCTCTTGCAACGATCGCGCAACACGAGTGCAAAAACCATGCAATTAGGTACTTTCCCTACATAATTCCCTGTGTAGCGAGTGCGAGAGGGTGGGGGAGGGTGGGATTCATGTCAGTAGGTCCGCCGCGGTGGTCTGGAGCAGTCATAAGCTTGCTACGCTCCTCCCACCACTCATCTCTCTCTCTCAGCAACATTACGTGGTGAAAATGGCACACGACAAAGTTGTGAACCGCCACTTAGTCCATATTTATTTCACACGACATAAGTTGCGCGCCACCAAAGAAGGGTTAAAGCCTTTGTTACCATCAGGGGTATTTAGAAACCTTTAGTTTAGTTACTTCAACCTCTGCAGTTGTCTTTGAGTTAGCTGTGGGCAGAAAACTAATTTTGGAGAGGTAATTATAAGAGTGAGATAACTATTTCTTATTGCTAATCTGGCAACCTCTGCGTCATATGAGTCTGAAGGGGTTAAACAGTATATAATCGTCTAATTATAGCCAGAATCAAAGATTAAAAGGTATTATCGTGTTGAAGGGGTTAAGAAGACGATATACTATGATACTGTGTGTCTGTTGACATATATCTTCCATTTCCCATTATTGAGTTAGTTTCTTTGGAGAGAATGAATGTCAGAGCTATATTGCTTTCATATAGGGTAAGTTTTATCATTATTCTGATTAAGGAACATTGTATTTTTTTATACCGGTAGTCCATAAAGGTTATAATGTAATTGGCGAATGGGCTAGTGCGTCATACTCCTTTGTTAGTGTTCGACTGAGTGACACTCAGTGAGTGCGTAATGACCTTGAGCTCGCCTCACCCCCAACCACATCATTGACCCACATATAAATACACACACACATATGTACACACTTGGAGGAGTATTGAATTATTTTCCCTCACATTCACATATACGCATGCACGCTCAAAGAGTAACTAGGCCTGAAATAGTTGCTTGTAGGCTCTCATAGTGCTCACACAAGAACCAGACTACTGTACTTAGAAGCAGTGGTTTTCACCATTCTCAAGGTGAAATAAGGTACATGATCATGAGATTTGATTAAATATTATGCATATAATATTTACAGATACAGCAGGTAAAAATATGCATATATTTGCCAAACATGCCCGGAGTGGAGTGCTTGGCGCGTACTGTAGTTTCAAGCGGCGAAGCATAAGAGTTAAGTAATGTACAGTAGGAGACTTGGGAGTATCACATGATAGCTTGTTTCACCATTTTTTACATGTCGACATTATTCCGGCAACATTTCTGAGATATTTTGTACTTGTATCGGAAACTAGACTTAAGATAGATTACTTTAGGTGACATAATTTTTTTTAAAGTTTACCTTGTGAGCTGCCAGACCAGTGTTGACGATAAAAGTTATGGGAATAAATTCTTGTACGATACCGGCCTTAGTTTATATTAGTGTATGTTCAGTAAGTTTCATCAGTCTAGAACTATAATTTTGTTTTGTATTATTGGGAAACAGTTATGGCATTTTTAGATAGTGCAGGATGCTTACTCTGATGTTGAGTAAGTTAAATATCCATAACATTGAATGATATTAATGTTTTTGAGAAAGTCATGACATGAAAATAATACCCAAGATTTGAAGAACAAAAATTCAGAGGGGGGGGGGGGGGGGGGAGAATTATTAATTTTGTACCTATATCTTTTATATTTATGAAATATACATCTGCAGTACAGTTCTTAATTATATATGATGTACCGTCTGACCCCGACATACAACCTCGCTTACTGCGAATTTGCTTACTACGAATAACATATCTTATGGGGAAAATTACATATGGTAGAATCCATCTTTTTTGACAAATTTTCATTTTTATTTGTACTAACATATAATCCTAAGCATTATTAACAACAAAATAAAAGGCACATGGACTTTACTTTATGTTTAACTGTGGGAAGGCTTGATTGGCGTGATGAGATAGGGTTCCGAAGCAGGGCAAAACACGTAAGGTTCCCCAGCCACACCTCCCTGCTCTATCCTCCTTCTCCCTTCTTCCTTACTTATTATGGGAGGGGGTTCACATAAACGGGAAATGCCGGATTTGCTTCGTCTTTTATCCCTGATTTGCGCATTATGAACACTGATTTACTGATTTTACCAAATGTTGCAGAATGTTGCCGAATGATCAATAACACGTTCAGAATGTTTGCGAAAAGTTGTGAATGCAACCGATAACTGACGAATACCTGACCAATCCGCACATTCGGGACCAAATTTTTTAACATGGGCAAAAATTTGGCTCACCGGGCGGAGTGGGGCTGAACGTTGCAGAACGTTTGGGACTTTGTGTAGAGTACTCACAAATTTCTGCGAGTTTATTGCCGAGTGTAGCCACACTCAGCTTTTGATTCTTGAGTGTGTGAAAGCCCCTAAAGTGAGAGGTTCGACATTTGCAGGCCCGAAGGACTTTTTAGTAATGACATATTTGATTTTTTTGTTTACATTTGTACAGTATACTAAAAAAGCAAAAAAAAAAAAAAAAAAACATACTACCTGCACCTAATGTCTCTATTTGTGAGAAATTTATGGCAATTGAATATGAAGTGTTGTGCATAAAAGTTAGTGGAGAGTTACTCTTAGATAGTGAATTCCAGAGAGGTGATTCGGGGTATAGATGAACAAACTACACAATCATTATCATTTTTAGCCCGTTTAATCAGAAAACTTCCTTCTTCATTTTTATTCTAGCTCACCTTTAGATTATTTTCTACAACTTGGGATGAATGTATTTAAGTTAAAAGGTCCTTTGAAATTAGCATGAAACCGACTCCTAAGGATCCTTTCTAAGCCGTGTAAAATCATCTTACAGTAGCACTGATAAAGTATATAAATCAGTCTGATTGAAGGTGTTTAAGGGCTTTGTAATATGTTTGCTTGTCTTATACATGAGCTGTACAGTATTACAAAAATTCCTGGTCCTGATGTGGCGGCGTCTACGCCGTGGGGCCACCTCCCGAGGCTGCCAACCGCGGATGGCTGCCGACCCTCCACGGCCGAAGACAAAATCAACGACCAGTGGAGGAAAACCGGATGCCGGCCGCGGGGAGCAGTTTCGGGAGCCAAACCGTCACAACCATCCCCTGCCCCCTCCCTGGGGGCACGGGTCCTTGGAACGGCTTCGGTCGCGCCGGGAATTTCCACACCTCTCACACCACACACATCACACAGTTTTTCCTACACCGAGAAATGACTCTCCGGCTGTCATTTCTCGAAGACTTCTTCTAGCCGGAGACATTGAGAGCAACCCAGGACTCACGTACACATACATATGTCCAACTTGCTCAAAACCCATCACTTCGAGTCGCCATACTAAGGGTTCAGTTCTCTGCAATTCATGCGGGAACTGGACCCACTTCACCTGCACAACACTTGCCTCCAAGAAACACTACACAAACACCTGGACCTGTTCCTCATGCCCCTCCCTCTCCCAGTCAAATCCCTCACCTAAAACCCGTCCACCTCTCCTCCCCAGCCCACCTAACCTTCCCATATCATCCACTCCCCCCCCTAAAACCCGTCCACCTCTCCTCCCTAACCCACCTAACCTTCCCATACCATCCACATCCTCAACTCAACACACCACACCCCATCCTAATCCATTCCAACCCCCATCTCCTGCTCCCCAATCCCCACCCCCACCTCACCCATCCCAACCCCCAGCCCCTCCCTCACCCCCACCCCCCCCCATCCTCGTGCAGCAGCACCCAACATACATCGTGCACATAACATTAACATTCTTCAACTGAACATAGATGGCATCAACACAAAGAAACACGAACTCTCACACTTCATCAAACAACACAACATACACATTGCCATCTTACAAGAAACAAAACTCCGCACAACACAAAAAACACCCACATTTCATAATTTCACCACCATCAGACAAGACCGGGCTGTCGGCGGGGGCGGTGGACTCATCACCCTGGTACACAAAGAAATATCATACATAGTAACCAGTGTACAAACCAAATCCCTCCTCCCCCCAAATGATAACACAACAGAAATACAATCAATTAAAATATGCACTGGCAACAACTCCAACATAACCATCATAAACACATACATCCCTCCCCAAACATCCCCTACAGTACCAAATGAATACAGACCACACTTACAACACATCACAAACACCCCACACACCCCACACATCATCCTGGGTGGTGACTTCAACGCCAAGACGTCTGCCTGGTTTGTCGACAACCCCGACACAGACAGAGGGCTGGTACTACAAAACCAAACCGATAACCTCATCATCCTTAACGACATCCATCAACATACCCATATTCCTCACCAAGCCCTCTATAACCCATCATCTCCTGACATCACCTTTTGCTCCCCAGAACTCGCCCCCACAACATCCTGGAGGGTGGTCAGAACCTTAGGCTCTGACTACCTCCCGATCATTATCACCACCAAAACCAGACTCACCCCAGCTAGCCACAAACACACATACACCAATTATAAAAGAGCTAACTGGGAAGCATTCACAAATGAGACAGAACAACACTTCACAACTCTAAACAGTACACCCATCACTAACATCAACAATGCTGTACACATACTCAATAAAACGATCCAAAACGCTGACAAGAAACACATTCCAAGAGGTAACAGGAAAAGACACAACCCCAACTTCACACCAGAAATTCAAAACCTCATCAGACAACGCGACATACTGAAACACTCCCCAGCACCCCACACACAAGACATCACACAACAAATTCAAGCACTCAACACCCAAACTAACAACAAAATACAAGAACAACAAAAACTAAATTGGAATAACTTCCTACAAACACTTGATCACAAAACAAACCCCAAAAAACTCTACAAAACACTAAACAGCATCACACTTTCCAACAGCAACACAACACAATCACATGCTGCAATCACAACAACAGACTACTCCTTCATGTAAACAACAAGCAAACACTCTCATCAATCACTTTTCACATGTCAGCCACCTAAAACCTCACAAAGACGACCGACGTGTCATCCGACGTAAGAGACAATTCCCCACAGACCCTGACTATACACCCTTCACCAATCACCAGACAAAGCATATCATCAACAATCTCAAGCACTCACCCGCCTGTGGCCTAGACAACATAAGCAACATACACCTCAGACACCTGGGACCACAAGGCATACAAGCACTCACTAACATATCAAACTACAGCTATTCACACAACACAATACCAGACATTTGGAAGCATGGTATCATCATCACATTCCCCAAACCCAACAAAGACCCCACGCTACCCTCCTCGCACCGCCCCATCACACTTCTTTGCTCCCCCTCCAAAGTCATGGAACGCCTAGTATTACAACTAATTACACCTGACCTACCCCTAGCTCCAACACAACATGGCTTTAGGCCACTGCACTCCACAAACACTCTTCTCACAGACCTTACACAAAGAGCTTTCGACGGCATCAACTCAGCTAGACCACCACACAGATCACTATTAGCCACACTCGACATTAGTAAAGCCTTCGATGCCATCCCCCGCCACAACCTAACAAACAAAATCTACAACACAAACATGCACAACAACACAAAAATGTGGCTGGCCAACTTCCTAGCAGGCAGATGTGCACACGTATCTTTTGCCGGTCAGTCATCTAAAATCAGAAACTTTCCAAACGGAGTCCCACAAGGATCCGTCCTATCGCCCGCACTCTTCAATCTGTACATGCACGATATAACTACACCCAATACGCCCCAAATAAACTTAGCCTCCTATGCAGATGACATAACACTCACATGCAAACACCATGACCCAAAAAGAGCAACAGATCTCCTTCAACCCTATCTCAACACACTACATGGTTGGTGCACTACAAACAGACTTAATCTAGCCCCAGCCAAATCCACCGCAACCCTGCTCACAAGTTGGACAGGAGAACACTAATACATCCCTCAACTCACCATAAACAACACACCCCTAACACATACACACACACCCAAAATCCTAGGAGTAACATATGATACTCATATGACATTCAAACAGCACACCACAAACATTAAAAAGAAACTGACACCCAGACAAAAGGTGTATGTTGCCTTTATGGACTTGGAGAAGGCCTATGACAGAGTGGATAGAGAAGGTTTGTGGAAAGTACTTAGAATATACGGAGTAGAGGGCAAGTTGCTGAAAGCAGTGAAGAGCATGTATGAGGGTGCAAAGGCGGCAGTACGTGTGGAGAGTGAGCAGAGCGAGTTCTTTGACCTGAATGTTGGTTTGAAACAGGGGTGTGTGATGTCCCCGTGGTTGTTTACTGTATATATGGATGGAGTCATGAAAGAAATACTATCAAGAGCAGTGGATGTTGGTGTATCGCTGAAAAGGGAGGGAATTAAGTGGAAGCTACCTATACTGCTGTTTGCGGATGATACAGTTCTGATGAGTGATAATGAATGGGAGTTGCAGGGTCTGGTAAATGAGTTTGGAACAGTGTGCGAAAAACGGAATTTGAAGGTAAATACGGGGAAGAGCAAGGTTATGGTCTTTGAAAGGGGTGAAGTCACAGAGTGTGAGGTGAAGCTGAACGGTCAGGCTATGGAGATCGTCACTCTTTTAAGTATCTGGGCAGTGTGTTGAGTAAAGATGGGACTATGGATGAAGAGGTGCGGGAGAGGGTACAACAGGGGAAGAGGGTTGTAGGAACGCTAAAGCAGTAACAAGAAATAGGGTGGTCAGTATGGAAGTGAAGAAGTCCTTGCATGACAGTGTGGTAATCCCGACACTGACTTACGGAAGCGAAGCATGGACGTTGGTTGAGAGACTCAGACCAAGAGTGAGAGCAGTGGAAATGAATTACTTAAGGAGTGCGTGCGGAGTTACATGGAGGGATAGACAGACTAATGAGGAAGTAAGAAGGAGGTGTGGTGTGGAGGTAGATGTGCTGGAAAGTGTGAAAAGGAACAACTTGAGATGGTTCGGCCATATGGAACGTATGGAAAGCGAGAGAATGACTAAGAGGGTGTACGAGAGCGAGGTGGAGGGACAGAGGGGGAGAGGTAGACCGAATATGAGGTGGAAGGATGGAGTGAGGAACTACATGAACGAAGGCGGTGCTGGTTGGGGGGAGGGGCGTCGACTGACTGGGGACAGAGGTGCATGGGGGCGGTTCGTTCGTGGCCACCCCTTCGGGGATCACGGCGTCAGGCAATAGATAGATAGACACCCAGACTTAACGCCCTCAGGTCACTTGCTCACACAAAATTTGGACACAACAAAGAAACTACCACCACAGTATATAAACAATACATAAGATCAGTGATGGAATACGCAAGCCCAGCCTGGGCTTCTAACCTAGCTGAAACACATCATAAGACCTTACAGACTATTCAAAACAAAGCCCTGAAGATCATTACAGGCTGCACAGCTACTTCACCCACAGATCACCTACATCAAGAAACCAAAATTCTCAAAGTCAAAGACCATCTGGACATGAGAGGCACTCAATTCCTGGCAGCAGCCTCCACGAACCAAGACCACCCACTAAACTACATGGCAACACACCCACAGACACCAAGAAATATCAAAACACCCAGCACACGGTATCACACACAATTATTGTCCTCTCTCTCCCTCCCTGCCCACCCCGAACCAACTTCCAGAAGCACATCCATACTCATATCTCTCACCGATCCATCCACTCACTCACAGACAACACGCAGCTGCATGCACGACCTCCCGAAGTCCATCCTTCCGAATCCTCCCTTCCTCGCGAGGACAGAGTCCACCTGGCCAGGCTGAGATGCGGACACCATCCAGCTCTCCTGAGCTATCAGAAGAGACTGGATGACTCCGTTGTCGACGCCTGCCCGGGATGTAACACAGCACCCCATACCATTAAACACATCATAGAAGACTGCATTTCACACAACCACTTACGCCAACAACACAATCTACACTCAATGAGAGCTCTGTGGGAAAGCCCGATCGTGGCCATGGCCTTTCTCAGGGACTCGGGGCTGTTCGGCCAGGCAGCTTAGGGAACAACAACAACAACAAAAATTCCTTTTGATACATCTCTGTAACAGATCTGGGCCCCGATTTAAAAGTTCTTTATGGCCGTAGCAGTTAGTCAGAGGCGGGGTAATGATATGAAACATCAAAATTCAGAAAATGTAGCATCATATTTGACCTTCGATATCCTTCACTGGGCTATATGCTATATGGCTGTTAGACCCACCTCCCAGCCTTGATACAACACACATTCTTCAGCTTTCTGAACTCCTCCCCCCCACCACAATTGGTAAGCCTGATTTATTTTTTGCGATGAAATGTTTGTTTCAAAATTGGGCCCTGACATACCAATTATGATGAGGGGACAAACAGCTGATTGTAAAACATTTTGGTACCAGCCGTCCCGAGGCTGGAAGGTGGGTCAAATGGCCTTTGGATATTTAGTCTTAGAACAGTGAAGGATATCAATCTCGAATATGACGCTACTGTGTGTGGATTATGATGATTCTGTATTGTTACCCCCGCCTTCCGTGCAACATAAAGGTCAGAAAGAAATTTTTTAAAATGCGGCCTTTGTTTATCTTATAGGGCATTACGTGTGATATGATTGAGTGCAGCTTCACTTGATTGAACACAGTTATAACCAGGATATATTTTCAATATTTTTTGTTAGCCATTTTTGTTATTGATATTGAGAGGGATCCGTCTTTATTACAAGTAATATTGTTACTGAGTGGTATTCATTTTGTACAGGTGTCGGTAAGTGTTTTTTTGTATACATTACCGTAAGGTCTTGTAACTATATTATAGTAATGAACACAATTATTGATATGTAATAATTATTTAGATTAGCTGTGATATGTTTTTTGGTCAGATAAGTGACAGTGCCAGTACATACATTGGTACTATACAGTTGGGAGACACAAAGCTGGTAGATGTACTGTTGAGGGTTGGCAGTATTTGGCCTTTATACCAGGTTAATTCATAGTGTTAGGGTAATGGAATTTGTTACTCTATCCTGCACCTTGTATTTAAGCTCAAATGTGTGTAGTTAGCTTGACCACAACACTCCTTACACAATGATCTTAGGACTCTTCAGCCTGCTTCACAAGAGCGTTTTCCCTCACGCTTTAACCCTTCCTCCCTGGTTATCATTTTAAAATGACACCGCGGCAGATGGCCAGGAGCCCGGGTGTCATTTTAAAATATGTAAGCTTGAAAGCCGTGCATCGAACCGTATGTAAACAAAGCCTGTCGAAGCGACGCGCACCTTCGAAATCAAGAAGGAGAAGTCCGACTTTTGTTGTTATGGTTTTGGAGAACAAGATTAGTTGTTATTATTATGAGATATTGCTAAAATCGTAGCAAAATGTGCACCACGGAAATCGTCATGACAACTGAACCAGTTGACCTAGAGAGCTCTACTTAACGCCAGTCTACAGATACGAAATACGGCTACGTTTTGAGATGTGTGTGAATTCTCTAGCAGTTAAAATAACAAAGATAGGGCTAGCCTATTACAAGGTTTTTCTGCCAGATCGCCCGGATCTCAATAATGTCCTTAGGATGGCGAGCCCGGGCAAGAAGGGTTAAATTCAGTGGGAATGTACGAGACAATTCACACAAATTAGGGAAATCTCACAATGCGTGCCCACTCACCTCTCGTTCCACACTGGGTTGAAGATACATGCAGGAGTGTGATGGGAGTACCCACTCATTGTCCTAGAAGTAAGAGTGTCTGCAGAGCCTCCTGCACTTACATTTTTTTTATTTATTTTTATTTTTTTTTTTATGGGAAGTTTAACCAGACTACTGAGCTCCCCAAAAAGAGCTCCCATAGGGCTGGCCCGAAGGATTAGATCAAAAGGAGAAGAAGAAAGTAAGAGAGAATTAAATCATGTCAAGAAGAGAAGTATCTATCTATCTATCTTTTTTTTTTTTTTTTTTTTTTAAGAGACAATGAACGGAGGAAGGAAAAACACAGATAAAACAAAAAGGTCCATGTGCCTAAAGGCATCCTCCATTCATAAAATGTTTGTAACAACTGGATTTAAACATTTGTAAATTGTAAGTTTGTGGAAAGAAATTCGAGGGAAGTGAATTCCAAAGAGTAGTAGCTCTGGGGATAAATGAATTCTGATAAGCAGAAGTTCTGCATTGTGGAGGAGAAAGTGTAAATTCATGGGCGCTCTCAGCTGCCCTAGTTCTACGGGGAAAGATGTGGAGAGGCGGCACAATTGAAGCAAGTTCCTCGGAACAATTGCTGTGAAAATATCTGTAGAATAATGCAAGGGATGCAACGTTTCTTCGTATTGCCGGATGCCTTACTCCCCTTACGAGGGTGGCCATACACAGAATGCCCCCAAGCGGACCTATTCCCTGTGAGAGGGACAACCCAAGCCAGTTTAGTGAAGGACTTACAGGATTGACCACTCAATTTGGGATCCGTCCGACTCCGAGGCCCTCTGTGTATCTTGTTAGCACTATTTTTCTACAATGGTGTTCGGCTAATCCATCCACTAACCTGTCTTACCCTTAGGTAAGCAGTACGGATTTGTATCAGGTTTACTCCCTTAGACAGGTTGCCAACCAAGGCTGACGAGTCCCATCCACCCAGATTTGTATAAGGTTGTCTCCCCTAGATGAGTTGCCGACCAAGGCTAACGAGTCCCATCCACCCTATTTGAGGAAAAGGAAAATACGGTAGAGGGAAAAGGAAGGAGAATCTTCTAAAATGTGAGATAAATCAGAATTGCCAAAATAAAGTGATCGGAGACGGGAATACCTACGACAGTCAGTAAACATGTTTCTTACAGTTTCTTACAGTAGATCCTCTGGAAAAAGGCAAACTAGGCCTGTGTATCCAGCTCAGTGCCAGTACTTGCACTACTGCGGTCGTTCACTGTGTTGGCGGCGGCGGCAGCAGACGCAACATTTATACTACTGTATTCTGTATTTTTGCTTTATAATCAAACTTCAAATCTTGTCTTCCCCATGCTTTATCAAGATTACTTTCAAACTTCCTTATTGATTCGGAATCGACTACATACTGGGGCAGCGCGTTCCACTCATTTACCACTCTATCACAAAATGAGTTCTTTGCCTTTTCAAGCCTATTTCTTTCTTTGTAAATTTTCTTAGAGTGTCCTCTCGTTCTTGTTCCCTCCCGCATCAAGAAGATACCTTCAAACACATCCTCATCATACTTTCCTAACACTATCTTAAAAGTCTCTATCATATCCCCTCTCTTTCTCCTATATGCCAGTGTCGGAAGTCCCAGTGTCCTCAACCTCTGCTCATAGCCTGCGTTCTTCAACGTTGGTACTGTACTAGCTTGCTAGCTCTCCTCTGCACTTTCTCCACTGCTTCTATATCCTTTACCATATATGGAGCCCACACCTGGTTCGCATATTCCAGGTGCGGCCTAACCAGTGCTGTACTGTATAGAGATTCCTGAATATTTCTTCGTCAAGTGACACAAATGTCCTCCTTATCAGCCCTACAATTCTATTGGCTTTGTTTATCTTTTCCGCTAAATGTTCTGAGAAATTTAACTTATTGTCTATCACTACTCCTATATCCTTTCTGCATTCACTTCCTCCATCGCTTCATACATGCTGTATCCTACCTTGTCTATCTTGCTAGTCCCAATCCGCATGTACTTGCATTTTTTTGGATGAAAAGGCATTAACCAATGTTCAGACCATCCCTTCATGCCCTCCACATCTTGAAGCAAACCCACATCTTCCTTACTCCTCACTCTTCTATACAGCTTAGTGTCATCCGCATACAGGTATATCTCACTTCCATTGGTTATAACTTCAGGTAAGTCGTTGATAAATATAACGAAAAGTAGTGGTCCCAACACAGATCCCTGAGGTACCCCACTTGTAATTTCCCTCCACCCCGAGCCTATTCCATTCACCAGTACCCTCTGTCTCCGATCTTTCAGGAAGGCTTCTATCCATTTCACACATTTCTCCCCTATACTATAGCTTCTAACTTTCTCTATTAACCTTTTATGTGGGACCTTATCGAAGGCCTTCATAAAATCGCAATATACCACATCTATTACATCACCATCCTCCAGAGTTTGCATCCAATCATCTACCACCTTAATTAGCTGTAGTACCGTCGACCTCCCCGGCAAGAATCCGAACGGTCTCCCACTGAAAAGTTGGTTTGATTTCATATGCTCCATTATTCCTTCTCTAATTACCGTTTCCATTAGTTTACACACAACACTTGTCAAACTGACTGGTCTATAATTTCCTGGGTCATTTCTCTTTCCCTTCTTAAATATAGCTGTTATGTTCGCCTCTCTCCAGTCCTTCGGGATTTGTCCTGTATTAAAAGATACCTCAAATAACATTTTTAATGGCTCTACTAACATCTCACCTCCTTCCTTTATGATTCTTGGATGTATTCCATCCGGTCCCGGGGACTTACTTCTGTTCATTTTTTTTATAGCCCTCCTTATTCTAGCATGAGAAAACTCTATTAGTTCTAGTACTGGTGCCTGTTTGATGGGAATAGTAGGCACTGCATCAACCGACTCCACTGTTAGTACCTCCCCAAAGTATTTCCCTAGCACCTCTGCTTTCTCCTTATCAGTTTCTGCTCTATTCCCATCAGCCAATTCTCCTATCAGTTCTGGGATACCTACTCTTCTTGTTAACTTTTCCTGAATATACTTCCAGAATATTTTTGGATTATCCTTCACATTTCTAGCAATCTCTCTCCCTCTCCTTCACCCCCCTCCTTGTCTCCCACTTTATTTTATTGTTTATTTGTCTTCGTTCCAGATCCACTTCTTTAGCTTCTATGGGCGAATCGTTAAACGCGTACCGCACACGGCGCACTGGGGCTGAGGGTTGTGAGGGGATGACAACAGGTAACCATGAGACAATCGCGTATGACCAATCTGGAGCCGGATCAAGACAATTTCAAAATGACGGAACGGTTGACATGAAGAATGCCAAGAGCCAACCGTAGGTTTAATACAGCGAAGTAGATTAGCATCAGGATTTTGAGATAACCAAAAGATCTGCCATCGTTGAGTAAGAATCGGGCGCAACGCTGTAACCCAGTCGGAGGTGGGTAAGTGACTCTGTGAGACCGGCAGGAGACGAGAGGCTTCTTTGGCTGACCGATTAGCAAGTTTGTTACCTTGGATGCCGACGTGTGCAGGTACCCAGCAAACTTGAATTTGGAATCCACGAACTTATAATGTGTGGAAGGAATATTGGAGTCGGGAACAGAGTATTACGCGGGTTGTATCCCTGAAGTGCTTCAAGAGCACTAAGTGAGTCACTATAGATAACATAACGAGTTGGTGGAGATTCATGGACGATGTCGAGAGCAGTCTGGATAGCAAACAATTCGGCAGTAAAAATTGAGGCCTGGGCAGGGAGCGAGATCTTAATTCAGGAAGTGGAGGACACCGCAGCACATCCCACACCCGAGGAAGATTTGGAACCATCCGTGTAGATTGCAATGTGTGGTGGTTTCCGTCGCATATGTTCGATGACATGTTGGCATAGAACAGTAGAATCGGTAATATGACTTCTAGGTAAATAGGATAAATGTGTGCAGACTTGAGGTAAACGTAAGGTCCATGGGGGATATGTAGGAAAAGAAGGGGGTAGGCAGATATTGAGGGAAGTAGAGGTTAAAAGGGGAGTAGCCCTGCTAGGAAAGGAAAAAGCAGGATTTCAAGGGTCGCGGAAGAGCTCACTAGCGGGGGAATCACTACCTTGAAGGCTTAAAGCCCTACACATAGTAACAAGATCACGATGGTACTGTAATGGGAGTTCTCCAATATCGGCTAACACAGATAGAGAGGGAGACGATCGGAAGGCTCCTGAGCAAAGGAGTAAACCCTTATGATGGATGGGGTCAAGACATTTCAACGTTGTGTCAGAAGCCGCGCCATAGATAGAACACCCATAATCAATGATGGAGAGAACAGTGGCCTTGTAAAAAGAGAGCATTGTGGACCGTGGGGCGCCCCAAGAAGTATAAACAAGTTTTTTGAGGAGGTTGAGGGCAGAATGACATTTTGCTCGAACATATGCAACATGGGCAGCCCAATTGAGATGGGAATCATATACAAGGCCTAGGAACCTTACCTCTGAGAAAACCGTTATGGGGGGTGTTTAGGATCTTGAGATGGATATCCTGACCTTTGAGACAGCGTTTGTCCTTATAAAACAGAATAGCCTTCGTCTTTTCAGACGAAAATTGGAATCCAACAGACATAGCCCAATTGGTAATATTACGAATGGCTGTATTAAGAATCCGTTGGGAGTGGTGGAGTGAGCGGGATGAGTAATAAATTGCCAGGTCATCGACATAGAGACTATGGTGAACTCCCTGTGGAAGACATGCAACAACGCCATTGGTCGCAATAGGAAAGAGAGCGCCACTCGGAACGCACCCTTGAGCAAGGCCCCGCTGAAGTTGTTGATATACAGTATGTCGATCAGACATATATCTTATTCGATGAGGAGGACTTGGCAAGACCATGATGTAGATGGTATGAACAGAAGCAGTTGCTAGGATCATGGATCTTCCGGGTCCACTTCACGTAGCAAAAAGTCACGGACGAGACGAGCTAAATTATTGAATATAATGGTAGGGAGCGATTGACAACAAGTGACAAAGCACTGATGACAACCACTTTTGGAATGATGAGGGGTAGGGGATCCAGTAGGGGGTGTGGAAGGGACAACTGAAGAAGTACGGATATTATCGAGCAGAATAGTATGAGCAGAAGGGATAGTAGGTGGGCGACGATCAATAGCAGTATGGGACTGAGAACGACTAGAAGCATCTGGAGAGAGTGGGCGTGTCCGAACTTCCAAAGGGAGACTGGTTGAAGATGGAGAAGGGGAAGCGAGACTCATAGGCGCGCTACATGCAAGAGAACGTGCAGAGCGATTGTGAGGGGAGGTAGCAGATTTGGGGGAGGAAGTAGACATACCAGGCGGATGACGTGAGTAACTGGAAGATGAGGGAGGGGTGGAAGGGGCTGGGGAAGAGCGGCGCTTCGCCAACTTCCTGACCTGACCGTCATTGGGAGAAGGCGATCCCGAGTCATCATGGTGGCGGCGGCTCCGTTTGACAGACGTATATTCCATATCAGAGTCCCCATGGATGGAAAGGGGCATCTCAGGAGATAGTGTGCATACGCATTGGAAACCGTGATAGCCGTGTCTTGGGTGGAGAAGTAAGAAGGAATCCGGGTATGTGGAGGAGAATGAGAACTAGCTGTAGAACGAGGAGACAGAGCGGGCTTACTAGGGGAAGTGGCAGGGGATAAGTTCGGTATTTGAGAAGATGTTGCAGGGACGATACGAGGTGGGTAGGGAAGAGAAGGAGCAGGGAGGGCAGGAGAAGTAGAAATAACGGGTGGGCGGGAATGGAAGGGTGGAGGTGGAGGGGTCGCAGAGGTACCAACTTTCGCAGCATAAGATGTAGTAGGAGTGAGGCCACGGTCTCTAATACGTCACACAGCTTCACGCCGAGATGTTCCCTGACGGATAAGGGCATAAACCTCCGACTCCTATTTGAACATCTGGCAGCCTCTGTACAAAGCACTGTGGGGTTGCATGCAATTCGGACACTGGCGAAGACTATCCACGGGACAATCTTCACAAGCATTGTCGGGACTAGTACACAAAGGACAGACGCGAGGATGTTGGCACCGGTCTTGACTGTCAAAATTTCCAACAATTACGGCACTGGAGCGGGGTTGGTGGACGGATTCTGACGGGGAGACGCTCGTCAGTATGAACCACATGTGTAGGTGGGTCGAACATATCAAAGACAATTCTCGCAATCCGTGTTGGTCGGCGGTTTTGGGTGGCAGACAACTCGTAACAAGAAACGGATAAAACAGGAAAATCCAGCAAGATAAGGAGAGTCATAACAGGATCAGAGCAATCTGGGATGGGAACCCCACCAAGATAAACTGAATGGGGTATGGAGATGGTACCAACACTCGAGTGTAGGCGCGCATTCATGTCAACTCGTACTGGTTCGCCAGTAGCAGTGCTGAGGCTTGGTCAGGGGAATGAACTGTTACAAGCCACGATCCGTCACGGCGGGTGTAAGAGGTGGTATCGCGGCCGATTTGAGTGAGCAAAAGCCGTCAGAAGTCAAAATCATTCGGGACTTGTGATGCAGGAAAGTCACGATATCGCGTCCAAGAGGCACTGCTGGCAGTAGAGAACAGAGTAGAAGGAGGAAGAACAGGGATGAGGACGAGAAGCACAAGATGAAACCGTGGGAGCAGTAGATCGACGAGAAGTGTCATAAGGAACAAGAGTGGTAATAGAAGAGAGAACAGGGTTAGAGGAAGTCAAACTTGGGGGGATCGCAGCGGTATGATCTGTGGACCTGGATGTAGAAGTTGATATCGTGGTAAGCGGATACATGGACGCCGATGAGACGGTGTTATCAGGACTCGACAGTACAGGCAAGCGTGTTGTAGATGAAGATCGAGCATCAATCACAGTTGTAATCGAGGAGACCAATGGTGGCTCTACAGCAGAGGGGCAAGGAGTCAGGGAGAAGTCGTGTCCGAGTCAGTAACCGTGGGGGCAGGCTGAGAAGGAAGGCTGTCTGCATCAGCATGTGTGCAGAAGGCTGGACATCAACACTCATAAGACCGCCCTCACTGAGGAGGAAGGAGGGGGACCAGGTACGTCACCAGGTACCTCCAAGGATTTACTGTTAGTTGTCGCCATAAAGTAAGTAAGATAACAGGTTGACCATTTAAGTAATACAGAGCTAAGGCATGAACGGGCCTTAGCCCCGACACTGTGGAGCTAGCCAAGCATAAGGTGAGTGGGCACCTCATAGCAGTTGGCTTTACTCGCGATATCACTGGTAGGTTGAGGGCTACACTCATCCACACAAACCAATACCCCAGCGACCAACCACGTAGCACAATAGACCATAACTAGCTGCACATGCCTGGATACGAAGCTAGGTAAGGGTTATATGAACACCCCATCAAACGAGTGAAAGGAACTACCTATCCGGTGCTGCAGAATTAAGTCCAGGTACACAGGAGGTAGTCGCTTTCCTGTATGGGTCAAACTCAGTTGGTTCCTCCTTGGCGACTTAGGGTGCAATGGTTCCTCCTGGTCGGCAAAGCCTCCCATATACTGTACATCCCCAGTCTCCCACACTATCGAGGAGATATTACAGCCCGCAAGTACTCGCGCTCCTATAGACCCTTCGTATCATCATTCACACCGCTCAACGTATAGTGAATATTTATCCTTAAGGAGGAGACAGACCCCCACTGGCACAAGAAATGGTTTAATGGAAGTCTAAAAAGCAGTCCAAATTCATCAGCCAAGGGTATATCCAAATAGATCAAGAGGGAAAAGAAAAGGAAAAGGAGAAAGAAAGAAAGAGGGAAAAATTCCCCCTTCCCTCAAAAAAAAAAAGGGGATTAGGGCTGGGAACCATTTAGTAGAACCCTCACAGAGAGCCGATACAGGAGAGGCGGCACCACAACCCCGAAAGAGAGGAAGGGGGTCTAACCCCCAACCTGCAATACCTCCCAGATCATTGGGATACGAAGCCCCCCCATCCACAAAAAAAGGCAGTTCCCAATAGGGGGGGCCTGAACTTACAACCACGTTCATGTGAATACTGTACCAGGCATTTTACCCAAGAGTGTCACTCACGCAAGTTGAAACACATTCATAAAAATAGCAGGCCTTATGCACTATCAACAGCATCATTGCGAAAGGATAAACTCAATTTCACTTTCAAACTATCAATAAACCTAAGTGAGTACCGGTACTGTATTTAATCCTGTCACCACTTCACAGTAAGTGTACCAATTTTATTAGTTCCTAACTGTGCATCAGGTTGAACAACTATAGGTAGTGCCAGCGAACTTGACAATAATATTGATCCCTTAACTTCTTATAACTCAGAATTAATGAAAGCAATCGGGTTGACGTTTCTACCATTTTGGAAGAGTCCACCAAAAAATAGTTGTGCATATTTACAGCCAGTTTGCTCCAGGCCCTTTTAAGTCACAAAGAGATCAGGGTTCAAGATTATTGTCAAGTTTGTTGGCGCTACCTATACCAGTGTACAGTATGTTCTGTGTATAGCTCAGCCTTCTTTTTCACCAGAAATTTATTTATGAGGTCAGCTTGCATAACCTTATAAATGAAATACAGACAATATTTCTTCATAGCCAACTACTGTACTTTGCAGATTAAGTCACTTTTTCAGACTTGAGTCCCTATAGAATAAGAGATCGGACAGCCAAATTTTCCACCTACTGTATTTCTTCTTCTTTCTTGGGTCAAAGGGCCGGAGAGTCCGTTAGCTGGACCCCTTCTCACCCTGCCGCTTCGTCTGGTCTAGTAGGCGGGGCTAGCGGGCGAACCTGCCGCTCTTGGCGATGAATTTAGCCACCAGCCGGAGCACGCCAAATCTATTGGGGGGGGGAGAGAGTGCCTCCCCCCAAGAGCGTGGGGAGGGATAGCCTATTGATGCCTTGTGCATGAAGTCGCTCACGAAGATGGAGGCGAAGAGAGTGAAAGCGGGGACAGTAGAGTAAGAAATGATCAACAGTCTCTTCAACAGTACGGCACCACGGGCAGTATGGGTCAGGGAGGAGCTTTATTCGATGGAGGTCTGGGGCTAGGCCGGCGTGGCCTATACGGAGCCTCAAGATTGCGACATCGAGTGCCCTATCTGGGAAGCGAGCCCAAGGCTGGGGTGAGGGATCAGTGCGGTACTGCCCAAGGGTGGTGCGGGAGAGGGACTGTGAAGAAGACGTACTCCAGTTCGACCAACAGGTGTCGAAGAGGAGCTTGGAGATGGAGGAGTGGTCTTGGGGGAATGATTCAATGGCGGGAGAGGAGTGAGCTAGGTTGGCGGCTTTATCAGCGATTTCATTGCCTTGAATACCAGTGTGTGAAGGGACCCACTGGAACCTCAGAGTAAAGCCTTTGGAGTGCAGGGAGTAGGCAAGTGAAAGAGAAAGGAAGACTAGGCGGCGATAGGAGCGAGGATGTTGTGAGGAAAGGAGGTACAGGGAAGAGAGAGAGTCAGAGAAGATGACTACTGGTTGAGGGGGAAGGAAATCGTGTAGGAACTGCAGGGCCATCAATATTGCAAAAAGTTCCGCGGCTAAGACCGAGTGTCTTGCCGACAGACGCCAGGTACGGGTCAGGGAGAGGTCTTCCACATAAAATGCGGCTGAGGTAGAGGGAGAGCGAGGGGTGAAGGAGCCGTCTGTAAAGACCCTGAGGAAGCCAGGGAATCGAAGAGAGAGGAGTTCGAGAAAGAGTTGAGGGGCAAGGGATCCGTCATTGGATTTGAGGAATGGGACATGAAAGGAAAGATGAAAGAGAGGAGAGGGGGAACCAGGGGGGGATCGGGGACACAGGGGGGATCGGAGTGGGGGTAGGAGGGGGGATTGAGAGTAGTTGGAGTGATTTCAAGGCATTGACTAGAAAGGGTGTGCGGGATTTAACAGGCCAGGAGGGATTATGGGTATCAATGGCGGTATGAAAGAATAGAATAGAGAGAGGGTGTAATGACGGTAGGGAGGAAAACCTATACAGAAGGGAGCCAGCATGTAAATGCCGGCAATATTCAAGCGGGAGAAGGCCACTCTCCGCCTGGAGGGTGATGACTGGGAAAGTGCAAAAGGCCCCTGTAGCAATTCGCAAAGCGGTATTGCGTATGACATCTAGGCGGGAGAGGACAGTTTTAGATGCAGATCCATAGATTGTACATCCATAGGCTAATTTGCTCAACACGTAGGTTTTGTAGAACTTGAGTAGGACGTCTCTATTAGCTCCCCACCGTACACCTGCCAGGCTTTTCATGATATTGAGCCTCTTGAAACAGGATTCACAAAGGTAGTCTATGTGAGATCGCCAGGTCAGGATGGGTCCATTGAATCGTAGGCCAAGGAAGTTGTGTTGCCTACGCAAGGGGACAGGTACACCTGAGATGGAGATGGTGGGGAGGGTAGGGAGGGAGCATTTTTGGGTGAAGAACATGAGGGCACATTTCTGTGGGTTAACTGTGAAGCCCCAGGTGGTGAACCATTGTTGTAGGGCATCAGCACCCTGTTGTAGAATGCGTTGGGCCTCTTCCGCCGTGGGGGCCGAGGCGGTTATTGTGATATCATCAGCATAGACATGGAGGGAGGTGCCACAAGGGCGAGGGAGACAGGATAGGAGGGCGTTAAAGAGGAAGGGACTGAGACCTGAACCTTGGGGAGCGCTCCGGCGAACATCGTGTGATAAGGATGTTGCTCCACCAACGGAGACTGAGAAGGTGCGTTTCGAGAGAAAGCTACGCAACCACGATAACGGCTGACCCTGGACCCCCATGGTAGAGAGGCGGGACATGATACCCTCGTGTGGTGCCGCATCAAAGGCGCTGGCAACGTCAATGAACAGGCATAGCAGGACGTCTTTGTTTTGATAGGCTTGATGGATAGAATGGTCTAATTGGTGGAGGACATCAAGCGTTCCTCTACCTGGACGAAAGCTACTTTGTTCTGGGAGGAGAACTGATTGGTCGAATTTTGTGGGCGCCATTTTGGTGCAAGGGTTTCTGTCATGACTGGACTGTACAGTACTTAGCATATATCGTCACCTACACTTGATTTTGCCATTATAACGGCAAATTTGTGTTGGTAAACCTAATTTACGTTTATTAAATTTATGTACAGCTTCTCTGATGTCTTAAAAGTACTCAAATCAGGATTGATTCATTTTAATAAGTCACGATTAGGGTTGTGTGGTGAAATATTCTCAAATGGCTGGGCAATCGTAAAGTCCAAGGGGGTACTGATGGAATGGGATTAGGAAGGGAGAAAGTTAAACCTCTAGAACAGAGCAGGTGGGTTGCATGGACGGGAAAGCTTGGGCTATGATTACCAGAAATGTGGGGTAAGGTAAAGAGGCTCTTGGTAAGGGAATCCCCGTCAGAGATACGGAGAGCCCTGCACATGGTCAGAAGATCTCAATGTAGGAACAAGGGAGGCTCACCACTCTCCGCTAAAATGAAGATGGTAGGCGATGAGCGGAAAGACCCGGTACATGGATGCAGGCCTTGATGGTAAAGTGAGTCTGAGGATTGTAAATTTTATTCAGAAGCAGTGCCATATATAGTGCTGCCATAATCAATAATAGAAAGGACAGTAGCCTTATACATCATCAGCATCATGGACTGGTGAGCTCCCCAAGTAGTTTGGGACAATCTTTTCAAGAGGTTAAGAGCAACTGGCTCGGGTTGTCCCTCTCACAGGGAATAGGTCCGCTTGGGGCATTCTGTGTATGGCCACCCTCGTAAGGGGAGTAAGGCGTCCGGCAATAGATAGATACTGTAGATAGATAGAAGAGCACGCTGTCCCGTAGCTTTAACATAAGAGACATGAGCCTTCTAATTCAGATGAGAGTCAAATATTAGTCCAAGATACTTAATTTCAGAACAGGTCTCAAGACGGGTGTCTGACAGACGTAAATCAATAGTTTGGTTTTGTATCCAACACTTGTTTCGGTAGTACAGTATGGTCTTTGTAAAAATGGGGAGGAGGGGCTTGAAGCTTTCAGTTTGGCAGGTCGTGGAGGTTTACAAGGCGACGTTATATCAGCGAAAAGGTCCATGTCACAATCTTCAGCTGGATTGAGTTTGTCATCTGAAAGCGAGGAAAGTCGCTTAGAGGTCACAGTTGTAGAGGATAGTGGTGTAGCTGCCTCACCAGTAGTAACACAGAGCGTACAGTAGACATAGAAGGTCTATTTATGGTGCACAAGTAGCAGTAGTCAAAGTAGGAGGACCAGACGGCACAGGAGACGTAGGAGCTGTTGATGACCTGACGGTCCCATGGGGTGGGCAAGAACGGAGGGCAACAGTCCTGTAGGCTGGACATTTTGGAGGATCATGATGGCCTCTTATCGCCAGTTTACGTTTAGCCCGCTGGACAGGGAATCTAGAACGGGTCCTGAGAAGTTTTAGCGCAAGTATTAAATTTGCAAGCCTATGAGCAAGGATGATGATGACCCCCACAATAAATGCAATGGGCAGGGCCACAATTCCAAGTATGGTAGTCTCGTGATCAAGCGACCCACAAAAGGCACTTTTTGTTTTTTCTATGTGATTGAGGGAGGCAAAAGGCATAACTGCCTATAGCGAGTGCCTCCCCCATAGTTGAAAGAGTGACAGGGCCAAAATCAAGGGACGTTCGAGCCAAAATGCCTGGACACACAGAGTTTGAAGCAATTTAAGTCATAGGAAGCGGGAAAAATTGATTCTGGGAGAGAGTTCCAGAGCTCAGCTGTTGAGTAGAAGAAAGTTTGAGAGTAACGTTTCACTCTTGGGTTGGAGAGTTGCACAGAGTAGGGGTGGGATTGAGTTGCAAGACGGGTACCACGTGCCCTACGTAAAGGAGGTGGTATGCACTGGGATAGCTCTGAGGAACACTGATTATTATAGTAGCGATAGAATAGCGAGAGAGATGCAACATTGCGGCGGAGAGAGAGAGATTGCAGAGAGTTGGTGAGTGGACGGGAGTTAATGATACGAAAGGCCTTCCTTTCAACCTTGTCTAGGAGAGCGGTGTGAGAGGAACCTCCCCACACATGTGAACAATACTCAATACAAGGGCGCACTATGCCCCTGTACAGAGCAAGAAGCTGTGCAGGGGAAAAGAACCCCCTAAGGCGGTTGAGCACACCCAGCTTCTGGGAGGCTGCCTTAGCAAGACTGGTAATATGGTCCTTCCAAATGAGAGCAGAAGAAAAAGAGACACCAAGAATATTGAGAGAAGATGAAGGGTTGATTTTTGTATTGTTGAAGAATAAGGGATAGTCCGCTGGGAGATCCTGACGGGTAGATAGATGGAGAAATTGGGTTTTGGAAGCATTAAAGTTAACAAGGTTTTCTCTGCCCCAATTGGAAATAGTATTTAGATCAGAATTTAAGAGTTGTATGGCTTCATTACGTTTGTCGTTGAGGGATTGCTGGCTGGGGCGTTCTGAAAAAGTAATGGAGTAGTGTAAGGTTGAGTCGTCTGCGTATGAATGGATGGGAATTAAGGTACAGTTAAGGAGATCATTTATAAAAATTAGAAAGAGAATAGGAGATAGGACAGAGCCCTGAGGAACACCGGAGTTTATAGGGTGAGGAAGTGCACAATGGCCGTCCACAACCGCGGCTATGGAACGGCCGGAAAGGAAATTAGAGACAAAGGCACAGATGGAGGGATAGAAACCGAAGGAGGGTAGTTTAGAAATTAAAGATTTATGCCAGACTCTATCGAAGGCTTTCGATATGTCTAGTGCAATAGAAAAAGTCTCACCGAAGTCCCGAAAGGACCTATCGGCCAACTCGTACAGGCTTCAGTGGGATGGGTAAAAGAGGAACACCTCCAGCACTGAAGGGGCTGAGGGATGTAGGGGCGAAGGTCCCAATATTCACCCAGAATTATAACTCGATTAGACAGGGACTTTCCGGTGAACGTAAGTTTACCCATACAGAGAGATTGGCCACTGCAACGGTTTACACGATCATACAATTCAACATTGGTGTAAGGATACCCACGCAATTGAAGAGACTCGAGGAGAGTACCAGACGTTGGATGGGTATCTGAGTGCAGGAAAACAACGGTTCCTTGGATCGAATTAACCCACTGAGCCCCAGCGACGCAACGTTTGCGTCGGCAATGTATGTAACGCTAGACCCCAGCGACGCATACGTTGCATCACTGTTAATTACTCCGGTCCTATGACACCTAGAGGGCTCAGATTTGTATGGGAACTGTGTAAGTATCCCACGCAACCATGCCGATGGTTGAAAACTCTCAAAGTCCAACCGCGTGCGCGTGAGCGCGCAAAAACCCGTTTTTGGGTGTTTTTGCCTTCAATTTTTTACTCTTGTAAAATCGACTTTCAGGCACACCGTAGGACCCCTTTTTGACCTAGGGGATCGTTTTTTTGTGGTTTTTCCTTCATTCCTAACCCATTCGCTATTTTTTTTTCGAAACCTGCTGGTCCCTGGTGGTACATTTATTATAAACTAGCTGGGGCCCAGTGGGTTAAGGAACTTTTGTACAGTAACCTTGATCGGAGTTCCGGTTAATGATATCAGTTAAGGGGACCGGCCGCTTTTTAATAGGGGGTGACACTGAACTTCGTCTGATTTCAATGAGATTTCGCACACCTATAGAGGATGATGAACCAATGAGTTTTTGTTTTTTGTTTTTTATTGTAGGTCAATTAGTTCCTGAATTAGGGTGGAAATTAGCTCGAAAATTGAACAATTTTTTGGAAGTCGTTTAACTCGAAACCCAAGCACTGTATAATATTTTCAGAGGGATCAGACAACTCGGGACAGGTGGTTTTACAACTCTCTTGATCTGCCTTTTTTATTTTTTATGTAATTGCGGAATTAGGTGACTCGGAAATTAGGTAATGATTTTGTACTCATTGGTTAGCTACATATGCCAAGGAGCTGTGTCTCAAATTAAAAAAAGACGTCAAGAGCTTTATAGAGCATTTTACGTGCTTTCCAATGGTATATAAAACATTCCTAGAGGCCCAATATTACAATAATTAAAAGATCCCAAAGTACGACAAAACAGGTGTTGAGAAAAACGTGAAAGTCTAAGGTAATTGGGTGAACATTTTTAACCTTTTTATTTTTGGCGTACAATATTTTACGCAGGAACACGGCAGAGTAGAAGACACAGCTATTGGGAGGTTGTAGAATATGTTACGCTCTTTCCATTTATGTATGTACGATCCTCGTACGACCAGTAGTTACTGAGCCTGTCAATTTCAAATTTTGCTATATAACATTTTTAGAAATACAGGAAAAGTATAAAAAAAAAAAAAATTCCGATGAGTTTTCACTAATAAAATTTCACTGGCTTATGAAGGGATGTTGAATAAACACATTTTAACACCTAATGGTATTTTCAGGATTTCGAGCTATTTAAGCGTAAAAAGCGGCCGGTCCCCTTAACCCTTGGGATCCGGGAGGCCTCATATGAGGCAAAATGGTCAAATAAAAATCGCCGCTATAATCATCAGAACTCGGCAACCACGCGTTGTAGCGATGTCATCTCTACGGCATTCTACAGACAACAAAAAGTTCTACAATTTGCAAAAACATTGACTGCTCTAGGTGGTCTCAATCAGTAGCTACTGAATTAATTATGAAGTTGATTTTACCAAAATTCATATGAGGCCCCCCGGATCCCATGGGTTAAAGGAAAGTCCTAGATTGTACCTCTTTAGTGGTCTCAACGAGCCACCGGCGAGAGTCTACAGTCAAGCTAGGAGTATGGAAAGTATGGAGTAGGCTGTTTTCTCGGTATCGGGTCAGTAGATTAAAAAACAAGGTACAGTACAGTCAGGTCGCCCAATACGCGAGTTCCGGGTACGCTAATTCCCTAATATGCGAGGGGAGTCGAAAATAACCAAAAACTTTGAATACACGAGGGGTACAACTAATACGCAAATCGAGAGCGAAGAAGTAGCCAAATCCGCCATTTCCCCCTAAGTAAGTGAGTCTGGTCTAATTTTAGCGAGACGCATGGCACTTAACCTAAGATGTGCGCATGGGGGGTATGAGACACCACACACCTGTGTGCACGTATTTGAGCTGTTCCCATCACTAACATCGTTATTTTACCATAAATAGCATTAATACTTATCCATATGCGCCTATTTTACATTGATTATAAAGGTATTAACCTGTTACAGCAATAAAACAAGTGGAAACAGCGTTTGGATGGTCAAAATCGGCGATACAGGCCGGGAGTTACATAATGTATGGCTAAAGCAACCTCCCTCCCCTCCACCCTCCCCAAGTCTGGAGAGAGATTGTCGATCGATACTCTCTCTCTCTCTCTCTCTTGCGCTTGCTTGGTAACTGATGACAACGCCCTGCTTGCAACTCGCTAATGTTAGCACGAAAATAGACCACAGAATAAGGGAATAACAGGGAAAATAGGTGATAACTGAAGGAGTGGGGGGGGGGGGGGAAGTGGAGAAGGAGGGGATGTGGAGGAGTGATATTTGGCATGGCCCAGGGGCAAAAAAAAAAAAAAAAACAGTTCAAGTTTTTTGGGGGTGTTTTAAATGGATTATTTTTAGCCCAGGATCTTAAGAGTCTTCCCGCACTTGCCGGGTTAATAGAGTGAGGGAGGCCCAGGAAGTGTCTTCCGATAATGCGATTCCTAATACGCTAATTCATAATATGCGAGGTCGCGTGTCGCCCATAAACTCACGAATTGGGGGTCCTGACTGTATGTGGGCCAGGTATCATCACCAAACAATAAATCAAAGTGAACATTAGTAGCGTCAGGTCTATAAACAGGACGACAGCGCGTGATCTAAGGTGGAACATTAGGTTGCGTTGTATGGATGATTGTAGCATTGGTAGATATCATTTGACAAAGTTCATCAGGAATCAGGCGATTTGTTGATCGGCCGGAAGAGGAAGGAGACTCATGAGGTAATGGTGTCGTAATTGGAGTATGCACGTATGAGGAGATAACAACGGATGTAGCAATAGCCATCACAGAAGAGCTAGACATAACAAGAGGGCTTGAAATCTCTTGAGGCGATGGTGTTGTGATGGGAGTGATTACACACAAGGTGCTTATGACCGATGTAGTAATATTAGATACAGAGGAGTTACATGTGACAAGAGGGCTTGGCACGCCTTGGCCTGATGTAGATAGAGAGGCGTAGATCAAAGGGATATCCAGATCCAGTGCCGAGGTCGACAACCGAGAGTCCATTGGGGGGTAATTAACCCTCTCACCATGGAAGGGCTCTTGAACGCCCATAAAAAAGCATATAACAGCTGCCCGGAAGGGCTCTTGAACGCCCAGTGGTTGAAAGCCTGTGAGCTTCGTGTGCGAGGCGTCGGTCCGACGCATGTAAACAACAGCCGGCTGGACTGACGCCCTGCATCTCCGGCCACAAGAAGGAGAGCGTCGCTTGTTCGTATGTGCCTGTATGTTGTTGTTAAGTATCGAAAAGTAGTGTAAAGTGGCTGTTTTGGCCATAAAGTTATCTCCAATGAAATCATCATCACAACTCAACCAGTTGACTTAGAGAGCTCTACTTAATGCCATTCTACAGGTAAATAACACAGCTACGCTTGGGGATGCGCGGGAATGCGGGAAGCAGTCAGATTAACACATACACGGTAGCCTAGCCTAGACGTTTTTCGGCCAAAACACCCGGGTTTCGAGGAATATATATATAATACATAGCCGGGGCTGGAGGGTTAAGTATAGAGGTAAGCCGTAACTCCCAAGTTCATCAGCCAAAGGCCACCTATCTCAGGTGGCTCACTCTGAGAAAGTGGGTTAACGGGGATCAATACCCAATTAGAGAGGAGCTGCCTCCCTTGAGGTGGGAGATAATCGATCAATTAGGGTAAATACCCATCCCATCAACAGCCCCAAAGCCTGGTGCCTACCATTACCCGCAAATATGGTATGGCTTTTAACCGGATCTCTGGAATCCGAATCTGAGGTACAGCCCCATAGGGTCTCCTACATGGCAGTGTGGAAGAAGAGAAAGAGGGAAAGGGCAGGGAACCATTTAGTAGACCCTTCACTGGGAATCAAGACTGGGAGGCGGTACCCCAACCAGCATCGCCTCCCTGGTCATAGGGATACAAAGCATTCCCACCACGCCAAGGCGGATTCCGGAAAGAGGGTTCAAACTGCATTGGTGAAGCTTTTTTATCTCTTGTTTGTTCCCTAATATTTTTCTTGTAATCATTAGCTACAATCCAAAACTTTGATTGGTAATTATAAGAGAATTACAGTTTAAATACTAATAATAAGTAGGGAGAATAAGTTAACAATAATAAATCCGTCACAATAATTATTTAGTCTGTCTGTCTGGTATCAGCCAGATTCTTACAGCTCGCCACCGATCTGTATACAACTTAGATAGAGATAACCAAGTTTTACAGTGGCAACAAATTGGTGACTGGCTGATCTCTCTTGTCTATAGGGTCTCTAGTTTAGCCTATTTTGAATACAGTTACTGGTACTAAAAGTGCTTAGCATTGCAGTTATTAAGTTTAGATTTAAGTGATATATGCTTTATGTAGAATCTTTTTTTTATAATGTGCAATGGAAGAATGAACTGTTTTATTACTTGATAACAATGGATTAGTTTGTACAGATCTGAAATTAGTTTAGTTCTGTGCCGTTATCTTTTATTTTAATACAGATTTTGGGCATTAATCAGGTTTACAAATTTGATGATTACTGGTAACCAGAGGTAAAAGATCTCACTTGGCCAAAAGAAAAAGAGTTTTCGGATATATAATTTTCTTAAGGAAATGTAAGTGTATGGAAAAATTATGTATGCTTCACACAGAATAACATTTTGATAGAGGCCTAATCAACTATTATATTCACAGAGAAGTATGGAATACTGTAGTTTGTACAATTATGGTGATATTATGCTTAAATGAAGTTAGTATAGTTCCATGACGTTAATTTTGATATTAATAAAGTTTTGGGCATTGATCACACTTACAGATATCACAAACATCATGATTAACTAAACAGGTAAACAGGTAATATATACTGTATATATATATATATATATATATATATATATATATATATATATATATATATATATATATATATAATTAATTATATATCAAAGTGTTCATGAGAAATATTTACTCTAAAGTGATAACTGATAGTTTCACGCAGTATCTCTTCTTAGGTAGTAGTATTTAGTATTTTGTTTCTGGTAAGGATGGTTTCTTTGTACTGTACAGAGATGATATTGATTTTATATTTATATAAAGTGAGCTTTGTACCAAGCTGTTAATTCTAACTCTAATATATTTGAGAGGCAATATTCAAATGTAAGAATAGTATGCTTAACAGAAGAGGTTAAAAATCTCTGGGATGAAAATAGACCAATCTCTTTTTACTTTTCTTACTTTATTACTGTATATTGGCTTGGGTTGCCCTAAGTGTGAGAGACATGCAACAGTCAAGAAACCCACAACTCTCCCATGACGGCCCCATAAATCCCCATGCAATAATATACTATATTATACTATAGTCCGTTTCATTTCAGCTGACGGTATATTGAATCCTTTAGCAACTGATTTCTTGATACTAAATGGAAAAACTATAGAACTACTGTTGTCTCTGAACTATATTAACCCTCTCCGACATATGACGCAATTTTGAGCCTATTAGGGATACTTTAAAACCTTTATTACCATCAGGGGTATTTACAAACCTTTAGTTTAGTTACTTCAACCTCTGCAGTTGTCTTTGAGTTAGCTGTGGGCAGAAAACTAATTTTGGAGAGGTAATTATAAGAGTGAGAGAACTCTATTTCTTATTGCTAATCTGGCAACCTCTGCGTCATATGAGTCTGAAGGGGTTAATACTGTAGCTAGTTCTCATAATTATCAACATACAGTATTTTGCTACAAAATTTTCATAATAGCCGAGAAATCTAGATGAGGACAAATCAATTTATCTTTGGTTAAAACAAAAAATATGCAGACTATAATGAAACCTTTGGGCCATATTTTCAGTCGAACACACTGAACTTGACCCAATATTGATCATGATCCTTCGTCTGGTAATAGATAGTATTGACGATGCCTAAGAGATATAGAGCATTATGATTGGTCGGTCGTGGAGCTCCTATACCTTGTTCATTATAGGTAGGCTAGAAATGTTGACACCTAACCTCTATAACCCTAATACTGTAGATTGGAAGCCAAAGCGTCACATCTTTCCTTTGCCCCTCAACTTTCTCTTCATAATTGCTGAGGGGCACAGGGCCCTGGGTGGGGCTTTGGTTTCCCGGGCGTTTCCGCACCCTCCTCAGCTCCCCGCCATGGAGTGGCTTCGGTCACCCAGGCTTTATTGTGGTCGGCAGGGAGGGTTCTGTGGGGGCGCTCGGTTATGGCCTTGGCCTTGCTCGGGGCCTTGGGGCTGTTCGGCCAGGCAGCTTGGGGAAAAACAACAACAACAACCCTAATACTGTATTACCAAAGTAATCGAGCTAATATTTTAACTATTTGGGAAGAGTCAACTAGGGATTGAGTGTAGAAATTATGCCATTTGCTCTAGGCCTTTTTAAGTTACAGAGGTTAAGAGTCACAATTTATGGTCTGCTTATAATGAATGAACTATAGCAAGGTTACTAACATGTACAAATTGGAAGACTCTCAAAATGTATCAGTTTTATGAACTGATCGGTGGGGTTGAATGTCGACTGACAATACGACCCTATATTGTGTGTATTCGGAGCAGATAAGAATGTGCCTATATTTTCTATGGGTGCTTGCATATGGGGCATTCAGAGCTACGGTATTCAGTTTGAGGCCGTACAGTATCTAAGTGTTTATCATTAATCTCTTGTTTTATAGTATATGTTAGAAAATCATAGACCAAAGTTTTATGAGAGCATTAAATCAAGAATAATGTGTGATATGCATTTCATTATTATAAGCCATGATATCTAATAATAGTTTTTGTTATTGGTTTTTGTATCGGTTTCTGAATTTGAACTGCGAGGTTGACCTGTGTTAGTGTTTAGCATTACAGCCCGGGGCTGTTCGGCCAGGCAGCTTAGGGAACAACAACAACAACAACAACAATATCTTAATTGTTAAATATATTTTTATAGTGTCCCTTTTTATTGTGTCAGTAACTGAATACTGATAACTTAGGTTATTATTGGTAAATAATAAATATTATCATGTTACCAAAGCAAAAGTTTGTTATGGAAAACATTTGGACATTTTTGGATATCCGTCACCCTTCGGAGATTAACCCTTTCCTTACCAGTGCCGTCCTTTTAACTATATTCTGGCTATTATTAGACGATTATATTCGGTTTAATATGGGCCTCCAGCAATTAACAGGCTTTGAACTATCTCACTTAACCCTCTTGGTGATGGGCTGGTCTATCAGAGAGAACTTGGCGATCTCTGCCATACCCATAGCTTACTCTGACTGTTCCTTTTACTTATATATTTTCTAGATCTTAAGTGACGGCGTCTCTTCCGTGGATTGACCTCCCAATCTACCAAGATTGGAAGCCAAAGCGTCACATTTTTCCTTTACCCCTCAACTTTCTCTTCATAATTGATGAGGGGCACAGGGCCCTGGGTGGCACTTGGTTTCCCGGGCGTTTCTGCACCCTCCTCAGCTCCCCACCATGGAGTGGCTTCGTTCACCCAGGCTTTATTGTGGTCGGCAGGGAGGGTTCTGTGGGGGCGCTCGGTTTTGGCCTTGGCCTTGCTCGGCCTGGCAGCTTGGGGAACAACAACAACAACCCTCTTTACTACCACAAATCCTTCTTATACTGCACAACATCATCTAAATTAAATATAGCTAGAATAAAGTTTAAAAGATATCACCGGTACAGAAGGGGTTAAAGCTGAATACTGGAACTGACATTAGACAAATTTACTCAGCTTTGGAAGGCCCTCTAGAAATCAGAGGTGTAAACTATTGTATCTCGATTAACCCTTTGACTTCCAAAATTCCGTCAATTATTAATACAATCGTTTATTGATAATAGGAAAAGTGGGGATTGGGCCTGAGCATATAGATAGATAGATAGATAGATAGTTTATTGATAATCAGAAGTAAAGGAAGAAACACTTCATCATATCCTGAAAGAGTTGAAAATCCCAATGAGAAGAAACTGTGAGGTGAAGGGTGGAAAAATAAACCAATTGAATATAATACATACATACATGCATACAAGTTTAAAGACCGTTTGTCCACAGAAGCTGTGGTTACAGTCTCACGTCCTAAATGGCAGCTTTCCAGGCGGTCCTGTCAAGGGCCGCCTGTGTTGTCAAGTTCTTTATTTTGAGATCGGACCGGAGTACCCGAGCCCACGTCATTCTAGGTCCACCCCTACGCTCAGCTCCCCCCAAGTTCACTGTCTAGGTACTGAATAGAATTTGCCACAATGTTGACGTTTTCATCTGTCTTGTATGCAGTATAAGATCTGTGTACCCGAGGATCTGTGTACTGTTTAGTTTTATTATATGTTTTACCATATTTCTAGTCAGTTAATATGATGCAGTACTGTAGTTGCTGTACTTGCAGTATTATAATTGCAATTGAGTACTGTACTGTACTGTTGTAATGTTCCATTACCTCTTATTGCAATTATATTAAGTAGCATATCATATTGACTGGCTAGGAATAAGGTACAACTATGCTGTAGTAATCATACGGACAATGATGGGGTTTGTCGATGAATACGAGCCTAAGTATGACATACAGGTCTCCCTCGATTTACGATTGGGTTACGTTCCTAAAAACCTGAACTTAAAATTGTTTAGCAAACCCGAAAATTAATGGGGTGAATGGGGATACATTCTGGGACCAGCCAAAATCCAAACACAAACACATAAAATCCTATAATAATATCGTAAATTGGGGCATCGGATAGTGAGGGAATCCTGTATTGTTCTGGGCCCGGATACTCAAAGATACCATAAGTTATGGCGAGGTGAGAAACATAACAAATCTGTGAACTAAGAGCTCATTCATTGCCCACAACCTCATAACTTCCTCATACTAAAAAATATTAGACTATCAGTATCATATAATATCCAGTTTTGACCTGGTTTTTAGTATAGTATTTGTGTCGCTAAAATTACTATGTGAGAATTTAGGATACAACAATCGGTGGGAGGTGAGGCGCCATAAATGTCTTGATTATACGACCCCAGACTAGGTAATTCACCCACCACAGTCTCCAAAGATTTACGAGACAGAGATGAACGCCATGGCCAAGCTTAGCTTGCCGTAAGGCCTCTACCATTTGTTTATATACAGTGGCTTAAATTACAAAATGGGTCAGTTTATACCAAATCCTAATCATTAATATTAAGTTAATGCCTCGTGTATATTTGACCAGACATAACAAATGTGTTGTACTGTCATATGTATGTACAGTAGATATTTGTTTAATGACCAGTTGCTTAGTATCTCTGTAAGTAAAGAGACATAATATATAGATATTTATATATAATACTGTTGAAATATTTGCACAAGATTTATATGAAGTGACTACTATTTGTATGTAAACATTACTCGCATTAATAAATATATATGATTTATTACTGGTATGTCTAACTTGAGTTTATATTATATTTTTAAGAAGTTAAGGTATTGCTCTGTCAAATTTAATAATTTGCCAATAGCCTTGCTTATGACTAATTTTAAGTTACTGTCACTTTTATTTGATAGTTCTTGTGTGTTTCTTATAGCTTTGTGGAGTGACAGTGTCCTAACCAATGTGGTTTTCTGTCTGAGGATTTGCTATAGTTCTGCCATCGTGCCAAGCTCAAAACACAATTATTGGGAAAAGTTTGGATTGCACCAACATCTTTGGTCTCACACCTCGGATTGGGCTACTCCCAAAGAGTAGCCAAGTCGCACCTCGCTTGCACATGACCTTGCAAACACCCATGGCCTTCCTTAGGGACTCGGGGCTGTTTGGCCAGGCAGCCTAGGGAATGACAACAACAACAATACCCAGTTTCATTTTGCTTTTTCCATATACTGTACATTTTTTACATTTTGGGTGACTCAAAAGAGGGCGGCACTATCTCGGTCTGACCCAGGTAGCAGTTACTTTTATTTACACTTCTTAACAACAGATTTTGCATATTTTTAATAGCACTCCTCACCCCTCATTAATTGATTATCGATGTGCAGCGTACAGCAGTGCCAACATGAGTGTGTGTACGAAGTGTGACGCTCGGGTCCAACGCATGGGGGTAAAGTGCGCCGAATATATCTGTGGTATCACCTGCCATGCTCTGGACTCGCTGAGAGCCTTTGCGAGAACTACTCCATCCTGCAAAAATGTTATGCAGCGGGATGGAGGTGGTATTGCGGTGAATGCCTCTCAGATGCTGAAGATGCAGTAATTAATCGCCAAACCACGACTGTCTTAAAGGTTGCCATAGTAAGTGAAGTGACTGGCACCCTTGCTGCAGTGGCTAAAAAGATTGAAAAAATAAGTGACTGACTGAATGACCAACCTCAAAATGAAAGTTGCTACCCCTGATATTCCCTTGTTTGCCAAAATTATACAGCAGACATTCGAAGAGACCAAAAAGGAGCAAACTAAATGCACTACAGAGGTAGTTTACTGTGGGAAGAACCTCAAGAATATAGTCTCTGGTCTATGATGGCTTAATCTGCTTTTTATCAAGCAAAAAGAGGATACACACAAAGATAGCGGTAGTAAAAATGTGGCCCGAAATACGCTCTTCCATTGTAGATGAGGGCAACTTTGTATATGTTGGATTCATGAGATATCATGCATATGACAGCTTTTGGGTAACACAATGTTACCATTGTCAGGGCTTTGGCCATACCACTGACAAGTGTACAGTACTCTGAAAAATGAAGACCCTAATTGCAGTTTCTGCACTGGTACTCCCAGTTCAAAAGACTGCACCAACAAAGCTTCCCCTAAATGTTTGTGTAAGCTCCACATCTGTTACAGAGCTACCTACTTACTTTGCTTCAAGTAGAAATTGTCCTCTTATGATAGCCCAGATAAATAAAGTTACTGAAAACACCAATTTTGTAAGTTAAAAGAAAAAATGCCCCAGGGATCCGGTTGAAACTGGGTCTGTTGAATGTTCATTCCTTGCGTAACAAGATAACTATATAAATGAGAGCTTGGATGAGCTCAACCTAGATATATTATGTCTCACTGAGACTGTTGTTTGAATCTGATCTAAATAAAAATGTTATGCAGTCTGCATCCTAGGCCTTGTGGATGGCATCCGGGTGGTGCAGTAGCAGTTGTCTACTCTACGTCGCTGGCAAATATCTCGCAGATAAGCCATAGCCCAGTCCCTCTGAATTACGAACTGCTGGAAGTGAAAATATAACGTCACCAACAAACCTTAACCCTCCAGCCCCGGCTATGTATTATATATATATTCCCCGAAACCCGGGTGTTTTGGCCGAAAAACGTCTAGGCTAGGCTACCGTATATTTGTTAATCTGACTGCTTCCCGCATTCCCGCGCATCCCCAAGCGTAGCTGTGTTATTTACCTGTAGAATGGCATTAAGTAGAGCTCTCTAAGTCAACTGGTTGAGCTGTGATGATGATTTCATTGGAGATAACTTTATGGCCAAAACAGCCACTTTACACTACTTTTGGATACTTAACAACAACATACAGGCACACACGAACAAGCGACGCTCTCCTTCTTGTGGCCGGAGATGCGGGGCGACGGTCCAGCCGGCTGTTGTTTACATGCGTCGGACCGACGCTCGCACACGAAGCTCACAGGCTTTGACCTCATGGGTGTTTAAGAGCCCTTCTGGGCAGCTCGTGTATGCTTTTTTATGGGCGTTCAAGAGCCCTTCCGGGAACAGAGGGTTAAGGGGACCGGCCGGTTTTAGGCGTAAAAAGCTCGAAATCCTGAAAATACCATTAGGTGTTAAAATGTGTTTACTCAACATCCCTTCATAAGCCAGTGAAATGTTATTAGTGAAAACCCATTGGATTTTTTTTTTTTTTTTTTTTTTTTTCCTGTATTTCTAAAAACGTTATATAGCGAACTTTGAAATTGACAGGCTCAGTAACTACTGGTCGTACGAGGATCGTACATATATAAATGGAAAGAGCGTAAGATACTCTACAGCCTCCCAAAAGCTATATCTTCTACTCTGCCGTGTTCCTGCGTAAAATATTGTAAACCAAAAAAGAAAGTTAAAGGTTTTCACCAAATTACTTAAAACTTAAACATGTTTTTCTCAACACCTGTTTTGTCGCACTTTGGGATCTATCTATTGCCGGACGCCTTACTCCCCTTACGAGGGTGGCCATACACAGAATGCCCCCAAGCGGACCTATTCCCTGTGAGAGGGACAACCCGAGCCAGTTTAGTAAAGGACTTACAGGATTGACCACTCAATTTAGGATCCGTCCGACTCCGAGGCCCTCTGTGTATCTTGTTAGCACTATTTTTCTACAGTGGTGTTCGGCTAATCCATCCACTAACCTGCCTTATCCTTAGGTAAGCAGTACGGATTTGTATCAGGTTTACTCCCCTAGACAGGTTGCCAACCAAGGCTGACGAGTCCCATCCACCCGGATTTGTATATGGTTGTCTCCCCTAGATGAGTTGCCGACCAAGGCTAACGAGTCCCATCCACCCATTTTGGGATTTGGGCACTTTGGGATCTTATAATTAATGTATTATTGGGCCTCTAGGAATGTGCGTGAAATGCTCTATAAAGATCTTGACGCCTTTTTTTGCATTTGAGACACCGCCCCTTGGCATAGGTAGCTAACCACAGAGCACAAAATCATTACCGATACCTAATTTCCGAGTCACCTAATTCCGCAATTAGATAAAAAAAAAAAAGTAAATCAAGAGTTGTAAAACCACCTGTCCTGAGTTGTCTGATCCCGCTGAAAATATTATACAGTGCTTGGGTTTCAAACTATTCAACTTCAGAATTTTTGTTTAATTTTCGAGCTAATTTCCACCCTAATTCGAACTAATAGACCTAGAATAAAAAACAAAAAAACCTTGTTACATCATCCTCTATACGTGTGCGAAATCTCATTGAAATCGAACGAAGTTCAGTGTCAACCCCTATTAAAAAGCGGCCGGTCCCCTTAACCCTCTCACTTTCTTGACGCAATTTTGAGCCTATTAGGGATACTTTAAAGCCTTTGTTACCATCAGGGGTATTTAGAAACCTTTAGTTTAGTTACTTCAACCTCTGCAGTTGTCTTTGAGTTAGCTGTGGGCAGAAAACTAATTTTGGAGAGGTAATTATAAGAGTGAGAGAACTCTATTTATTATTGCTAATTTGGCAACCTCTGCATCATAAAAACGTGAAAGGGTTAACCCCTTCAGACTCATATGATGCAGAAGTTGCCAGATTAGCAATAAGAAATAGAGTTCTCTCACGCATATAATTACCTCTCCAAAATTAGTTTTCTGCCCACAGCAAACTCAAAGACAACTGCAGAGGTTGAAGTAACTAAACTAAAGGTTTATAAATACCCCTGATGGTAACAAAGGCTGTAAAGTATCCCCAATAGGCTCAAAATTGTGTCATATGTCGGAGAGGGTTAAGAATGACAGTTGTTTACAGGCCTGGCCATTAGGGTACAGACCGTGGTTTTATGGACGAGTTTGGGTAGTTTCTTGGAGAATATTCTGCTAAAATTGGAAGACTCTTGATATGCGGAGATTTTAATTACTGGATGGACAATCCCTTGACTTGGTTCTCTCTTCTGTAGGATGCAATAATGTTTTGGATGTTGAGGTTGAGATTGTTGACTCTATTTCCTCTTATCATGCTTTGATGACTTTCGGATTTGAATTCCCTAAGCCCCCCATTTATGAAAAAGTAATCAGATTTAGAAACTAGAGAAAACTAGACTGATTTTGGCCTGCAGCAAAGTGGGATAGTACTTGGAAATTATTGACACTTCCAATCTTTCTTCATATGAGCTGGTGGAGGTTCACAATAGTGCACTTAAATCAGTGTTTGATCATCACTGTCCAGAAGTAGATAAGAGAATCATAGTGCAAGATGACTCACCCTGGTACAGCCCTCAAGTAAAAATTCTTAGAACGTAAAAGAGCTGAACGTAAATGGTGGAAAAATTAAAGTCTACATGGCAGCCATATATTTTAGCTAGGAGAGCCATAGTCCGCACATTCAACGATGAAAAGAAAGCGCATTACCAAGGAAAAGTTTCTCTTGTGGTAATAATCAAAGGAAGTTAGCTTCAGTTGTGAATAGTTTGCTTGGGAAAAAAAAAAAATTAGCTTAACCCCTCCAATCCCAGAGACGACTATAGTCGTCAGTAGATAAGTAACTCCCCAGTTCCGGCGACGGATATAGTCGTCAGTAATGTACTTTCCTTGTAACTGCCTGTGCAAGGCTGTATGGTCAGTTACCACGACTGTTTAAGCACTGCTCCCATTATGGCAACACTTCTCAGCTTATATGAGACCCACTGAAGGGTGGGAGGGCCAGTGTTGCCTCACCTCTGGAGGTGGAAAGGTGGTGTCTCCTGCCATTTTGGCCACATTGCTTGGGACTGCTGGGGACTTGTATTACTGTATCCTACGGTACAGTACGGGTTAAGATCTTCTGCATCTGATGAGGAGTTAACTGGCAACTTTGTGGCACTTTCCACTAGCAAGATAACTTGCATAAGACATGAACTAGATGAAGCCTCTATCTGTCTATCTATCTATCTATCTATTGCTGGGCGCCATGATCCCCGAAGGGGTGGACGCGAACGAAACGGCCCCATGCACCTCTGTCCCCAGTCAGTCGACACCCCTCCTCCCATCCAGCACCGCCTTCACTCATATACAGTACTTCTTAACTCCATCCTTCCACCCCTCATTCGGTTTACCTCTCCCTCTCTCGCCTTCCACCTCACTCTCGTACACTCTCTTAGTCATTCTCTCGCTTCCCATACGTTCCACATGGCCGAACCATCTCAAGGTGTTCCTTTCCACACTTTCCAGCACATCTACATCCACACCACACCTCTCTCGTACTTCCTCATTCGTCTGTCTACCCCTCCATGTAACTCCGCACGCACTTCTCAAGTAACTCATTTCCACCCCTACTAGAATTATCTCACCTAATGACATATTCCTTTGTTTTGAGAACCCCTGGGGTGTTCTGGAAGGGTCTTTTTATGGTCTTACTTCCGTGAGGCCTTTCGCGTTCGCTATGGTGACCATTCCTTGAGGCCTATCGCGCTTTTCGAGTTAAGGAAGCCATACTGGCGGTCTTAGAGTAGGTTATGGGTAGATAAATGCTTAAGAAATTTTGAGGTAAGAATAGAAAAACTTTAGAGATACAAAAAATGAGAGCAATTGGACGATAATTGGAGGGTTGAGAGCAGTCACCCTTCTTTGGGGACAGGTTGAATGAGAGCGAACTTCCAGCAAGAAGGGAAGACGTTCGAGGAGAGACAGAGATTGAAGAGTTTGCCTAGGCAGGGAGCCAGCACGGAAGCACAATTTTTTAGTACAACAGGAGGAACTCCATCCAGTCCGTACACCTTCTAAGTATTAAGCCCAGTGAGGGTGGAAAGTGCATCCTGATGTTAGGCATAAATAGGAGAGAGGAGGATGGAGAGGGAGGAATAGCACCGGAATCATCCAAAGTGGAGTTATTAGCGAAAGTGTTAGCGAAGAGTTCAACTTTGTCAGAGGAAGAAGTGACGGTAGTGCTGTCAGAGTGGAAAAGAGGAGGGAAAGACGAAGAAGATTTTTTTTTAGAGATGTTTTTGGCTAGATGCCAGAAGGCTTGGGAATAGCTAGAGTTGGACAGTATCCTACAGTGCATTTATTATTGATGAAAGAATGTTTAGCGAGTCGAAGAACAGATTTGGCGTGATTCCGGGCAGAAACATAGGAAGTACTGTATGAGATTCTTGAGTTTGAAGGCGATGGTACTGTTTGAATGCTTCCTCCTTATTGCGAACAGCAGAAAAACAAGCATGAGTAAACCACAAGTTTTTTGCATTAGACTGAGAGCAAGAAAATGGAATATATGCTTCCATGCCCGAGAGGATTACTGTACCTCGGTAATATGTTCAGCACTCTCTGAGGGTCCCCGGAAACAGAAGTCATTCCATGGGAAATCAAAGAAGTACTGCCGAAGAGCCTCCCAGTCGGCAGCGCAAAAGTGCCACCTGCTGGAAGGATCAGGTGGCCGTACCGGAGAGATAGGACAGGTGACATAAGTTTATGGTTGGAGAAGCCCAAATGAGAGAAAATGTTTACAGTACTGTACTGTAAAAGCAGAAGGGTTAGAGATTAGAAATAAGTAAAGAATGTTGGGCCGATTGTTATGCCCTGTTTTTTCTACAGGATTAACTTGGGTAATGTGAGTTCTAACTGACTGGGTATAGAAGTCTGCATGCACAAAACAAGGTATGAGGAATAGAGAACACAAAATAAACACAAGGTAACAAGACACACGATCACTTTTATTAATGTACACACTTCTGTAGTTTTCTTGATGATGATTAATATGAAGCATAAGAAGATATGAATACTCGTACAAGACAAATGATAGAATTGAACAACACTAGCATTAAGTGGATCTGGATGGAGCCTAGTCTCCCACTTCCAACGTTCAGGTATTAATCTTCTGATCACTGGCTTTATTCACAAGTTTATATACTGGAGACCATAAATGTTACTTATAGATTCATATTCACTATTAGATTTATCACTGGTAGCTCTGGTGCACAAGTAGTAGTTCACAGACTAGATTAGACACGCGTATTTTAGAGCACGGGAATTCTAGTAACCTCAGGAGGGTACTGATCTAAGCTTTATATTCTTGTATCAGAAACACATAGAATGCAAATCAGTGGGCGAACATCAGATATCACTAGGGTTTCACTGCTATGTAATAATATCTGGATATATGAGTAATTACGAGTTAATATCGCCTGTTAATTAATAAACACTGATACGCTTAGCACTTCCTAATGGAATGGTTATATATGAATTATACTGGGGCAAAGATATAGCCACTTCATAGAAATATTAATAAGTGAGTCTCTAAATAGCACTGTAACACTGTAGCACTGATAGAGTGAATCTTGGGTAGTATTTGATTGGTCTGGTCCTGGTTATCTTGCGTCCGTGATGTTGGGGGCTAACGACTGGTTCCGCGGCCGTCCAGATGGTCCATATGTAGAAAGTTCTCAAGACGGATCTCTTGGCGATCGTTGCTGGTTACACTCTTATATACCCTCTGGTTTCTAGACCTGAATCACAGATATTGGGATATTCCTGTCAATCTGGATCGGAATTAACGCCAAGCGCATCTCACGTCGATCGCTCAGCTTCCCGGTCTGTATGAAGGTTATAAGGTGCACGTAGATTTCTTTTACGTGGACAGATCCTTCTATCTAAATCTGCCACGGAGTCTGCCGGCTCTGGAACTCAATTCTCAGGAACAAACAATGATAGAGCTAGAGGTCAACTCAAGGGACCAACCACTGGTTGGTGTCTATCTTTCAACTGATTTTACTGGGGGCTGGAGCTTGGTTTATAAGTTCGGTTTTGGACCCTGTAGGCAATAGGGATCTCGAGTTTTGATGGACTTATTTGAGCTCTCAATTGATACGGGAACTAGGTAAGGTGGTGATTACTGTTGTGGCACATGGCTGTATGGAGCCTTCATAATGTGATATAACTGAGCCTTAGTAAGAGGTACTATTTTGGCTATACTGGAAGTATTTAGGGGAGAGAGACTGGATCTACTTTGCGAGGAGGTTTGGGACATCTTTGATAGGAGTGTCTCTCTTAGATTGCTCAGTCTTCATTCTATGGTATAGCTGAGGTGCTAATTTGGTTATCGGAGTATGCAAGAAAGGTTAATGGGTTATTGTGGGTTAATAGAGGTTAGTAAGGGTGTTAGTCATACATGGTTAGTTCATTGATAGGAAGAATTCCTGTGCTATCTGGCAATGACCCGGAAGTCAAAACAGGGGCCAGGTATACCTCCGCAGGGGTAGGGGTCTCCCTCCTCGGGTGGGTGAAAGGGGTAGGTGCGCGTCCTCTCTCTGTGATGGTCGTCTGGGCGGCTGTGGCTGGGGGCTTGCCATATTACAAGTGTTTGTAATAACTCTCTGTTTATGAGACAGATGTGGGTGTTCGTAATACCAAAACCGAAGGTGCCTTGATCAGATGGTTTAATTGGTTGGGTTGTTAATTGCATGGTTTGTTGGATGTGGTGGAGACGGGTTGCTAACTCTGCCACATTTATCTGGAAGTATGGCAATAGAAGTTAGTCACTGGCGAGGCGGCTAGCCTCGCACTGACGATCATTTGGTACAGGGTTGTGAATGGGTTGTGAGGGAATAGATGGCATGCAAAGGGTTAGTAAAGTTCTAATGTTCCTTCCTACTGGGGGAAGGTAGGCTGGATAGGAGTATATATACAAAAGGTTTGAGAATGTTAGTAACGGAAAAGTTAAGGATATTCAGGGGGTATGGTGGAGAGGCTAGGTTAGGAGGGAGTTGAGGAGCGTGGGGGTTAACGAGAGGGAGAGGGTTAAGGGGGGCTACGTGGAAGTTTGACCCTAAGGTCTCTGGGCGTAGGGGTGGCATTAGGCTACAGTTGGTATCTTAGACTGGGGGTTACCGACAGGGAAGGTAGGGTAATCAAACGCTACCGGGGGATGAGCAATAGGTGGTGTTATATGAGTCTGGAAATTATAGAATCATGTGGACTGTGGGGAAGATGAGGTTAGCTGTAGGTGTGTGCTTGACTGTGGATAAAAGTAGAGAAAAACATAGTGTACTATTACTCGTCAATACGAGGGGTTATGGACACTATTAGTTGACACGATTTCTTGCTGATCTAGTTGTCCCTGGGAACTGCGTTTTCTATGAAATATATACCAAAGAAAGCGGCAGTTCGTAGGGGTAGCTTCGTTATTGTTTCGTGGTAGATATGCGTCGAGACAATGGTAAACGAGTGTTATCTATACAATCTCTGGTTGGGGTAAGAATTAGAGTTACTGCATGGTTGCTAACATCTTCAGTCATTATCTCTGTCTAGGTCTTACAGGAATAATGGTTATATATACAATGGTGTACCCGTGGGTATCATAGTTTCTTATCAATTATGACATGGGGGTTAACATATTACTTCTCGGATGGAAGAACATACATAGATTTATGGGGGCGGTTGGTCTTCAGAAACTTAGTCTGGCAAGACAAGGTATTTTAGGGGGTTAACATATTACTTCTCGGATGGAAGAACATACATAGATTTATGGGGGCGGTTGGTCTTCAGAAACTTAGTCTGGCAAGACAAGGTATTTTAGGGTATGTTGATATTGATATCTTAACTTAGGGACAGGGCATGGGTGTATTAAATTAAGGTGTATTCATGTTCATCATCATGTAGGTAGAGTCTGGCGGGTAAGAGGTGTAGGACACGAGGGGTAGTGGATACGCGAGGTGGGGGAAGGGTCAGTGGTTAGAAGCGATAGGCAGGTGTGGTTTGGAGCTGCTTAGCCCTGCGGGCTTCGGCCTGTCTGAACTGGTTGGCTTGGTCACCTGGTCCTTTCGTTCTGTGGGCCTTTCCTTCGGGTGTTTCTGTTCCCGTTTCTTTGTTGTTCTCGCTCGTGGCTTCCGTGGTGGGCTCGTTCTGGGGCATTTTACCGATCTCCGAAGCGGTCCGGGATATGGGTGGGTTGCTGGACTAACTGTTCTAGGTAATTTAGGATAAAAAAGATGTAGGCTTGTTTACCAGGTTGGTCAGTGGAAAGAGAGGAGCCATTTGCAGTAGTGAACATTGAAATCTCCTAAGATGGAGATTTCTGCGAAAGGAGAGATGGATAGAATGTGTTCCACTTTAGAAGTAAATAATAAAATTATTTTGGATAGTCAGTAGAATAATTAGGAGAGAGATAAACAGCACAGAAGTATTTAGTTTGAGAGTGACAAGAAAGCTTTAGCCAGAGTTGAGAATATTGTGTTCCAAAATCCCTGTGTTTAAGCCCAGGAACATTTTTGCACCTGGCGGGCGATTTTCGAATTTCGAGTTTTCATGGGTATATATCTCTCGTCATTACAATTCCAACGGTATATGAATTTTTAAATTTTGACCAAGTTTTAGGCCCAATAGGCCTATTTTAAAGTTTAAAAAACCCATAGACGAGTTATCTATGTACTGTATGAATTGTGTTCAAATTTATAGTTACCCTCTAATAGTAATAAAAGAAAATGGGTTAGCTCAGCTGAGCGGAAGAGTGTTCTATGGACAACGCTTGGCTGATTTTATGGGTAACTTCTTTAGTGTTTGTTATGTTCGATTTTAAAGTTTAAAAACCCCATAGACGAGTTATCTATGTATGGATTTTCTTCAAATTTTAACCATATGTTCACTTTGACACACTGAATCGAATGGCGCAAACAGAATTGAAATCGGGTAATTAGTTTAGGATTTAGGATTTGACTTGGCCTCCCAGAAGGGCCCACCAGTTTTTGGAATTTAAAAGTCCTGTAGCCCAAACTATAAGTCCTAGGGAATTCTACTTGGTGCCATTCGATTTTTCTCGACGAGCAGCTTCTATACATGGTCGTAGATTGCATTTTGGACCAGCCATTCGCCCAGAATCGAAAATATTGTGTTCCAAAATCCCTGCGTTTAATTAATTAAGCCCAGGAAATTTTTTGCACCTGGCGGGCGACTTTCGAATTTCGAGTTTTCATGGGTATATATGGTTCGTCTCATTACAATTCCAACAGTATATGAATTTTTAAATTTTGACCAAGTTTTAGGCCCAATAGGCTTATTTTAAAGTTTAAAAACTCCATAGAAGAGTTATCTATTTATGGATTTTGTTCAAATTTTAACCATAAGTTCACTTTGACACGCTGAATCGAATGGCGCAAACATAATTGAAATCGGACAATTAGTTTAGGATTTCGTATTTGACTTGGCCTCCCAGAAGGGCCCAAATGACCAGTGTTTGGACTTTAAAAGTCCTCTGTAGCCCAAACTATAAGTCCTAGGGAATTCTACTTGGTGCCATTCGATTTTTCTCGACGAGCAGCTTCCATACATGGTCGTAGATTGCATTTTCGACCAGCCATTCGCCCATAATCGAAAATATTTTGGTCCAAAATACCTGGGAAAATCGATGATTTTGGTCTGATTTTGACTATAGTTGTTGTTGTTGTTCCCCAGGCTGTCTGGCCGAACAGCCCCAAGGTCTTGAGCAAGGCCATGGCCATAAACGAGCGCCCCCACAAAATCCTCACTGCTTACCACTAACAAAGCCCGGGTGACCGAAGCCACTCCAAGGCAGGGAGCTGAGGAAGGTGCGGAAACACCCGGGAAACCAAAGCCCCACCCAAGGCCCTGTGCCCCTCAGCAATTATGAAGGGAAAGTTGAGGGGCAAGGGAAAAATGTGACGCTTTGGCTCCTAGTTCAATAGTTCTATAGTTCAAGATTATGGTATATATGGAATCGTCTCGTCGTTGTGATTCCAACGTTTTTTTTAAGATAAATATATTTCATCATACTTATAGGAATAATCTTAATAAAATATTCATAATATTGTTAATAATAACTTATCAATATAAATGGGGACGCTCTCCATACTTTATTCTGAAGCTAACATTAAAGTCATACCATCAGTGACATTTAATAAGTGATTGCACACATTACATCCTGTTTACCTTCCACCAAATTTTCCTGATTGATACCCGTATAATAGGATAAAATATATATATATATATATTTATTAACCCCTTCTGTACCGGCGAAGTATTTTTGTATTTGTTTTGAGCTACATTTAGACGATTGCATTAAGATTAAAAGGATATATGATAGCTAAAGGGATTAATTGAGATCGTCTAGCCTTTTAACCCGGGAGCTGCGGGGAGACTCTTAAGAGTTCCCCCGGCGCACTGCGGGGAGACTCTTAAGAGTCAGAGAAAAAAAAAATCAACTTTTGACATCGAAAAAAAAAAAAAAAAAAAATTTTTTTTTTTTTTTTTTGGCCCCTGGGCCATGCAAAATCTCAGTCCTCTACCTCCCCTCCTTCCCCACTTTCCTCCTCTCCTTCAGTTATCACCTATTTTCCCTGTTATTCCCTTATTCTGAGGTATATTTTCGTGCTAACATTAGAAATCCGATTGGAGGGTGTGGTCATCACTGATAGCAAGCGAGTGCAAGAGAGAGAGAGAGAGAGAGTATCGATCGACTGTGTCTCAGTGGCCTTGGGGGAAATTGGCGGGAAAGCAGATTGCCTCACCCATACATTATACAACTCGCGGGCTATATCTCCGATTTTGACCATCCAAACGCTGTTTTCACTCGTTTTATTGTTGTTTCAGGTTAATACCTTTATAATCAACCCATAATAGGCGCATATGGATAAGTATTAATGCTATTAATGGCACAATGAATATTTTAGTGACGGAAACACCTCAAATACGTCAGCACAGGGGGACGTTTCCAATTACCCCCATGCGCACTTCAGAGGTTAATGGGTAGACGTCCTTCCTAAGCCGTGTAAAGACTTATTATAATTGCCAGAATATAACAAAATGGATGTCACCGGTATTGAATGGGTTAAAGATCAAGCTACACATTTATTTCCCTCCTTCCACGGGCCCCTTTATCCCCATTCCCCCCGGCAAACTGCCGGTCAGTTCGACTCGGCCTTCCTGGAGGGCCCAAATGACCAAATGACCACCGGCAAACTGCCGGAGTGCCTGGTGATTTCGCTCAACTGCGTGCACGGGCATATCCCTGGTTTGCCCGCTGAATTTGCCCCATATCGAACATTTCCCTTGTGCCCGACGGGCAGTGCTCGATCGTGTGGACGGGGCTTAAAAGTGAAACGTTACTCTGTCTTTCTTCTATTCAAAAGTTGAGCTCTGGAACTCTTTCCCAGAATCAGTCTTTCCCTCTTTCTATGACTTAAATTGCTTTAACCCTCCAGCCCCGGGGGCTATAGCTTACGACTGTGCTCCGGTACCGGGTGTTTTGACGATCTTTGGCCTATGTTAACTACTCTGTAAGTCAATGAATATGTCATGTAATGTTGTGAATAAAAAAGAATAATGTTCCACAAACCTTCCTCTGTCGAATGGCGTTGAGTAGAGGTCTCTAGCCCCTCTGGTTGCATAATGGTGAGCGCGGGAAGACGAGTGCTTTTCGGCGGCAAATTCTTCCCGCGTTCGGACGCGTCGCCCCGGCCATGGCTACGACGCACCTAGCCGCTCGCCGCGCCAAAGTATTTATCTCCCTTAGACGATTTTAGTGTTTGATATTGAGAATGTGATGTTTATTTGATATTTTCTAGTTATTTTGAGGCCAATTATATAAAATATGTTTATTAGGGTATCACTGTCACTGATATTGCTAATTTTCACTCGATACCGTACATTTTATTAGTAATTGAGGTAGCTTATTGTTGTATTAGGCACTGATTATTCGTTATCACAGGTGTTTATTATACTTTGGCCATCAAATATTAGGTCTTGTGTCACTTTCACTTTGACAAATATGCTTTAGAGAGTGTCACTGTCACTGATAATGCTCATTTTCACTCGATACCGTACATTTTATTAGTAATTGAGGTAGGTTATTGTTGTATTAGGCACTGATTATTCGTTATCACAGGTGTTTATTATACTTTGGCCATCAAATATTAGGTCTTGTGTCACTTTCACTTTGACAAATATGCTTTAGAGAGTGTCACTGTCACTGATAATGCTCATTTTCACTCGATACCGTACATTTTATTAGTAATTGAGGTAGGTTATTGTTGTATTAGGCACTGATTATTCGTTATCACAGGTGTTTATTATACTTTGGCCATCAAATATTAGGTCTTGTGTCACTTTCACTCTGACAAATATGCTTTAGAGAGTGTCACTGTCACTGATAATGCTCATTTTCACTCGATACCGTACATTTATTAGTAATTGAGGTAGGTTATTGTTGTATTAGGCACTGATTATTCGTTATCACAGGTGTTTATTATACTTTGGCCATCAAATATTAGGTCTTGTGTCACTTTCACTTAGTTATATGATTTGTAAACGTTTTATATACAATTTATTGTGTCTTTTTTCACTGATTTATATATTTCTATAGGTTCTAATCATATGAATGTCACTTGGTATATACATATGTGTCACTTTCACATATTATTATGGTGTAATTGTATTTGTATCAATGTTCTCATAATACATGACTTTTGTATTACAATACATTGGTTTTCTTCCACTTTTTGCCTATATATAATTATAGTGTACATATTGTCATTTTATTTGGCAATTTCAGTATGATTATTAGAACTCCAGCTTGGAGTGGTAATCAAAGAAGCAATCTACAGCACAGAGTGCCACCTTGCACTCCACACACTCCAGGGTTGACTTTTTACCTGACCTCGGCTTCACCCTGCTGTTGTAGCATACATGGCACCGCTTCTGCTGTGTTCTTCCGGATTCATTCTGAGGCAGGGAACCAAGCCTGTGCCTAATCAAGTATTGAGCAGACTGCAAGCGGTCAATAACGGCGGGCCCAGGATGTGCCACTGCCCTCTGTGGCATAGCATACTTCTCCAGGAGCTCCGTCAACACCTGCTTTTGGAACCTCCGCAGGCTATTGAACTTCATGGGTGTGTTCACATTCCGAAGCTTGTATATGTTGTAGGCATTCAGAACTGACATGTCCACCATATGCAGAAAGAACTTTTTGTACCATCTGCACGAGGTACGCAGGCAGTCAATGAAGCCTATCTGCATGTCGGACTTGTCCACCAGCCTCATGTTGATGTTGTAGTCCAGGACAGCATCGGGCTTGGTCACCCTGGCCTGGGTGCGGCGATCCACCTTGCCAGTCTCCACCATTTCCCCCTTGTGGATGGTGGTCAGGAGGTTGACCTTCCGCTGGTCGTGCCAGTGGATAGCCAGAATGGGCCCCGACTTCTTCTTGAACACATCACCTTTTTGGTCTTTGGAGGGAAAGGTGGCATGCCCTTCCTTTTCCCTCGTACTGTGCCTACAGTCCCCGTCTTGCGCTCATGCAGGTACTGTGAGAGAGTGGGGGACGTGTAATAATTGTCCGTGTAGAGGACGTGATTCTTATGAAAGTAGCGGTCCATCATGGCTTGCACCACTGCTCCGCCAAAGCCAATGAGGGGGTCCACAAGCAAGTCCCCTTCCTTCCCGCTGTAGACCAGGAAGTCCAGGACATAGCCAGTTTGGCAGTCGCACAGCACAAAGAATTTTATGCCAAAGCGATGTCTTTTTGAGGGGATGTACTGCCGGAAGCTGAGTTTTCCCCGGAACAGCACAAGAGACTCGTCAATGACGACCTTGCGGAAGGGCTTGAAGTAGGAGGTGAAGCGTTCTCGCATCATCTCATACAACGTCCTAATCTTCCACAGCTTGTCTGGGAGGTGGACGTCAAGGTTGGTGACAAGATGGAGCGCTGCGAGGATATCAAGGTACCGGTCGCGAGACATATATTTCCCGAAGGCAGGGGTGGATATCAGATCATTGGTGATCCAATAGTCAGGCAACCTATGCTTCTTGACATGAGGCATTAGCATGGTGAGTGCCAGGAACACCATGAACTCTTTATGAGTCACTGGGGTCCACTGCCTCATGTGGCCCTTGGTCACCTTTCCCAAAAAGTGGACCTGGAATTGGTGCTGCTTATTTGTCTCTTTGACAACATAGCCTACCACCTCCTCATCAAAGAAGGCCTCAAACAGTTCGTGCATTGGGGCCTGCAGGAAAATTGGGGGTAACGCCTGAACCCTCCAGTACCTCATCAAAAGCTGGCACATCAGGGTTGTATGCATCCTCATCAACTACGTCTTGCCACTGAAAAACGTAGAATGGGTCTTGTCTACGCTGACGAGGAGCTCCAGCTGGTGGCCCAGCACGCCCACGGCCAACTCGGGAGGCGCGCGCCCTAGGGCGGCGAGGGCGGCGGCCAGGGCGGTGGGCAGCACGACGGGCAGCACGACGCCGGGCCAAGCGGATGGGTCGAGGGTCGTCGATGTCCATATAGTCATCGTCAGAGTGGTCATCTTGCCCTGACGGTGGACCTATGTAATCATGGCCAGAGTCTTGAGAGAGGTGCCCTTCATCAGTGGCCCCCACATAATCTGGCGGGGAACCAGTGATGCGTGGGCGGCGTGCGGGTGGGCGAGGTGGGGAAGGAGTAGCAGGTGAGGCTGTGTCCCCCCGAGGTCCCGGGCTCCTTGGCCTGCGACGAGTGACAGAAAGCAATGTTTCACTGTCACTAGGCCCAGGTATTGGTGATGCGAGCTCAAAGACTTCTTCAGGAAGACATGTTGAAGGCGGGAGAGGTGGGGAGGACCGTGGGGAAAGTTGCGGGGACGTATGGCTGGGGCCGGCCGGGGTGGACGCCGCGGGAGCCTCGAACAAAACTCTCTTACTTTTCTTAATTTTCTTGGTATATTTCCTACCTTTCCCCTTTTCGGCAGCAGTATGTCTCCTGTCGGGGGACCTAGGAGGCAAATAGGCCGAAAGTGTGGGGTCCTCAACCCTTGGCAATGGTGGGGGTGGTGGGGAAGAATGCGGGGCATCCGGGTCATCTTGGGTGGCGTGGGTAGATAAGGGAGACAATGGCGGACGAGAAGGGTCACCACGCTGACCCTCACTCACAGCCTCATCCTCACCAAGTAGTTTTGCTTGTTCCCTAGCTGCCGCGGCCGCCTTCTCAAGTATTTTCTGCTTATACAAATGTAGCTTGAAAGGCGATTTACCTGGGGAAGGGCTTGGCGTCGTGTCACTTAAGCGAAATTTGGTGAGTGACCTTGAACTCTCCCACTCGCTCACTCTCTCAAGTTCACTGTCTTTAGGTAAACCAGCTTCCTCAACAACTGGTACATCACCTTCATCACTCTCATCACTGTCATGTTCTCTCGCAAATCCCAGGAATTGCTCTTCTTTATCACTCTCATGGCCATAATCACTCGACTTATAATTACTGGAGTCGTCACTGACTTCATCATCAACATTATGCTTGGCATCTGCTCATAAAGTCTCAATGTCGTCTCAATACCTCCGGGAGATAACACATTTAGGCGATGGCGTCGGGGTAAGGCGCGACGAACAAGCAAGGGCGTCGTAGGAAGCACGGTATCGGACACAGCGGAATCACTATTTGGCGTACTGTCCATGATGGCGTCGGGGTAGATACTGTTGCTGTGGCGGAGTTTACGCCTGGTGGCGCCACCTACCGTCCCACGATACCGAAAATGTACGCGCGGCATTCGAAAGCACGCATGCAAGCAATGGGCGTTCAAGAGCCCTTCCGGGTTGCGCGGGCCGAGGTTGTTATGGGCGTTCAAGAGCCCATCCGGGTTGGAGGGGTTAAACTCCCTGTGTCCAGGCATTTAAACTCTAACTTACCTTGATTTTGGCCCTGTCACTCTTTCAACTCTGGGGGAGGCATTCGCTACAGGCAGTTCTGCCTTTTTGTCTCCCTCACTCACATAAAAAAAAAAAAAAAAAAATCACCTTGTGAATTGACGAGTGATAACGCGGTCGTTGGGAGAGGAGGTCGGGCGCCAGTTGGACTAGATAATAGTCCGTCAGGCGCCTGGCCCGGGGAGCCGGTGTATATGGTCATGCCTGGATGTGAGGTGGTTGGGCATTGTGGTGTGCTCCGCTGCGTGTCTGCCTGCTGAGACTGGAACCTCTCCGGCAGGTCTGGGAACTGGGAATCTTTTGCTGGGGACCCCAAATGGGCCTGGGTCTCTGGGTCTTCTCCTGGTCGACCAAGATGTGTGGGAATTTATATATATATTTTGTTTTATGTTGTGTTGTCCCTGTTCAGGCTCTGTCTAGAGTCGACCACCCCCAGCTATGGGGTATGTGCCTACTGTAAGTATATACATACATACATACAGTACATATTTTTTTCATAGTCTAAATACACTGTCAACCTTGAGGAATCTATAAAGAAACAAACCATTTAAACTATAATTATTATTTCTCCAGACAATCAGATATTGCACAACAAATGTCAAAACCAAGAAAGAAGTAGCATACTAATGTCAAATGTTATAACATTGCAATTTCATGGTAGGGTATAACAAAATTACAATGATTTACTTATCATTTATTAAAACAACTTATCAGTTCTTTGTCAATCTTAAAACATTCCCACCCGTAAATGTAATCCTCGCATGGTCAAATTCCAAGGGAAGAAACGCCTTCAAAGTTAACCTGGCGTAGAACACACCTTAGCAGAGGATCAGTTCAAAATCCACAAACATTCAATAACTTATTTTAAAAAGCTTAGATACATGCATGCATATTAGATATGTATGCGTGTGTAAGCTATAAATAAGCAAGTAAAATGACAAAATGTGAATACAACAAAACCGAACAATTTGGTAACATTATTCTCGCCTATAAAAGAGTTTAGCCTAGCCCTTTCCACATGATGCTATTTTAATTTTATTCCAGATAATATTAGACCATTTTACTTAGCATAGGAAGGATGTCTTATTATTCAAAGGGGTAAAAAATTTCAATTAACCCTCATAATGTCATGATTTTTTTTTTACCAAGTTGCTTGTTAGTTTAAAGTCATGCCTCATATGGATCACTGTTCGTAAAGTATATGTAGCTACATGCACACATACATGCACTTTACAGACTGAACGATCCACAAGTAGTAGTTTGTTTTATGTTCTAATGGCAATGTTCGAGGCAGACTTGTTTTGAGCGGACTCACTTGTCAAGCTATTAAATTTGAGATCAGAGCGAAGTATGTGATCCCACGTCTTTCTAAATTTACCCCTTCATGCAGCTCCTGCCAAAGCTTTATAAAATCCTGTAATGATTGTCAGAATAAAAGAAAGATAGTCATCATCATAGAAAAAGGTTCAGCGGTAATTAAATCCACAAGTGAAATATCTACAATCTCATTTTCAACCCAGCTAAAAGTATGTATCCAAAAAATAACAATATTGTACTGTACAAGTGTATTATTGTTTTTCATGAGATGGACTAAAAGCATTGATGATAACAATCCTTATGAACAATATCAGTGTGTCTGTTAAGTCAGGTTAACATCAGTGTATTTTCCATCAACTATTGATCAGCAACTTATTCAGGCAGGTGGGGATGCCCATCATCCACATTCTGTGGTCAATATTTTGGTGAGAAAATTAATCTATGCAAGAAAAGTAAGTCGAGTCAGTTGACAAGTTATATATTCCAGCATCATGTCAGGGTTGTTGACAAAATAGCCCGGAGTGTCGGTATGGATATACAGCCTTGTAGTTGGGAGCAGTGATTGACTTATAGCCTGGGGCAACTGAGAGGACAAAGGACCATATATCTTTCCCAGCTGCTTGTTAGACGTAAACTGTAGTGTTTATGGATCACTCTTTAAAGTACATGTATGTATAGTATTTATGTATTTTGACACTATTTTATGATGTGGTATCGGGAACAAAACCGAAGCTAGATTACTTTAGATGACAGAATTCTCAAAACTTTACTTCGGAAGTGGCCAGACCAAAGTTGACTAAAACAGTTGAGGAAAAAGCACTTATGTTAATTGTCCTGAAGAGCAAGTTGTATAATGTAGCATATATACACGGTCATAGCTGCATTACTTATACAGTATTTATAGTGGACCACAGGGGAAGGAATGGCTGGAACTCCAAGCTTTCATCTGTATATTAAAGGTAAGCTGTATCCCCCTAAGAAGAGCTACACCAATGCAATTATTTTTGGTAATGTGTTTGTCAAATGCATAGTAAATCTTAGGGGTCTAAGTTGGGCCATTAGTCAAAATTAATTGTTCGTTGCTTGAAGGATCCATAGCATCGGTTTGTCCCAGAATATAACATGTTGCCAACAAAGATGCTTGGGTGATACTCCACTTGAAGATGTCTTGTTGAAAATTGTTCAGATAATAGCTTGAAGTGACTGTGATTCCTTTTCCTGAAGGTTATTACAATATTCCTGACCACAGTACAACGTGGTGGTACAAATGACTTGCACTATATATATATATTTGTGCTCTATAAAGATGCCTAGCAAACTTGAAGAGTAGTGATTGGTACTATACAATATGGGGAACTTTACAAGGAGGGTCGGGTGGTGTCCTTCACAACACCCTTCCATCAGCAACAACCTTTATTAGTATCATTGTTATAAAATAGTTAACCAGACCACTGATTTTAAGGCCTGTATTTCTAGACAAACTCCATTATTCTCGGTGGTAATGACTTCATTATTGCCGTACTCTTAGTCAGTCAGTATGATACTTTAGTTGATGCACAGTAATTGCAATGAGGAGTACTGGAACATTCTTACAGTACTGTACAGTACAGGTCTCTCTCACTATCCGATGCCCCGATTTACGATACTATTATAGATTTTTAGGCATTTGTGTTTCGGTTTTGGCTGGTTCGAGAACGCATCTTCATTTACCCCATTAATTTTAGGGTTTGCTATATGATTTTTTTATTTAACCTCTCGGCTGCGCATGGGGGGTATGAGACACCACACTCCTGTGCTGACGTATTTGAGCTGTTCCCATCACTAACATCGTTATTTTACCATAAATAGCATTAATACTTATCCATATGCGCCTATTATAGCTTGATTATAAAGGTATTAACCTGTTACAACAATAAAACAAGTGGAAACAGCGTTTGGATGGTCAAAATCGGCGATACAGGCCGGGAGTTACATAATGTATGGCTGAGGCAACCTCCCAGCCCACCACTTTTCCCCACGTCTGGAGAGAGACTGTCGATCGATACTCTCTCTCTCTCTCTCTCTTGCACTCGCTTGCTAACAGTGATGACAATGCCCTGCTTGCAACTCGCTAATGTTAGCACGAAAATATACCACAGAATAAGGGAATAACAGGGAAAATAGGTGATAACTGAAGGAGGGGAGGAAAGTGGGGAAGGAGGGGAGGTGGAGGAGTGATATTTGGCATGGCCCAGGGGCAAAAAAAACAAATAAATAAAAAAAAAAAATAAAAAAAAAAAATTGGCATTTTAAATGGATTTTTTTCCCCCCCGACTCTTAAGAGTCTTCCCGCAGTTTCCGGGGTAAGGAACATAACCCAATCGTAAATCGAGGGAAACCTGTACTGACATTGGTATTACAACATTGATTGTCTAGGAATACGTCAAAACTGTATTTATTATCATCTACAATGATGGGTTATACAGTATATGGGAATACAGGCCTTAGAACTAAACTTACAGGACTGATCAACAACCTTTATATAGAGAGACGATAACCCTTATTATAGGTACCAGGTTGTTTAAGTTTTGTTATGTCCTAAAGATTATAAACTTTAGGATTTATTAATAGTTATGTAATGTGAGCATTATTTAATCCATTGATGTGGAGAACTGGCGCTTATGATGACAGAAAACATTAGCTATTTTCATTATTATTATCATAATTTCTGATGATATTCTAATACATTTGCAAGCAGTTAACTCTTTCAGTTTTTTATGATGCATTTCCTCAGTTTATTTTGGTTACAATTATACAATTTTACTCAGCTCAGCAAGGGTCTGTAGGAGTTAGGGTTTAATTCAGATAGCTTGCATCCCACATAATTCTTAGAGCTTCTTCCTAAACCGAGTAAAATCATCTAATGCTAACTAAAATGTAATGAAAATTATATCCTTGTCTGAAAGGGTTCACATCAAACAAACTACATTCTTAGTATAATTTTTGTTTAGATAGAAATTAATTTCTAGTGAAAAGTAAAGGGAATGTGATAGGGAATTAGGACAAAACAAGAGGAATGCATAAAAGCTTTAGAACAATAAAAGGATTAAGAAACAACAAAAGTAATAACAAGTGCATCAGAAAGAACACATAATTATTGAAAACTGTAAATGAAAGCATTGCAGTATTCATTAAAAGGTATGTAGTTTGAAAAATATGAATAGGTATGCGCATTAAAAAAATCTTTGAAGGCTGACAATCTTTGAAACTATGAAAGATGAACCCATTCAGTATAACATCATGTATTCTTTTATTGGATTCTAGCTATAATTAGACCATTATGTTAAGGTAAGAGACTTGAGGAGTCAAAAGATATAATCAAGATAGATTTTACTAGTTTGATTGCTAGAGATCCTTTATAAGCTTTATAAAATTGACCAGTGTTAGCAAGAAATGATGAAAAGAGATGGCATGTTACTGAGAGGGTTAAATGGGGGCAGTAGTTAAAGTATAGCACCGTATTATAATTTTTAAGTTGGACACAAACTTGATATTCTTGAGCGTACAATTAATTACTCATGAAGTAATTAATAACCAGATGTGAGTTATACAGATGTCCTGTTCTTATAGTAAGGTGAGGGTGTGGAAGCACTTTCTTGTAGTATAAAATGAAAATTACCCTTAAAGATGCTCAAAAATATCTTACGCTCTTCCATTAACCTGACAAGCGCGATATAGACCTAGGGGCTAGGGTAGTTATTTGTGCATTTCTAGCCTTGGATTCTGACAGAATTCGTTATATTTACAATATAGAGCATTATTTGTTTTCGGTATGCTTTTATTTTACATATATGATGTATATATATGAACCTTCAAGAGTGCTAAAATAAGTGGGAAAAGCATTTGGGTGGTGAAAAACGAAGATATTGGCCACCCGGTCATAATCTCAGGCGAGAGAGAGCCACAGGCAGCCCTCCCCTCTCGCTGTCTGTGAGGTAACTGAGACGAGCGGGGCGGTGTGGGCCGGTGTCTGGGTGTTACATAACGATCTTTTATGCAACCCACTTGTGCTACATTATCGCGGGAGAGAAAAATAACCGATAAATGATGATAATAAGAGGAAAAATAGGTGATAATTGAGGAGGGGAGGGAGGGGGGAATAAGGTGGGGAAGGAGGGGAGGGGGTGGGTGAGAAACACATGGATGAGTACTGGAGGGGAATTATCTCACCTAGAGACAAATTCCTTTGTTTTGATAGGCCCTTTTTTTTTTTGGAAGGCTTTTTTTATGGTCTTGCTTCCGTGAGGCCTATCGCGTTCCCTATAGGAAGCCTTCCGTGAGGCCTATCGCGCTTGCCGGGTTAATAACAATCAGTTAAGTTGGTCAAATAAATCCTATCACAGTTGTCAATATGTTTGGTTTACATTGCACTGATATTATTTTTACGAGATAGTGAATGAAGTGTTCAAATTAAATATGAAAACTTCATATTTTAGTGGACAGAGGTTTTGAGGCAAGTAAATTGTTCCATAAATTTAATCTTTTTAGGGTCAATTATTGTGACTGTATTCTAAAATTTGACATCAATAATTTTAATCAAGCATTTTTAACTTGAAGTTTCTTGTATAACCTCTGCTTACTTTTTGTCTGTATTTATTGTTTATCTTTTTCTTTTTCTATTATTATTAATATTAATATTGATGATTTATTAAATTTATTGTTCTTGTTAAAAGAGTACTCTTTGTTTAAATCTGTTGTTACTTCATATTTTGTAATTATTTGTCTTTATATTATATGTATTCATTGTCAATAGTATCAATTGCTTACTTTTGCGATTTCCTTAGTTTATTTGTGCTATAAATGTAGGTTATTTGTAGGGTAGTTATTGATAGGGGTCACTTGAGGCATGCTATGCTTACAGGTACCTACCCGATAGCACTATCGTTAGTGAGTGCTGTACTGTATTTTATATATTATTTTGTAATAGTATAGATATCCTATCAATATTTGTATTTTGTACTATTTTAATGTCTTGTCATGTTGCAAATTTGATTTTAAATAATATTTTGACATTTAACATATAGTTTCTTTATTCATGCAGAGTTTAGTAAAATTTGCCAGAACGTCCCGGACTTCCCAAACTTGACTACTTCCTTTAACGTGACGATAGTGCGTTGTTATATGTGCGATTAGTTTGCTTGGGAAACAGATTAACTTGCTCATGTAGTAATGTACACCCTATGTGGTGGATTGTGTTCTTTTATTTAATAATTTTCATTTTAGTAAACGTTGTTTCCACATAGCGATTTTGATAATTTAATTTGACTTTATATTGTCCTTGTCCCAATTTTGGTTTGTTTAGTTTGCAAGTTTTACATTTTAATTAATTACATTGAGTCTGATACCTTCATATTATTATGGTAATTATGTGCTGTATGTATTCAAATAGGCTGATTTACCAATACAGTACTATAGTGTATTTAGAATTAACTAAATTATACCGTAACACCATTAAATTATTAAAAAGGCCCAATATTTGAGCCAAATACATCAAGCTTAACACACACACCTCACTCAGTCAGTAGCCCTCCCTGAAATCCCTAAATAAGGTTAAGGAAGATCAACCAAATTATAGATTAGATGATACTGAAAGCTATATTTATTTTTGGAATTTAGTTTTACAATTACAAATACAGTACAGTCCATCCTCCTATAACACGAGTTTAGGGGCGGCACTTCGCCTCGCGTTGTAGGAATAACACTTTAAATGGAGATAATTCTATATGGGACTGGGCCCCCCAATTTTGCCACTTTTCCGTATATTTTTAGCTTAATAAACACCAATATTACTTACCAAATAACCTTAAACCAATAACAAATATTAAAAGACATAGCTTACCTTAAAACTAATGAAGAAAAAGATTATTGTAAAGGGTGGGGGGCTCCGAGGCAGACCCCCATGGCAGGGCGAGATCAGCTAGGCTGCCCCGTCCTGGGAGCCATGGTGATACACAGAACGCAGCAAAACACCCACAAAACGTCCAACTATAACACGAGGCAGGCAGGTACAAAGCGAGTCTAGCAAAACAATGGCTGGTAGCCTGGCAAGTGGCGTCCCGACGCAGAACCCTCTGTCGTCACACTGCGCATCGACGTCATCGCACTGTAGGTGGGGGGTGGTCGTGCAGTAAGAGGAGGCGCCGGATTTGAAGCACTCGGCAAGGCCATTTCGCGTTATATGTTTTCGGCTCGTGTTATAAGAGGTTTAGGTAATTCGGGACCCCCCCCTCGTGTTAAAGGAGGATCGCGTTGTAGGAACTCGTGTTATAGGAGGATGGACTTACCAATTGTTCATAAGCTTCCTAAATCACTGACATCACCTCAGCATATACAGTACATTCTTTTTAAAAAATACTATAATATATACCTCCCTTATTTCAATAATCCATAAGAAGACTGCAAATAATCTCAAAGCAGAAACAACCATTCAGAGCATGCAGGCGTAACTCAAAATCCATCCACACAACCGTTTATACATTTGCCATTACATATTTTGTATTGAAGCTAAACAAATACAGTAAAGTGCCCTGTTTTACAAGTGGTGCTTAAAAATCGCACTAATATACTTGATACCCTTTTTATAATACCCATTCCTAACCCAGGATAATAGTCAACAGTAAAAAGGTGCAGCCACATGTGACAAACATTCATCTATTTACATGTTAGCATTGATCTTTATCGGTTCTTTCCTTTAATTTGCTTTAGTGTGATATGGCCTATTTTGCCTGGTGCTACTTTTTAAATATATATTTAAATTCAATTCTATCTTGCTAAGCATAATGTTTATAATGTCAGTATGGGTCTACCTATGGATGCTGATATGTTACACTAATGTTGCGAGCACAAGTGACCGTGCCTTAAAGATCCTAAACTTGTGAATCTACTGACTTATACTCTACCCTTGAAGACTACCAAATTTAATAGGTTGATTCGCAATGGAGATTAATCTGTTAACTGTAGACTAAATTGTTGCTGGCCAGGGTTTGATTGTTGGGTTAAAATAAATGACTGTACCCTCTAGTGCTGGGTGGGAAGAGAAGCTTTATTATGAAGAAATATAACATTTAACTGTTGGCTGACTATTGATTGGAGAGGTAAAACAAACTGACTGTAGACAATATCACTGTTGAAAATAGATCTAAAGTTGGGATAGTGATAGAAATTGTTGACTGTAGACTGTCGAATCACCGCTCTATGATATGACATGACCAACAGACTTATGAGGGAATTATATCTGACTGCAAGTGCTTTTTCACTGCCGGACAAGTTGTGGGAGGCAAAGTTGTTGATTGTAAACTATCACTTTTGGAAATAGTATGTTTGAGGAGGGCAAAAAATATATCTGACTGTAGACTACAGTATATCACTTGAAAATAGATGGAAAGTCAGGATAGTGATGGAAATTGTTAAATACAGAAAGTCGATCACTGCTAATGTGTTAGGACCACCAGAACTAATAGACTTTGAGGGGAAAAAATCTGCATCTCACCATAGACTCTTTTTCACTGTTGAAAATAGGTAGATTTTTGAGGGAGGAGAAACTATTGATCATAGACTGCTGAGAATAATATGACTGGTGCAAAAAAAAAGTTAACTGTGGACAATATCACTCTTGAAAATAGATGGAAACGGTTGATTGTAGAAAGTCAATCACCGCTCTGGCTGTAGAGTTATGAAGACCGGTGACTTGGGACTTCTGATGGGGTGACTCGTAATGGTTGTATCTCTCGTTCTCTCTCTAGCTGACAGAAGTGTGTTTCTTGTCGAAGGAACACCTGGTGCACACACACAAAGAAATTAGTACAGGTAAATTGAAATATTAAGAGGTCATTCCTATGCTGATAAAATTGTGACACTATACAGTAGTCTGTTCATTATGACAAGTCTAGAATTTGTTTTGTTATGCATAAGGAGACAAAGGGAAAGGCTGCCTATAGCTAAGGTCCCTTCAAATTCAAAGAGTGATAAGAGAGCCAAATTCAAGATACTGTAGTTGTGGTCAGGAATATTGGAACACTTCCTAATGATGGATACAAGACGGTGAAGATAAACTAGTCTGTTTCTTTCCAGTTGATGGTAAATAGAATCCCTTCGCAATTGATTTTTTATGCATAATGGAATACAGTACTGTACAGTACATGTAATATGAAATTGATAAACTAGATTCTGTTTATTTCCAGTTGATGGTAAATAAAATCCCTTAGCAATTGATTTCTTGATACATAATGAAATATGAAACTACTATGTCTTTGCATCATAAAAATACCAAGTTTTCACAATTAACAACGTATCTCGGTGCCAAATAATTGTAGGGGCTAAGTAATCAAGAGTATAGCATAGTGAATACCAATAATCTAATGTTTGTGGCTCAAGCAGTTTATCAAAATACTTCACCAATGTATCATTAATGCTATATATCTATATACTCAGGCACATATCTCATTTATTTTTTTAGCTGGGGGTGGCCAACTTGAGACAGAGCCCAAACAGGGACAACACAACACAACACAAAGAAAAAAAAACAAAACAAAACAAAAAAACTCCACACTAATTCACACACATCTAGGTCACCCAGAAGACCCAGAGATCCAGGCCCATTTTGGGTCCTCAGCAAAAGATTCCCAATGCATCATAAATGCGACTAATACTGTAAAAAAAAAATCACAAATTCCTGACCACGAATAAAAATGTCTTGACACAGGGAGCTTGGAGGAGTTTTAAGTCGTGTGACCCCTCCTAGCCCCTTGTAACTCAATGACAGTCGGAGCAAACAAGCTGCAAATTGCCACACCTATTTACTAGTTGATTCTTCCCAATTAGTAGAAATATCAGCTTGATTGCTCAAGTTCTTTTTGAGTTATGCAAGAGGTTGGGTTTGAGATTTCTAGACGTCATAATCAAAGGACTATAGTAGGGTATTGATTAGATAGATTTAAATTACAGTATTCAAGTTTTAACTTCTTCAGTATTTGTACTTCTGTAGTATAAATGATTTAATACCTACTGTACATCCCAAATACACATAGAAGAAAACTATTAATATAGAAATAATTGGTTCAGTATTTATTTCATTACTAAAGATATTACTTGATGTAGATAATATAAAGTTAAAGTATAATACTGGAGTTACTTTAACTTTATTCTCTAATCTCATTATATTTGCTGTACTTCAAATTGATTCTTTAGTATAAATTTAAATGCAAACTTTAACCTTTTAATCCCTATATCTCAAAATAGTAAGTGTCCTATATTTCATTAAGAACTTACTATAAAATGACAAAATTTAAAAGTTATTGGTTTGATTAGCCAAGTATTCATAATGTGAACAAAGCTTATAATATATAAATGTACAGTAATGCTCAACATGTGCGATAATATAAAAGATGTAACGATATACAGTAGAATGCTGTGCAGTGCAAGCAATGCAACAATAACGATAGAAGTGGAAAATACGACGAAAGATCTTAATGACATATCAACAGACGATGCCCATAAAAAGCTTAAGAAGTGTGAAAGAAGCAATATCTAACAACCTTAGTCTGTCGTATATCATTTGTCAAAAAGTTATACAATTAAATAAATATAAATATAGTTCACAAAAGATAAATACACTTGTCATTGATAATACAAATAATATAGTTAAAAAAACTTGCATACATAGTCAGCCGTAATTAAGCTTTCGGTTAGTTAACGTTCAAATGCAGCTGTTGTTTACATCACGGTAGATCGGTCAACAGGTGATGAACAGCTTACCAGTTAATCCATTCAATCAGATTATAATATTTTGTGTTCTACTCTAGCTACCTCCTGACAATTTTGTAAGTTTAGGATCGATCTCTTGAATCAAAGGGTTCAACATATATTTCAATTAATGCTCCAACTTCCAAAGGTCCTTCCAAATACAATTTGTAGAGGTAGCTAGAATAAAGCTAAAATTTACATTATCTGATGGCAAGTGTTAATACGCAAAATAATGTACCGTACTGTACAGTAATCTTCATCTTCAGGTTCTAGCCCTCGCTCTGATATTCAATAGCGCTCGACATACTGACATATAATAGACTATATTACTGAAAGATTATTAACCATTTCCTTGCTTAAGGGAATTGGTACCGGCTACCAGTGTACACGAAAAACCTCCATGTCTGAGCGGGGGATTGAACTTGGGTCTCCTGGGTGGAAAACCGAGATGCTCTCCACTACACTACCAAGCCAGTAATACACACTGTACTCTATACCAAACATTACACTGATACAATTCACACAGTACTGTACAGTACATACATATCCAACACAAGTACCATATACAGTAGCTATACAGTATACTGTAAAGGACACAAATAAGACAGGCATTCCACATGCACTTACACCATAAATGAAAATGTTCACATAGTAAAACCTCATTCTTTTGGTGACCCTGAGTTTTCAGATGGCGTTTTTTTTTCTTTTTCATAACATTGTAATTTTTCACATATTGTGGTTCTGTTTTGCTATTGAGACTTTAGTTAATGTTTTGTTTGCTGTGTTCAGCATGCATTTCAGGAAAGTTGTTGAGATTTATATATTTTATATTAACTTTCCAGTTTGAATTATACTTCTGTGTTTTGAACTTTGTGTTAATATAAACTCCAAAAAAGACAGTAGATAAAAACACCTTTGAAGGAGGTGCATTTTATTGACATAATTTTGCAAATACCGGTACAGTAGCTTCTTTTGGCCAGTGACCTGAAGAAGCTATTTGTAAGACGTAGTTAATAGAGTGCTCCTCCTCAAACAGTGTTTATATTTGAACTTTGTCTAAAAGACTAAACTTGAGTCCAAAAGACTTTGAAAAAAGTCCGCTCTGAGATTAGACTCATTTGTTCAAGCTTGTCCACAACACAGAGAGAGAGAGAGAGAGAGAGAGAGAGAGAGACAGACATGATTTATTTGTGTAATTGTACAGTGCAGTGCAAATTATCAAATTACAAGTACAATACTACTACTGTATATACAAAATCATACAATATCTAGGACATGCATATAGTAAATTTACCTAGCAACAGTAATGCAATAGATAATTGTAGGTAGCATTTCATAACACTGGTAATGAAATGAGAATAAAAATCCTTTTCAGAATAGAGTAAGTAATAACTACAGTAGATCAAAACATATTGATCTGTATAAAATTTCAATTTCAGGATGTGTTCACTTAAGACAGAAATGGTAGAATTTCCAAAGAAATTACAGTAATCTGAAATAATTAAAATATTTTTTAATTTAAAGGATGGAAGATGTTACAGTCACAGTTACACCTTAGTGAACATTGAGAAACAAGCGAACCACGCTGATTAGACACGTCACATATGCAATATGTTCTTGGCCTCCCCTCATATCAACAATATTTGAAGATTGCAAAGGAATCGCTTGAGAATTTATTAAACCTACAATATCCTGTGTTTTTCCAGCTGATGGTAAATTGCCATAACTTCATATGGACTAGTCAGGTATTACAGATTTTCTAGTGAAGTATTTGATTAATTATATATATCAGTCATTAATATGATGTAAAGACATGGTAGTTTCATATTTCCCTAATAAGTACAACAAAATATCAGTTGCTAAGGGATTAAATTTACTGTTAGTTGAAATAAAATTTATTATAGATAGGTGGGGCTGCCCACAATCCACTAATTTACAGCTATGTACAGTAGAACTCTGTTGTATTGCAAATATAGGATATCAAATTTGAGTGAAATACTTGTGCTGTAATCTAAGTAAATGCTTAATAAATTGTAGTACTGTACTGTATAACTAATTATTACACCAATCTCTAACAAACATAATCAGACCAGAACAGAAGCTGCCAGGAGTATAAAACTACCTACCATCTCAACATTCAACTTCGGGCAAAAGATTCTGTTTTGTAAAATTATTTTATTTAAGGCAAAATGTTTTCTGCTAAATCTATACTGTACTGTACTGTAATGTTAAACCCTTATCATATACTGCAATACCACACATATCCAACTTAAAAAAAGAAGAAGACAAAATGAACGTTTAAGCAAGTGTAAGGTACAGTACAGTAAAGTATACTGTAGATAGAATCCATACATTACCAACTAGACTTTAGGTTTAAGGATTCATTTTTAGTCCAATAGCTTAGAGCACTGCCAGTGAATATAGGAGTAGTTTGAACCACACTCAGTTCCAGTCTCAATATAAAAAATCCTTTTTCTGTAAACCTTGACAGACTGAAATAAACATGGGGAGATGGATGTGTAATGCCACACCAACAAAAACAGAGTTGAGAGAGCAACTTGGCATAGTACTGTATATGAGCGAGGTGATGTGTACTGGCAAAGTATGGTATTTTGGTCATGTGGAGAAAATGGATAAGAATGACTTGATGAAGCATAGTAGTAGTTGGAAGGGAGACAGTCGGTAGATTGAATAAGTACTGCGATGAAATCCTCAGGAAGGATCTTAGGGTTAGGGATTAAACAGAGGGGTAGTGTAGTATAGATAGCAGCCAGCAGATATCTGACCAAGACATATACAAGTTTAGGCATACCCAGGCAAAACATGAAACGGCCTTTCAATTGATACACATACCTTGCCTTTCCGTTCCGTTTAATTATTTTCGCTCACTTTCTACTTTAATAATGTCTTTCAGGTCTTTAACCCCTACTGTACCAGAGGGTATTACTATAAATGTAACCTTCAGTACCAAGCAATGTGGCCAAAATGTCTTCAAAGTAGAGAGAGAACATCCTCTCACCCCGAAAGCTGGACGAGTACCGAGCCAGCTGAGAAGTGCTGCCAAGGTCTCAAAGCAGTGGTTTACAAGTCATGGTGCCAGGTACTGCTCGGTACAAGGACCGCATATTACTGACGGACGTCATCAGTCGCTGGTATTGTACCGGCGAGTGACTTTTTTACTGACGGACACGTCGTCGCTGGGACAGTAGGTGTTAATACCTAATGGAAATTTAGTGTGGAATTTATATATGGTAGATTCTCTGCTGACATGAGTGTTCCTTACCTGGGTAATATTGGGAGTAATATTTTGCCTTGGAAATTTGCTATTCAAGGATTAAATTTTGGGCTGGAACTGCATTACAGTTGACAGTTAATCACTTATTTTGATAAACAATCACAAATTCTAACTGAAGACGCTTTGGAAGGTACAGTAGAAATATTTAAAGCTCAATGTTCCTCTAATACAGGTAATGTAAGAAAACTTATAAAAAAGCAGACACAGACAAATATACAGCACAGTATATACAATATAATACATGTGTGCATATCTTTTGCCTGAGGTTGACTACTCAACCACACTAAGCAAGAATGAAGAAAGAAAACTAAACCAAACAAGAAGTTACCTGGAGGCCTGTTCACTCGCTGGCGGCTCACTACAGAACTGATTTTAATTTAGACCTTGAAAGCAAAGAGAGTAAATGATTGGTTACTTGGTGTGTTCTGTGACTTCTTAAATTTAGCCTACTTATTATCATTCATACATACTGTACTGCAATATGCCAATTGGTGTAGTTTTAACCTGTACTATCATTAACTCAATAACTTACAAAAATAATTTTGTATTATCGTAAACTCCCTCTATCTATGTTGTTGTTGTTGTTTTTCTCCAAGCTGCCTGGCCGAACAGCCCCAAGGCCCCGAGCAAGGCCAAGGCCATAACCGAGCGCCCCCACAGAACCCTCCCTGCCGACCACAATAAAGCCTGGGTGACCGAAGCCACTCCATGGCAGGGAGCTGAGGAGGGTGCGGAAATGCCCGGGAAACCAAAGCCCCACCCAGGGCCCTGTGCCCCTCAGCAATTATGAAGAGAAAGTTGAGGGGCAAAGGAAAGATGTGACGCTTTGGCTTCCAATCTTGGTAGATTAGGAGGTCAATCCACGCAAGAGACGCCGTCACTTGAGATCTAGAGAATATATAAGTAAAAGGAACAGAGTAAGCTATGGGTATGGCAGAGATCGCTCAGTTCTCACTCTGATAGACCAGCCCATCACCACATGACTAGAACCCAATCCTCTCCGCATCAGCTAGGAAAGGCCCTAGAAAGCCGCCTTTGGCGGGGGGATAGCTCCCCTATTTCAACCCCTTTCGGGGTTGGGCACCCTCTATCTATAAATCTATATACTGTATTGCCAGATAGCTTGATCCACGTATGAATTGCCTCCATAAAGGTCATTCGCTCGATTCTCTAGCTTGTTTCTTTTCACGAGGCCTTAACTACCCATTGTTGTGTATAGTGTATGAGGTGCATGTGGAGCGTTATCGTACTGTTGGCCAGCCCTATGAGAGTCTCGTAATGTGGCTCAGTGGTCTGGTTAAACTACTGTATTATCATACTGATGGAAAGGGTGTAGATGTGAATGTTGTCTTTAACCAGTGTAAGCAGCTCGCCCATGCTCTATAACTCTAACCCAGTCGCTGTATAATTTTTAAAATACTGGTTCACTATCTTTGTGGTTCTATTTGGCACATTTACGCGATCCATAATGAATTAACGACAACATAGCGGCTATCTAACTTTGCGACATAAGTTTTACTTTGTATATATTTATAAGAAAAATATAATTGCAAAGCTATGGAAACTTTGAAGAAGATACCTAATTAGTTAAAGACAATAAAACTTCCTAGGACACAGAATGTCCGAACTTAATAAATATGTTCTTGGTGCCTTGACCACAGAGTTACAGACTAGAGTCCAAGTTTCATTATCCCAGAGCATAGTGGAAGGTGATCCCAGAGCATAGTGGAAGGTGATGCCAGCGAGCCTAACTTTCTGCCATCTTAGTTTGCCCATATCCCTAATTTCACACATTACAAAATGTTTGGTAACAAGAACCACTTAGCAAGAAATCTGAATGTCAGAAGGTAATCATAATACCTCAATATTTACCATGGTGATGTAAAAAACATTAAAATAGTGAAGAAACGCCTTGGTTTTCATTTGTAATGTGATGTGCTTTTTGATGTGGCTGAGTATGGCATAGGGCCTTATTCTCAATCACCACAATATTCTCTTTGACACAATTGCTTACGATTAAGCATATATATAAGGCGTAAGAGATCATTATACAATCAAAATATAATTCTGATTGGTTAGTAGTGAAACTCAAAACAAGGTTGCAAAAACATGCAATATATAACACTGGCAAAACCAATTTATCTTATCATTCATATGACAGTATTCCCGATCAGTCGAGTTGTATGTCGATTGAGAATAGGGCCCAAAATATGATATCGGCTGCTGGCATTATGGTGTCAGTCCCTTCTACTGTAGTCTAAAACTCTATGACTTTGACTAGCGCTTTGTGGATTGCAGTGAAAGTGATTGTTAAACCTGCATTCATAAGCACTCAAGCCTTGCTAAAAAATAAGTATTATGCTGATGTAAAGCTCAATAATAAAGTAATATATAAAACCGGAACAACAAACTTTAACTAAGATACAAATAAAATCACATTTTAGTATTTACAGGTTAGTGCACACACATTAGTAAAAAGGGGGAGGATGTAGTATCCGGGCGCTTCGCCAGCTTTGTTTACACTCCTCGTTCGCTCGCGGTTACGTTCCCGTCTATTTTTACTTTTATTTTCTGTTATTAGCCCCCTGCTGGCAATATATATGAAGATGACATTAAGTCATAGGAGGGTGAGGGCCCCCCTCAACCTATTATTGTATCCCACAGCAGTCATAATAGACGGGAACATGATCGCGAGGAAACGACAAATGTAAACAAAGCCGGCGATACGCCCGAATACTACATCCTTACCGTAAAAAGCATAAACCGTTAATGGTAAATAAACGCAGAAACCAGAAATATATATGCACAAAATAAATTCTGGTGCACTGTGCTAAAAAAAATAAAATAAAAAATAAATAAAAACAAATGGTACGAGTACCTGCGATTGTGTTTCGCAAGAAAAACAACAAATATTTGCTCATTGTTGCATACAATTTAAAAGTAATTTTGAAAAAAAAGTATAACAATAAATAAATAAATAAATAAAAAATATAAGGAGGTACTATATGTGTTAAGCAAAAAACATATTACTCAGTTAGTCAATATGCAGATATCATAAAAGCAGATAGGTAGATTGATATAATACCGTACAGACATCTAACTGTTACGAAACCATCATCCCACCAATGTGTTATCTGAAATGCAGATATCACATATCCAATTACAGGTACTATACTACTAAACCAATACTGTATACAGTAATTCCTTAATTAAAGTTGTAGTTCCCAATTTTTTTTTTTAATTAAGTAAAACGTTTTTTCTGTGAATTTGTTTAGATTATGTATTATTTTTTTTAACTAGTCGATAATTAAACATAACAATTTTTTTTTTTTTTTTCTTTAACCCTTCCTGCCCGGTTGTCATTTTAAAATGACACCGCGGCAGATGGGCAGGAGCCCGGGTGTCATTTTAAAATCCGTAAGCTTCAAAGCCTATTAAGCGTGTTTTGAAAGCTGTGCGTCCGACGCATGTAAACAAAGCCTGTCTTTGCGACACCGCACCTCCGAAAACAAGAAGGAGACGTCGGATCAATGTTGTTGTATACTGTACTATGACGAGATTTGTGTCTGCAAATGTCCGATATTGCTAACATTGCATCGAATCTCTCTACGGAAATCGTCATCACAACTGAACCAGTTGACCTAGAGAGCTCTACTCAATTCCAGTTTACAGATATGAAACAGGACTACATTTCGAGATGTGTGCGAATTCTCTAGCAGTTAAAATAACAAAGATACAGCTAGCCTAATACGACGTTTTTCGGCCAGATCGCCCGGATCTCAATAATGTCCTTAGGATGGCGAGCCCGGGCAAGAAGGGTTAATAGGTGCATTTACACTTTACATATGCCTTCACACTTCCAGATATTTAGTAATAATTATGTGAATGGTGGGTATATATGAAGTTCAATGGCCCATTGTGACCAACCAAAATCCTTTCTGTTTCTTCCTCTCCATTTGGGCCAAGTTGAGGATTTTGGATGGCCTTGATAGGTATGATTCACAAGTCAGACAAAAATTTTGAAGATATTTTGTATAGCACAATACAGTACAATAAAGGAACCACCTATTGTTTCTTTTATTTCTATGTTATATTTTCCTATTGCGTTATTTCCACATAGCAATTTTTATAAGTTCTTTTGCCTTTGTATTGTGTCGTCCCTGTTTTAGTTTGTTAATTTTGCATGTTTTACAATATATATTGTACTATGAGAGGCTTTAATATGAGGAGAGTGCCTGTATACAGTAGGGTCCACTAAACATCTCAAAACTGTCATCCCATTTAGTAAAAAAAATATTCTACTGTGTTACTAAAAATGAAGATACCGCAAAAGCAGGTACAATTGCTTACAAAATTCCCTGAACACTGTGGTTGAAATTATGTTAAAGCAAAATTTCAACCATTCCATCAAGGCTCAAATGCTTTGCAGGTTTGCTTATGTATGCACCAAAATGTTAGAAGTGTCCAGGGAATTCTGATGACAACTGAACAATACGGTCCAAGTCAACCCATCCCATCCAAAAATGGGAGCCATGCTAACAAACCAGCCACTACGAGGTACGGCCGATACAATGATCGAGCCGCTACGAACTCCTCTCTTTATTGCTTAGGGTCCAGTAATGTTGTCAGCGAACACCGAAAGAGAAAGAAGAAAATAGCATGAAATAACAAAAAAGTATCAAATAAAAAAATATATCATTAGCATAAACTAACTAAACAGCATAACAAACAAGGATGACTAGCATAACATGACAGCATACCATAAAATAATAAAAGAAAAATAACATGAAATAACATAACATAAGCATCATATACAAACACAGCATAACATAACTAAGAATGACTAAAATAAAACGAGAGCATGGCATAACTAAGGATGACTAAACAAAATATCACAACAATAACATAACTTAGCATAAAATAGCACAACATACAATAAGCAAAGAAAATAAGTAAATTATACAGCAGTAATGTCAGCAACCATCAGGAAAGTATGAAGAAAATAACATGGAAATAACAACCTCAGAACAAAACAAACTAGAGTAACAACGATGCAACCTAAGAAGAGGTAGCTAAAGAAAGCGTGTATCCAGTTTTACAAACTGTTAAGAGTAAAAAATCATAGCAACAGTAAAACCAACTACTGTACAGTACTGTAAAGACCTAAAGAAAACCAAAAACGACTAGAGTTAATCAGAATATATATCTCGGTAGTGACAAGCTATAAAAGTACAGTAATTCCTCTCTTAAAGTTGTAGTTATGTTTATGGAAATGTATTTACTGTACGGTATATAAATGAAAATAGATATTGTACCTTTAATTAAACAACTTCAAGTGAAGCAACCAATTTTTTTCAATTTTCTTGTGATTTTGGACCATTTTTGTCTGATATACAGCTTAATAATTACATGTAAGCATAACAACTTTAAGTGAATTTTATACCTTAACTAACCCTCGTTCCACGGGCCCTCGCGCCTTTAAATTTTACCGCAAGTGCTGGATCCGGCTGAATCGTCAAATTCTCGGGATTTTGGTGCCCTTATAAATACGCCTAAAAATTGCCTAACCTAGGTTATATATATATTCATCGGCAGTAGTCGTTGTTACCGTGCGATGGGTGAAAACTGGAAGTCTCTAAACCAAGTGGTTCACTTTTCATGATGAAAATAAGTAGGTCAGTATGGCGGACGATAGCCTAGGAATCGATGTTTACAGTGCCTCCTGGTTTTCGTAATTTACAGATACCTGTACTAATATTTCTGCAAATATATGGCCTAACCAAGTTTATATAACTACCAGAGGCAGATATCGGCGTTATCTTGCGATGGGTGAAGACTAGAACACTGTACATTGAACGGTTATTGTGTGAGGTGGGAAATAAGACCGAGTGTTTGCGGGATATACCGAGCATTGTCCGAATGCGGCGACGCCGTAGCCGCGGCCGTGACTACGGTCTGTTTATATTCGTTCAACAATTTATTATTGATTATGTATTATGTAATAATATTGATTATATTGATTATTGATTACAGATTTATTTCACCATTGTAACCATTCCTAAGTCACTGTTGTCTGCTTTCATGCATCGTGAAGGCATATGTCATTACACAAGACTGGCTGGCTGTGTGTTCTTGTTGGTTGTACAGACCACCCGCCAAGATAACAAAAATTTCTCTAGTGCAGTTTGAAGTGGTTTTAATCCTTAGAATAGCCCTTGGGCTTCTCAGAGTCCCTCCGGGGTCCACAGGGAATACCTTCTAAGAGGCCATCCGTGTTACGAGGGTAAATGAACAGTGTTATAATGAAACATCTAAAATGAGGTGGCTTAAAGTGAAGAATACCTGTACTGTTGCCAAGACATGAACCTGGGACAAGTGGTGTGAATAGGTATACATACATACTGTACATACATAATAGGTATACATACATACTGTACATACATAATAGGTATACATACAGTGGTGATGGGCTGGTCTATCAGAGTGAGAACTGAGCAATCTCTGCCATACCCATAGCTTACTCTGACTGTTCCTTTTACTTATATATTTTCTAGATCTCAAGTGACGGCGTCTCTAACGTGGATTGACCTCCCAATCTACCAAGATTGGAAGCCAAAGCGTCACATTTTTCCCTTGCCCCTCAACATTCTCTTCATAATTGCTGAGGGACACAGGGCCCTGGGTGGGGGCTTTGGTTTCCCGGGCATTTCCGCACCCTCCTCAGCTCCCCGCCATGGAGTGGCTTCGGTCACCCAGGCCGGCGGGGGAGGGTTCTGTGGGGGCGCTCGGTTATGGCCTTGGCCTTGCTCGGGGCCTTGGGGCTGTTCGGCCAGGCAGCTTGGGGAACAACAACAACAACAACAACAACTGTACATACATAATAGGTATACATACATACTGTACATACATCATTTTTAAGACAGAGTGCAGTTCCGGTATAATTTCCTAATGGCGGTGCTCCAGGCAGTCTTATTCAGAGCTGCCTCACTTGTCAGTTTTTTTTATTCAAGATCAGACCGTAAGGGATTATCTCACGTCTCTTTGGGGGGAGGTTTTACCAAGCAGTTCCCTATTCCACTCAAACTCCACGTTGAGTAATCGTTCATCGTTCATATTGTACCTTCCAAGCATCACTGATTTCTTTGTCAGCGTAAACAATTATTCCATTATATAATTTCTGACACACTGTTCTCTTACAACATCTCTACTGTCATCATATATCTAGTGAAAAACCATATTACTGTATTGTGATGGGAGCATGACGAGTGCATAGGAGGGAGAGCGACATACGCCCTCCCTCTCTGAAGGCTTGAACCACACTGAATTGATCGCACGGTTATCTCTGTATGAGGGAGAGAGGAGGTAGGGGAAGTGTAGAGGAAGGTGACTGAACATATTTGAGGCAGAAGGGAGGATTTATAGGGAATGGGGGAGGGAAAAAGTAGAATAAAGGAGAAGGGGAGAAGTTGAGAGAAGAAAGAGGGGTAGGACAGGGAGGTGGAAGCAGACACATGTAAGAGGAAGACGGGAGGTGGTGGTAAGGAGACATGACACCTTATCACATATTGCTTCCATTTCACTGGCATTGGGGCATTTTTTTGTTTTTAAGGGAGTTCAGACGGTATTGTGCAGAATAATTTACTGGTTCGGCTCAATGGTTTAAGGAGGGTGTTTAGTTTGCTCTCTAAACCTCCATCAAACTTTAAAAAAACCCACAAGACCCCCCTTCGATATAAATTTGTACATTTTTCGGTAGAAAAATGTCCCGGCCGAAGGCCACTTCCTCTTTAAATACAGGCTCGCTATCGCACGCCAGGAAAAAAATCGACCCCTAAATGGCACGAAAGATCTTAATATTGTCAATCAAAAGGGGGTAAAGGTCTGAATATCACCAAACTAATGGGGCAAATGTCTTCAAATCTCATAACTAATACGGCTAAACATGAGGGAGGAGGATGATTAAAAAAAAAAACTGCCTCCCCTTAAGTGCCATCTTCCAGAAGGAACGTCGTATTCGCCCCGTAAAACATTCCAAAAGTAACGTCGCAGCTTCGAAATTAAGCTCTTCCTTTGATAATGTTGTCTCTTTCAATAAACAAAATATTTATTATGCATGGTGGGTTTAAATTTTCCTTTCCAATACTACAATATAACAGTTGATCTTATGGAATACTGTATAACTGGTGGGACACTATAGGTATGAAACTCATATCAATCTAAAGGTACATGTACCGTATATATATAAAAAAAAAAAATCAAAATCACAACTTTTTCAAGGTCTTTATACACCCGATCTTGGGGAAAGCTAGTAATAGTACACAATAGGTATCAAACTCATATCGATCTGAAGGTATATTAGTACGAACATTGTCAAAATTACGACTTTCGATGTCTTGTCAATTAGTGATCGATACTACCATATAACTATTGTAGTCAGGGTGATTGGGGACAATTGGGGCAATGAGTCTAGCCTGTAAAAAACTAATCAATAATAATTTTGCAATTTTGTCTCGACACACTGTACAAAACGGCTTTATCAAAAAGAATGCTCCCTAAAATTCAGATAGATTTGCCCCAGGGCCTAGATACTCAAAATATGTACTGGTACTGTACTATATCACAAACTGCCTTGATGGTGTAATGGTTAGAGTGTTTAAAATCTGTATGTGATAACCCAGATTCGAATCCCGGTGGATCACATGCTTGCTTTCATTAATTTCTTTGGGAGGTGTTTGGTGTTGGAGTTAAATTAATAAAAATAGAATATCCCTAAAAAATTGTCCCAACTGTACTCAAAATAGGTCTTTAGATGGAGTAAACTCAAGACCATTGAACTTTTTCTGATTATGAGCGAGTTATGACGTATGAAGTACTGTACCGTACTGCATGTCTTTCATTTTATTTCGAAACTCATTACGCCATCAGACAGTACACTAGAACCATACGGCTAGGAGAGTGTAGATAGCAGAGAAGGGGTGTTGTAGATAGAGGAAGCTGTTGGAATGACTTTGGTATGTGTGTTAATAGTCTGTATACGTCGTCGAGGTATCCCCCGACTGGGTACGAACATGACATACATGCTAGGACGTACTACCACACCCACTAAATGTCCGCCTTGGCTGGGATCGAACCCAGGTCAAGCAAATTCACACATGAGCGTGCTCTCCACTCGACCGCAGCGGCTCTAATATTAAACTACATCATAAAGCTGTACAGTAATGTCATATCAATAACACTTTTAGGACTCTCATACCACTACGATATAAATGTCTAACACTACATTATAATTTATTTTGCAAGTTTTACATTATAACTCTGAGTATCTGAGCGTAGATGTCCCCAATGGCCCTGATACTACAACACTGTGTTATTATTCAACTACTGTGCTACTTCGGTGTTGCTACTGTGCTCTGCTACGGGACGCCACCATCACGTTAACCTCATCAGTGCAACAACATCATTTTCACTTTATCCTGGCTTACATTAAATTATTATATTCAATTTAGGAAAGACTTCTAGCCATGAATGCAGGGTAAAAACTATCTCAATTACCCTTTCAACTTTCACAGACGAGACAATTTAATACAGTTTATGAAAGAGCTTGATGCATGAAAGCAGCAAAGATTATCACAAATATCCCTTTAACATCTGCAGATTCTTCATAAATTGAATAGATCAAATACAAGCCAGTATAAAATTAAAATAGTGTTAAAATATTGAAGAGGTTAACTTTCACATGCCAAATCAAAACCAGATACAGTCACCAGACAGTTTAAAACAGTCATTAGCACATTCAAGTTATCAAAAGTACAAGAATACATAAAACATTCTACAGGTCAATAAAGTATTATAGAATAGATAAAGAAGGCGTACTACAAAACATACAATAATGTCAGAGTACCGGTAACCGAAGATAATAGCTATAAAAGATGCTGAAATAAAATTTAATCTCATCAACAACTTTAACCCTTTTATCCACCAGGAGACAAATTCCAGTTTACAGATCATCAGAAATACGTTTATGGGTTGATGACCTGCGGGTCTCTTGGGTAAAGGTAGCTTCTTCACTGTTTATAAAACAAAAAGAACTATTCCCATGATATATAAATAGGAGGGTGGTGGGGTCGTACAAAGAATCATACTACATAAGAATGAGCGTTGATGTTCCCTGCCTCCCTTAACTTGGTTGTTTTTATTTTATTATTTCTTGGCTATATGGTGATGAGAAACGTCTGTGAGAACACCGATCCAGACTCGAGTGAAAGTCCTCGGATGGAATCTCAAAAAGATATCCTTCTGACAAAGAAGGATACAGGCCGTAGCGCGGTTGGTAGAGCACTCGCCTGCAAACTGTGAGGTTGAAGGTTCAAGTCTCGGGCCAGCCAGTGTGTTATTTGGCAGACACCAGCGTTGTGGTGGACAACGCGGTCTAGCAATCAGTGGAAACTGTGTACTGAAGTCCCTGATACATCAGGGCACCCACCCTAGCCGAGCTATTGAGCAGGGAGTTCATGGTGGTAAAAAAACTAATCATCATCAAAGATCCTCATCTTTTCATTCCCCCCTGTAAGAGGTACAGCCCAAGGGCCAAGTCCAAAAGTTTCTCATCCTGGAATTGAAATTCACAAAACCATGAATACTGTGTCTTCACAGTAAAACCTTTTTCTATAATGTGGATATAATTTTGTCTGTCTCATCCTGGTTTTGTATCAGCTCACTGGCTATGGCCAGCTTCTTGAAGTTTACAGAGTTCCCACAAATTGTTCTTTGGACTACAAAGCAACTGAGTGATCTAGGAACACAAAATTTTGTCTTTTGTGAATGAAAGGGTTAACATAAGCTCCAAGTGATGCACTATACTATGTAAAACAGTACAATATATAATACAATAACAAACAAAATAATTTATGCAAAATAATTATGAAAATACTAAAATGTGCTTAAAGGGGAAACTTGACAATTTTGCCAGAAATATTGACTTGATGGCCAAAGCATAGAATATATGACACTACAAGCCAAGCAGAGCACAGCTAGTTTGGTAACTAAGGTGGTGAGAGATACTATGCTCTGTTCAAATTAACCCGGCAGCCTTCTCCTCACTGTCGTTCCTGATAGTTTCGCCTTATTTTCAGCCACAATAAAAGATGTTAATTGTTCAGCTTTAAGGGCCTCCCTGCATACCATGGCCAACCAATAATGTTAATTTATATTTTGGGCCATATTCAAGAAATTCTTTTACTGTATACAGTATGTGGTACCATTTCGAAGAAAGACTAAAGAACTAAGTGCTGATTAACGAAATAGAACTGGATAGCATCCAGATTCTTGCATAGGGAAAGTTGTTTATATTTATTTTGTTAATCAAATGTTTGGATTCACTACAATAAGATTTTAGAATACAGTATGGCCAATTTTAGAAGATGAAATATTTTTAGATTAGCCTACTGAGCCAGAGTCCTCGTAAGGTTAGTGGGCCGACATAGGAGGATGAGGATTTGCTGCCAAGTTACTGTGATCAGACTATAATAAGCCACGCGGCTGACCTGACTTGACCTGACCCTACGACTGGCGGCGGCCGCACCGATCTACCTTCACTCTCTCAATCCGCCATCGGCAATTTAAAGCAGTTTGGGGGCCTAGGGTGTGGGGAAGAGACACAGGGGTCAGCCGTAGCCGACACTCCTGGGTACAGAGCTTCAGAAATTGTCAGGTTTGTAGGGGACCAGATATTCAGGAGGAAGAGTAAGTTGAGGGAAGACATGAACAGTAGGGTAGACTAGCTAATTAATTTGTCATGATCCAATTAGAAACTATAATAAATACAAATACTAGCTACTAGTTTAGTGTCTAAATGTATGATAGTTAAAGTAAAATTTTACATTAAATATTTCAGTCTAACTAATATCTTGTGAATAGTATTTTTATCAATTCCGAGTAGTAACTGGAACACTGCCTATAAATTGAGTAGTAGTATGTCGACCATACAGTAAAGCCCAATAGAATTTAATTCTGTAACTGATATTGTTCATGTCTTCCCTAGATTTACACTTCCTTCTGGGTGTATTCCAGGGCACATGCTAGCTTTAGACCTATCAATAATATATACACTTTTTGTTATATTCCGCAACTACTCATATACCATCCACCAGCAACTTGACACTTGAGTTCCGCCCCTCAGAGAACTGCCTGGGACAAGACCATAGTAGCAAGCAGAGCAGTGAGGGGGTGAAGCTCAATTGGCAATTGGATGGTGTAAGGATTACTGCCAGACCATTTTATTCAGCTTAGAACAGCATGATTCTCAGGAATAAATCCCAAGGAATATATGAAGAAACATTTAGAGAGAGATACAGTATAGGTACAAATATTTTGTTTTCTTTCTTTTTACAGCCTACTGGGCTAGGGTCCTCTTAAGGCTGGAAAGTACAATATAGAGAGGTATAACAGCCAGATTTCTATACACTATACTGGTGATGACTAGAAGGGCCTGCCAGTCGTACCAAAGTTCCAGAGGGATTATAATTATAATTATAATTTATATTGGACATGCTACAAGAGCACAACTTTATTATAAATGTCATCACCTTTTCCCCAAAGGAAATACATTCCAAGGGATGATTCACAATACTTGGATCATGCCTATGAGTTTTCTTCTACTGTAAGCTGAATAAAATCCTTTAGGTGCAGAACAGAACAACAAAGTTATTATCTTGTCAAGAAGCCCATGGTTGCATATGGAGGAAAAGGTTTCTCAAAATATAATTAATAATTCATAAGATTATTGCCACAAAGGTCAACTGGTGATGCATGTAGATTCATTCTGTAGTACAAGTTGACAGTCATCAAGGAGGTTTGGAAACATTAGATAAAAAGACTTATTATAACATAACAATGAATTAATACAAGTGTGAAAGAAAGATTTGAAAATATACACTCTGATAAATTGAGAAAATGTATATAAACAACAAATACAAGAGCACCTTGTTTGTAGAGCTGGAAAGCCTAAGGACATTTGCTCACTCGTTACATACACTCGTCATGATCACAGAACTCTATCAGTTGTATAAAATATTCTCATGCTGGAGTGGTGATCCAACCACTGACTTCTAGACCATGAATCCCCACCGTTACCACTGTACTAAAAAGACTAACCCCTTAGGTAGAGACAGAATGAGGATGTTTCTATACCCAACAGCGGATTTACATGAGGCATGTTACTAGTCGCCGCAAGTAGAGGCATGATAACAACTGATTCTTCACTAACTTAATATTAATAGCTCAACTTGGTTCATGAGATATTTTTTTGATGCTAGTACAGAGTTAGATATATTACTAGCTTGTCTCTACTTGAGGCTAGTAAAACACCTTATGTAAATGCACTTCAATTCCACTTTCTGATCAACAGTGCCATCAAACTAAAAGCAAGTGTTAACAAATAAAGTGCTACTCTATAAATGTTGTTTATACACAAGAAGAAAGGTGACTGCATACATATCAACAAATCCCAAAGCCCAAAGCCTTATAGCCATAGCCTGAGCCATTGATGGGGCATACTGCCAAACCCTCATTTAACCCCTTCAGCACGATAACGCCTTTTCACCTTTTATTCTGGCTAAAGTTAGACATTATTATCCAGTTTAAGAAGGACCTATATTACTCAGTGGGTTTATTGAGATTATATTTACCCATTTGAGTACGGCACGGTCTAGCAATCTGTGGCAACTGTTCACTGAAGTCCCTGATACATCAGGGCACCCACCCTAGCCCAGCTGTTGAGCAGCGAGTGCATGGTGGTAGAAACGCGCATCAAATTTAACACTTTCAGTCCTATAGGTAGATTATAAGCTGAAGAAAATTATCTAATAGTAACCATAACATGATGAGAATTACATCATCGTGCTGAGGGAGTAAAAGAAAAGTATTGTACAGTTAAGGAGAGAGGTACTGCCTTCCCAATGACTACAGCCGGTATCACAAGAGCGCTTTTTCCCTCAACTTTTTATCAGCAACTCTGGTCTGGCTGCTAATAGTTAAACTTTTGTATTTTGTTATCTAAATTAATCTCTCTTCAGTTTAGTTTCCCTTACAAATGCAAAAGATCTCGGAAACTTACCAGGATTTTTTTTAGCTACAGGTCTCCCTCACTATCCGATGCCCCGATTTACGACATTATTGTAGGTTTTAAGTGTTTGTGCTAGGGTTTTGACTGGTCAGAAAACACATCCCTATACCTCATTAATCTTGGGTTTGCTATATGATTTTTGTATTTAAGATTGGGTTTTCAGGAACGTAAGCCAATTGTAAATCGAGGGAGACCTGTATTGATTTTTTTTATAAAAGCTCTCGTGTGGTACCCCTTAAGTCTACTGGAATGGATTTTATGCTATTTACATTAGCAAATTTCAAGAGACTACCACTTTGGAGCCAACGGATTATTTACACGACTGCTTCTTTCCCCAACTTTTTTGGCAACTCTGAAGTGGAGGCTTCAGAAATATCATCATCATACATTTATAAGAGCTCTGTCACCTATAATCATATAACTTCAATCTAGTTGCCAATACTAATGCAAAATGCAAAATAGTCTCAAAATGTTGCCACAATTAATGGTTAGTAGATTATTCTGATAAGTTCATGGAAGACGGAATAAAGTTGCTTATCAAAAGTTGCGGGAAAAAGCGGTGGATTTAATCCACCTAAACACAGTGAGAGAAGCCATAGACAAAACTCATGTGGAGGAAGGGGGGGGGGGGGGGAATTAAAAGATCAACATTTCTATATAAAAATACAAATTGTGTTACCGTAATAAATAGCTAATAATACTGGTTGGTGGCTATAGTAAATTAAAGAGAAAATGAGGGAATCAGGTTTGCCTACAGACTAGCTGACTGTACGTGGAAGCATAATAATTAAAGTGCAAGCCTGATAACATTTTAAAGTACTTTCAATTTACGAGACAAGAACAAAGTCTACAATAGCAATTAACTGTAATACAAGAAGAATTTTCAGGAGCGGTCTATAAGAAACAACTGTATGAAATGGGAGCGTTACTTTATAGCGACGCAAGAGAGGGTTGGGGTTGGGGGGGGGGTAGTTCAAAGCCAAACCAAGACCCACACCCCAGAAAATTTAAGAGAGGAAGGGACTAAGTGAAACAAGTGATGGAATTAAGTACAGTACAGACGTCAGCTAAAAGTCTTGCTACACATCCATAGATTCAACCATAGCCTACAATAGATCTGGACTTGACACGAAAATGGAACTTTGCAGTAAGGGGCCCATAATCAGAAAACGAACCCCCAAGTTCGAACCTCAAAACCGCAAAAATTTGATATTTTCGTAGTTTCGAGGTTCGAACTTGGGGCTTCGTTCTCAGATTTGGGGTCCCTTACTGCAAAGTTCCATTTTCGTGTCAAGTCCAGATCTACTGTAGTCTATGATTCAACATTATCTGGTGTCACATGAGCCGCACTTCCAGCAGCAAATTTCTTTAGTGAGTCTGTGTGGGGAAACCAAAATGGCGTACAGTAAACCTTCATTGGTTGAAGAGCTTCAGCAGTCATTACTGCCCTACTCTGTAGATATACAGTTACAAAGGCATGGGCCTGGTAGTGGAGGGCTGGTTGTATTTTACACCATATGTATTATGGATCATTCAGTCTTTACAGTGGACTGTATGTATGTAAGCAGATACATATAAGTAGGTTAGCAACACAAAAGGCATATGGCCATGACAAAATTCACACCTTGATCTCAACTCAAGACAACCAGTGTGCTGGCTACATCCTCCATAAAAGCAACTTTGCTCCCTGGAGAACTGTCGTGGGTACATAAAGGCTGACGTATGCCATGTTTAATGTGGAGGGAGCTGCACGGAAGGGCAGGCCTAGATAAATGTTAGATCAGGTTCTACGATATGATCTCCAATTACAAAAAACTTAACATGTAAGGCAGCCCAAAACAAGGCTGTCTGGAATTCTTCCATTAGAACTTGAGACTGAAACTGTACTTCTTATGGATCACTCAGTCATTAAAGTGTATGTATGCATTCAGTTAATACGATAATATTCACCGCTTTACGTGCTCACGTGACTTGGGCTTTAGTGACAAATTATGCTTCTGTTTGAAGAGAATACAAAAACGTAACTGAAGAGTGTGTACCAAGACTTTATCACCTGGTTGTACACAGCCACACACACACTCACACACACATACACACACACACACACACACACACACAGTTATAGTTAAGCTAGGACCTTACATGTGTTCTGGGTGGTTCCTGATACAGTCCACCATGCCGGCCGGGGGGATCTCATTCAGGCAGATCTGGTGGATGGCCGTGAATAAGGGGAATCTGGAAGGGGACAAGACAGTTTGGATTAACTACAAGATCAGTTAAATTATAACTTTCGATAGACTTGTGATGACTTGTGATAGATAAGAGTTCTGGGTTAATGAGTGATTAATTCACAGTGCTATGAATGCAAAATTTAAACTAAATCCATATATTGGACAAGTTTTTATTATAAAGAGAACAACTTTGGATCACCTTGGGCACTTTTCAGATAACACATGAAGAGGGCTCAAGATAAGCTAAAAGTGTTGTATTTTTCCAATAAAACCTTTACCAATATGTGGGTTTAGTTTTCCATTTTGGGTTAATTAAATGATCAAGCTATAATAATGTTACCAATGACTACCCAAAGGTATTGATGTGAACAACTTGGGCGGGTGCCCAACCCCGAATGGGCGGGTGCCCAACCCCGAAAAGGGTTGAAATAGGGGAGCTATCCCCCCGCCAAAGGCGGCTTTCTAGGGCCTTTCCTAGCTGATGCTGAGAGGATTGGGTTCTAGTCATGTGGTGATGGGCTGGTCTATCAGAGTGAGAACTGAGCGATCTCTGCCATACCCATAGCTTACTCTGACTGTTCCTTTTACTTATATATTTTCTAGATCTCAAGTGACGGCGTCTCTTGCGTGGATTGACCTCCTAATCTACCAAGATTGGAAGCCAAAGCGTCACATCTTTCCTTTGCCCCTCAACTTTCTCTTCATAATTGCTGAGGGGCACAGGGCCCTGGGTGGGGCTTTGGTTTCCCGGGCGTTTCCACACCCTCCTCAGCTCCCCGCCGTGGAGTGGCTTCGGTCACCCAGGATTTATTGTGGTCAGCGGGGAGGGTTCTGTGGGGGCGCTCGGTTGTGGCCTTGGCCTTGCTCGGGGCCTTGGGGCTGTTTGGCCAGGCAGCTTGGGGAAAAACAACAACAACAACAACAACTTGACATGGCCAGTCTCAGTTGGCAGAAACATGATCCAGTCATACCTTATTTTCCTCCATTTTACTTTGGTAGGTGGGGAGTTTATTACATAAGCGTTATTTCCACATAGTAATTTTTATGAGTTCTTTTGCTTTTTTCTTGTATCGTCCCAGTTTTGGTTTGTTTATTTTGCAAGTTATACATTATAATATCTATCATTCACATTCTGTAGCCAATGTTTTAGTTAGAGAATCCATCTTTGCTGGAAAGTGTGTAAAATTAGTTGACCGATAGTCTGAGTAAGAACAAACTGACCTTTGTTATAATAGACTGAAACTGTACTTCCTATGGATCACTTGTCTTTAAAGTACAGTATGTAGTAACCCACACAAAAATTGAAAAGAAACGAAGAGATCCTAAGTTATCGCCTTTATTTCACGACATCTTTATTAGTACCCCTCAACTACTACTACGCCCCTTGACGAGGTTGGGGGGCTTCGGGGCCGGCGACTGGGGCTTGATGGGGGAGGGTTTGGGAATTTTCCCTTTCCCTCTCACCTCGAGCATTTGTCGTTGGCTTGACTACTTTTGCGTAGTTTTTCATTCCTCTTTCTATGTTGTTGTTGTTGTTGTTGTTGTTCCCTAAGCTGCCTGGCCGAACAGCCCCGAGTCCCTGAGGAAGGCCATGGCCACGATCGGGCTTTCCCACAGAGCTCTCATTGAGTGTAGATTGTGTTGTTGGCGTAAGTGGTTGTGTGAAGTGCAGTCTTCTATGATGTGTTTGATGGTATGGGGTGCTGTGTTACATCCCGGGCAGGTGTCGACGACGGAGTCATCCAGTCTCTTCTGATAGCTCAGAAGAGCTGGATGGTGTCCGCATCTCAGCCTGGCCAGGTGGACTCTGTCCTCTTTCTATGTTTTCCCCTGCTGTTCATATTCTGTCCCATTCAGTTGTCCTTGGGCAGCCTATATCACATGCCTCCCCGGCCTGGCTAGGTAGTAGGCTCCTGACCTGATTTGCCTCTTCGGTTGCTGATGCGGCCGAGCTGACTTGATTCCCTTCAGTAATGCATTTTGTTTTGCATCTCGCTGTGATTTTTTTCTACCTTAGTCATCTTTCATTCTTCGCCCATGATCACTTCTTGGTTGGTGCTGCAGTGTAGCAGTTCTTGCCTCATCCTTCAGCCCTGCCCTATAAGAGCTCTACTGTGGAGCTCATGTGGTCTGGCTGAACTGATGAAATGGCGAGAAATGTCTGTGTGTCTTCGCCTTCCTAGATTTATTCACGTCCTGCCCTTCCCTATCTATCTTGACTTGATTAGTTGTCCATCTTTATCTAATCCCTCGGGTCAGCCCTATGAGTTATTTTGTGGAACTCAGTGGTCTTTTTTAACTAATTAAAAAAAAAAAAAAAAAAAAAAAGTACAGTACCCCTGAAGATGTAAAACAAATACAGACAAATGCTTAGGATCTCCTTGTTTTCACTTTTCCTGTGGGTTACTTCATATTTTGTTATCACAGTACCTTTGTGGCTTTATTATTTTGTATGTGTACTGTATGTTGTATCCTATGTATTTGTATCCATTCTCAACAGAGTTCTTACTTGGCCTCCATGCCCTTGTGTTTGAGCATATGGTTGACCTCCAGGGCAGTGTAGGGTCCTTGAAGCTTCTGACCATTCAACATCTCCTTCTCCAACTCCTCAATTGACTGCAAGCAAAAAGGAGACGGTAATTATATGGTAAAACTTACAAAATAAAGAAACCAAAACAGGGCCGACAAAATATAAAGGCTAAAGAACTGATCAAAGTTGCTCCAAAACAGGGCCAACCTAATATAAAGGCAAATTAACTTATCAAAATCGCTATGTGGAAATAACGCTTTAATCAAATGAAATTATGAAGTAAAAGAACACAAAACCACCACATAGGGTGTACATCACTACATGAACAAGTTAATCTGATTCCCAATCAAACTAATATGGTTACCACTCAGCAATGTCAAACAGTTTCTGGGGTATAATTGGCCTACAAGAAACTGTGCTTGTCACTTTATGCAGAGCTACACTGGTTTACAGGGCAGCAGCACTGTATATAGTCCGTTCATTCTAGGTTGGGCAGAAATCGTAACCTCTAACCTCTGTAACTCAAAAATGGCTTGAGCAAATAAGCTGTCAATTTCCACACATATTCCTTAGCAAAGTCTTCCTATTTGGTAGAAATATTAGCTTGATTACTCTAGTCCTTTTCGAGTTACATAGGTTAGAGGTTACGATTTCTGCCCAACCTAATTGAACGGACTATTGTAGGCCTATACTGTAGTAGTGAGTGGATGATCAACACCATTATCTACCACTAGTCTGTGAATAATATAGTCTCAGTCCATTACGGGGAGATGGGTCGCTTTTCTGGGCCCCCCCCCCCCCTTTTCCTCATGTTTAGCTCCAATAGTTATCAGATTTCATGATGTTTGGCTTATTAATTTGTCAATTTTAAGATATTTCGCTCCCATTTCTTTGTCAATATTAAGACTTTTTGTGTCATTTAGGTGTCAAATTTTTCCTGGCGAGCGATAGCAAGCCTGTAATTTAAGTGGAACCGGCCTTCGACCAGGACATTTTTCTATTGAAAAATGTACAAATTTATCTTGAAGGAGGGTCTTGGGGGTGTTGTTTATTAAGCTTGATGGAGGTCTAGGAAGGAAACTAACAAAATTATAAAAATATATATAAATAAGCAAATAAATACGCCCATCCCCCCTTAAGTGATGGATTTAGTGGCTTACCTTTCCAGTTGTCACAAAGGCTTCAGCAACTTTTCTGTTACGCCCACCATAACACGTAGTGATGAGATCTGCTACACCACAACTCTCAAAGAATGTACCAAGCTTGGATCCAGGGTAGAACACCTGATAAAAAGATAATTTATTAGTACAGTACTTATTTGTGTGCGAGTATCGGCATCGATTGAAAATTTGTTGCAGGTTTTGCGCGGGTATGCCTTGGTCACCTGATGGCTTCTCTGCATAGTGCATGGTCCTTTGCAGCATCCCTTTCAAGTCCCCAAGCCTTGAGATCCTTCATCTAGTCCCCAAACCCTTCATTACCACCTCCCAGGGACCATATGAGACTGTTGGAAGCAGAACCCTGCTTCCAACTACAGGGCCGTACATCCTTACTGGTGCACTAGGCTAAATTACCAACCACCTTAACGTGATACTAGAAAGTGCAACAGGTTAATGACTCTATACACTCTCTAGCAAAGATTGCATTCTCTGACCAACACATTGGCCACAGAATGTGGATGATGGGCATCCCCACCTACCAAAATCAGCTCTATTGCTATAATATCAACAATAACAACATCAATTTGAAGTGTATGTGAAGTAAAAAACTAACCTCACAGAACTTAATCATCTCCATAAGTCCCAGTCTGATAACAGCGGCCTTGGTATTGTCTCCGTAACCCAGTCCATCCACGAACCCGGCACCCGTCGCTACAATGTTCTGAGGAGAGAGATAGTATATAGGTAGGTCAATATTGTATATGAAGAGATAGGTGAGTAGATAAGTAGGTAGGTAGGTACATAGGTAGATAGGTAGGTAGGTAGATAAAGAAAGAGAGCATGAAGCCTATATACTGTACGTCACTATGTTTCGAGGGGCCAGAAAGCAAAATCTGTACAATCCAAGAGGGCTAATAATAATATTATAAAGACATAATTAATAGGGTCATAGCAATTTTTTTCAAAGAAATTAGTTAAAGGTATAATACTGCAGCTTCTCACCTTAAGTGCTCCACAGACCTCCACGGCCTCCACATCATCTACCACCACCACCCTGAAGTAATCTGTCTGGATCAGGTCACGGTACATCCGTCCTACAGTAGGATCTCTGCAGCCTGAGGAATAACACAACAAATATTATAAACCACTTTTGTTCAGAGTACATTACTATAGGATGATGTGATATGCACAGATGTGAGAATAATACACCTTGATAAGGATGAACCTTTAATGTAGTGGATATTTCACTTAGACAAGCTTTTCAAGTTACTGAGTTAATTGAGTAAGCTTGTCTAAGCAAAACACTGTCCACTACATTAAAGGGCCAACCTCATCACGGTGTACTATGCTCATTTTGACGGCTTACATGCCTTATATTACATGCACAGATATAATTTCTGTATTGTGTAGGGTATGTATTTACGTACATGTATACAGGTAAAGTTATATATACCGTAACTTTTATAAAGGTATTACTACTAATATTATTTATAGCATTGTATTGGTGATGTTAGTGACAGCGAAATCAAGTGTCAGCGCAGTGATAATTATGTTACTGTCACTGCACTGTTGTTGTGCTTGCTCTCAGTATAATTTCTATTATATTACATTACTGTACTGCAATCATTAATATAGTACTGCACAAGTAATGAGATTAACATTAATGTTTTGGTCTTATTTTTGTTCATAAGCCAATTATTGTATCTAACCTGTAAGACTGTAGTTGCTGCACCAGTGGTGTAACAACTATTTGAACTGTTCAATAAACAAGCCCCCTAAAAGGGGCAATACTAAAAACATTGAACTCTCAACCAGTGCCAAATTAACCCAGACCAACCAAACCAGTGCCAAAATATAGTACTAACCTAACCTAACCGTATTGGTTGATTTGGTACTGGTTGAAATGGTCTACTGGTTGAAGTGACCGGTCACCGCAGCAAACAACTACAGTACAGGTCTACCTCACTATCCGATGCCCCAATTTAGGATATTTTTATAGGTTTCTGAGTGTTTGTATTTGGGTTTTGGCTGGTCCCAGAACGCATCCCCATTTACCCCATTAATTTTAGGGGTCGCTATACAATTTTTCTAATTATTTCTAATTTTCTAATTTTTCTAAGGTACTGGGAATGGTCCTGGGGTAGACTGGAACCGGAGTTCTAGGGGGGGGGGTTGATGCCCATTTGCCAGCCAAAATACCCAATTTATGACTAAACAACCTAAAAAGAAACGTAAGTCCGATGTATCAAAACCGCACAGGACAAGGACAAATGCCCCCCACAATCTCAGACTTGCTAGTGTGAATGTTGGTAGTTTGAATCTGCGGGAAAATGAAGTGGCTGAGATGTGTGAGAGGAGGCGAGTGGACGTCTGCTGTACCCAGGAAACACTCTGGAAGAGGCATGGGGTACAGTGGATTGTCGGAAAAAACAAAAAATATATAGGATCTACTGGATGGGGGTGGAGACTGATAAAGCGAAAGGAGGAGTGGGTGTTCTGGTGGCTGAAGAGCTGGCGGAAAGTGTGCTTCAGATTACGAGAGTTAGTGAAAGGCTGATTGTTCTGAAGTTGAAAGTTGGTGAAAGAATTCTGAATGTGATAACTGCATATGCCCCACAGGCTGGTCTACAGACAGAGATAAAAGAGGACTTCTGGAATGACACCGTCAGTGTCATTTCAGGCCTCTCGGAGAATGAAATAACTATCGTGGGGGGGGGGGGGGGGGGGACCTGAATGGTCACGTGGGAGCATCTGCAGATGGATACGAGGGGGTACATGGAGGAAATGGTTACGGAAGGAGGAATCTTGAAGGCGAATATATATTGGAGTCCTGTGTTGCACTCAACATGGTTGTGTGTAACACGAAGTTCAAGAAAAGACAGAGCCATCTGATCACATATAACTCTGGGGTATCCAGTAGCCAGATAGATTACTTCTTGGTAAACAGGAAAGACTGGAAACTGGTTCGAGATGTAAAGGTCATCCCGAGCGAAGAATGTATCCCCCAGCATAAGCTACTTGTGTGCGACATGAGCTTATACAGAGATCCTAAGCGCAAGAAGGTATACATACCCAAAAGGAAAGTGTGGCTGCTGAAGAACAAGGAAGTTAGGGATAGGTTTCATAGTGAACTGGAGGAAAGGAATAGAAATAAGGAAGCTAGGCCTAACGATGTAAATAGTCAATGGAACTTTCTTAAGCATAGCCTTATCGCTGCCACTGACAAAGTCTGTGGAAAAACAGAGGGTCACCCCAGGAATAAGATCTCCTGGTGGTGGAATGATGAGGTAGAACATGCTGTGAAAGAGAAAAGGAGATGCTTCAAAGCATGGAAGAAGGGAGGCAGCAAGGAGGAATACCAGGCAGCTAAACGAACTGCCAAAAGTTATTTACAATGCTAAAAAAGGCATTAAGGGCCTGGTCCTCGAACAAGTGTGTAACACTGACAATCCCAATGGGATCTTCAACCTAGCTAGGCGAGTTAAAAATGACAGTACTGTAGGGATATTATAGGTGAACAGTGTGTTAGAAACGATAATGGGAAGATTGTGTATGCAGATAATGAAATCAGAGAAGCATGGAAGGCACACTATGAACGATTGCTAAATGTAGAGTTTGAATGGGATAAGGAACAGCTTAGTATCGAAAAACCAATATTTGGACCCCCTCCTTTGATAGCACCAGCTGTAGTGAGCGACGCAATCAAAAAAATGAAGGACGGTAAAGCTCCAGGTTGCTCGGACATTGTCGCTGAGATGATAAAAGCCTCAGGGGAGACTGGTGTAAACTTAGTCACTGAGTTGATAAACACCATTATTAAAGATGAAAAAATTCCAGAGGATTGGCTCAAAAGTGTAATAGTAAATATATACAAAGGAAAAGGGGATGCGCTAGATAGAGGAAATTATAGGGGCCTGAAAATGCTTGACCAAATCATGAAGGTCTGTGAGAGTGTCTTTGAGGGTTTGATCAGGCAAAGCATCTCCATTGATGATATGCAGTTTGGTTTTATGCCGAGACGGGGTACAACCGATGCTATCTTCATAGTCAGGCAGATACAGGAAAGATACTTACTAAAAGGCAGGGATCTTTACTTTGTGTTTGTAGACCTGGAGAAGGCCTTTGATAGGGTGCCTAGAGATGTTGTGCAGTGGGCTATGAGGAAACTTGGTGTGGAAGAGTGGCTGGTGCGTGTGATAATGAAGATGTATGAGGATTCACGAAGTGTGGTGAGGGTGAAGGGTGTACCGAGTGATGAGTTTGCAGTCCATGTTGGAGTCCATCAGGGTTCAGTGTTAAGCCCCCTCCTCTTTATTATGGTCTTGGAGACACTGTCTAGAGTTTTTAGAGGCGGACTCCCGCTGGAACTGTTTTATGCAGACGATTTAGTCCTAATAGCTGACCGTATGCAAGATGCTGAGGCCAAATTCAGAGAGTGGAGAGAGGGCATGGTGAGCAAGGGTTTAAGAGTCAATATTAACAAAACCAAGGTTATGCATTAATTTGTAGATTGAGACTAGGCAATGTGGAAAAGAACGGTGCATACCCATGTGCAGTGTGTGGAAAGGGAGTGGGCGTTAACTCAATTCAATGTAGCATCTGTCGATGTTGGGACACCATGGGAGTAAGCACTGTAGTAGAATAAAGGGACCCCTGCTGAAGGATAAGTCAGAAATAGAGAAATTTGAGTGCGTAGTGTGCAAGGGCGAGCTTGTGTTAAGTGATGCTCCTGTGGCTGTGAATTTTGGAAATGAGTCATTGGAGCTGGTGAACAAGTTCTGTTACCTAGGAGATACCATCTCTGCAGGTGGTGGGGCCGAGGCTGCCACTGTTGCTAGAATTAGGTGTGGCTGGGGGAAGTTCAGAGAACTGCTGCCAATCCTGACCATGAAAAGAATGCCTCTCCCCCTGAAGGGAAAGGTGTATGCCTCATGTGTTAGAAGTGCAATGACGTATGCCTCAGAAACATGGGCCGTTAAAGTAGAGGATGTCAACAGAATGGAACGTAATGAGATGAGAATGGTGAGATGGATGTGTGGGGCCAGGCTACAGGATAGAATAACAAATATTGAGCTGAGGAGACGTTTAGGTATAAAGAGTATTAGCGAGGTGATGCGTACAAGTAGACTGGGATGGTATGGACATGTGGAGAGAATGGATGAACAAAATTGGGTGAAAAAATGCAGGTCTGTGATTGTGGAGGGAGCTGCACCAAGGGGTGGACCGAGGAAGACCTGGGATCGGACTATACGTGCCGATCTCAAATCCAAGAACTTGACAAGTGAAGCAGCCCTTAACAGGGTTGCCTGGAACACCGCCATTAGGACAAGAGATTGAAACTGCACGTATGTGTGGAACACTCAGTCTTACCTGTAGTAATGTGGCAGCCAGGCTAGGGGTTATTGACATTATGAATAATACTCTCCAAGTGAGTACTTACCTATGGTGGTCTCACAGAACTTTTCATCAGCGACCTCTCCCGCCAAGTTAGCTCCCATTAGTACTGACATCGGGATCTTCACAACCTCTTTGATCAGGTGAGAGATGAGCAGGATACCACCACCTTCCTTCAGATCAAAACCCTGCAAAAAGAAGATTGTTGAACAAATATAACCTACTGTAATTGACATGGCCTGGCATGTGATATACTGTATAGGGTTTTTGGATACAAGTAGGCTTAGATGCTTTGGGCATGTAGAGAGAATGGATGAACTAAACTGGGTAAAAAGATGTAAATCTGTGAACGTGGCAGGAGATGCAGCAAGAGATAAATAATAATAATAATAATAATAATAATTTTACTTGTTTTAAGAAGAGCACTGAATCTTCAAAATTAATTTGCAAGCGCTCGAACACAAAACACAATTTCAATAAAACTACATTAACATATTTACAACACAATTTAAACAGTTATTAATACAATAATTATAACCACTAAACTCTATAATCATCTGTCACTACACCATTCCCCAGGTCGTAACACTTTTGAAACATAAAGGTCTTTGAATGCTTCTTGAAGGACTCAACAGATATAGACTGCTTAATACAGTCCGGCAACCGATTATACAACCTTGGAGCCGTGTGGGAGAAAGCACGAGATACAAAAGCCGACTGATAAGCAACGGTAGGCTCATCCAATCTCAAAAGATCATCCCCACTGCGCAGAGACATACAAGGTCGATCCCATTGGGGGAGCAAAAGTTCAGCCAGGTATTTAGGCTCACCATACTTAACCCTTTTGAAAACCATAAGACAAAGCTTGAACTCAATTCTGGCCTTGATCGGGAGTCAATGCAACTCAATCAAACTCGATGTAGTAGGTGTTCTAGGTGGGGGGCCAAAACCCAGTCGAGCAGCACGATTTATTACTGACTGCAGTTTTCGTGGCAAATATTTGGGTAGGTCAAACCATAAAGAGTTACAGTAGTCTATGCGAGACATGATTTGAGAGTGAATCAGTGTCAAAAGACACTGTTTGTCCAGCGATTTTCGGACAGCATATAAGTTACGAATCTGGTAGTTGCAAGTTTTGACTATTTGATCAATTTGCTTTTTAAAACTAAGTTTTGAGTCAAAGAACACACCGAGATTCTTGACACATACAGCAGGAGAGAGTTCTGCTTCACCAATGTTAAGTGATCCAAAGTCGTTGACACCAGTCCTCCTGTTTCCATGGATAACAATTAGTTCAGTTTTCCCATCGTTCAGTTTCAGCTTTCTGCGAACCATCCAGATCTTTATATCCGACATCAAAATTTTCATTCTGTCCTTTATATCTCCTACATCATTTATCTTAACATACTGTAGACTTGAGTGTCATCAGCATAAAAATTATATGATAATCCATGGGCACGAAGAAGAGATGCCAGACTGCTTGTGTACACAGCAAATAGAATAGGGCCCAACACAGAACCCTGAGGCACCCCACACAGTAGAGAAACTGGATCAGACATAGCATCACCCACCATCACTGATTGGGTTCGATTAGATAAATATGATTTAAGCAAAGCAAGTGCCCTGTCACTAATTCCGGACTGCTGTAGGTCGTCTAGCAACAACCGATGATCGACCGTGTCAAAAGCAGCAGAGATCCAACAAGACCAAGAGATGAGTTACCGGCACAGCACTCCATCACCAGATCGTTATGAACCCTACAAAGAGCGGTCTCGGTAGAGTGATGTTTCTTATAAGCAGATTGAAGGTGGGGAATAGTCCCGTTGGCCTCCAACAGAGGTAGTAGCTGGTCTAGGATAGCGTGTTCCATAATCTTAGAGAGGAATGACAAATTAGAGACTGGGCGGTAGCTTGACAAGTCCTGCACATCAAGATCTGATTTTTTAATGAGAGGATGTACAATAGCTGATTTCTCAGTCTGAGGAAATGTACCTTCAGAGAACGATTTATTAATGATTTTACAAACAAGGTCGGCTGCGTGTTCGTAAACGTCCTGCAACCTTGACCTACTGTAGAAAGACGTGGGATCAGACCATACGCTCTAACCTCAAATTGAAAAACCTCTGACAAGTGAGGCAGTTCTGAATTGGGCTGCCTGGAATGCTTCCATTAGGATGTGAAATTGAACCTGCACCTTGTATGGAGCGCTCGGTCATTAATATTGTGTATGTATGTACTGTATGTATTTTGAAGGAGCTCGACAGATCAGACAGAGCCCATGCAGTAGATCATCGTTGATTGTATATTTTAGTTGTTATGTCACTTTATGATTCATCAGTAACCTTAAACCAAAGGAGCAATATACAACCTTTCTCATTCACATCAGAACCCTATGAAAAGTATATTGGTGAAAAACTAATAGAACATTACAGTGTTGATAACTAATTGGGATTAAGATTTTGATTACCATACAGTACCTCAATAGATAAAATTTAATCTAGAGAACGCTTATACTGGACAGTACGGTACTCAGTTCTCTTTGGCACATTTTAAAAGGGCTAAGGCCACACAATCCTTTGAGCTGTATGTGAACTGCACCAGACATGCCTAGCTTGGTAGTGTGGAATGGGACTATATTATGTACTGTACTCTGTGCAACTCTCCAACCCAAGAGTGAAACGTTACTCTCAAACTTTCTTCTATTCAACAACTGAGCTCTGGAACTCTCTCCCAGAATCAGTCTTTCCCTCTTCCTATGACTTAAATTGCTTCAAACTCCGTGTATCCAGGCATTTTGGCTCGAACGTCCCTTGATTTTGGCCCTGTCACTCTTTCAACTATGGGGGAGGCACTCGCTATAGGCAGTTCTGCCTTTTGCCTCCCTCACTCACATAGAAAAAAAAAAAAAAAAAATTAGGTCAGGTTTTAATTATTATATTAGTTTTTATTAATAGTTTGGTAGTGTGGAATGGGACTACTATACATTATGTATATATTTAGGTCAGTTTTTAATTATCATTATATAAGTTTTATTAATAGCTACAAGTTAAAAAACAGCTTGCAACATACAACATACCTTGATAAGAGAAATGCCGACAGTAGTAGGTTTGAGTTTTCCTGCAAGGGGTTGACAGATGCGCTTGATGAACTGATGGGGGATGACAAATATGAGAACGTCAGCGTCTTGTGCCGCCTCTAGCACGTCCGGTACTGCAATCTGTGGGGAGAAAAGATAAGGTCGTTAGCAATATATATTTTACTGGAGATTGATATGTATCTTAGGTGGAATGGTTAGTGAATTTGGCTCATAAATAAAAGTTCCGGATAAGAAAAACACCATTTTTTTTTTTTTTTTTTTTTTTTTTTCTATATTCCAACTACTCCCTCTCGGGCATAGGCTGAGAGCCTGTACATTCCACCGCCCAACACGGTGAAGCCCGTGAGGTCTTGTTCCAGTCTGGGGAGTGAGACATGCGAAGCATCCATCATGGCTCGAAGCAGCTCCATCTCTGAAGCGGCCGGTTGCTTCGCTCAAGTGCTTCACCGTCTCACCCTCCAGACTCAGACCCTCACTCTCAGAACGCCACCTATTGAGCAGTGAACTCACTAGGCATTGTCCCCCTGTAACATATTTTGAATATGGGAATATTCATACAGTGTTATTTAATCAGGGAACAACGAGGGTATTTTTTTGGCATTTCGGTGGGCTTTGTGGTAATGCACTGATACTAGGTACAGCACAAATTCAATCCCAATAATATCTTCCCATTGACATATCGGGATTTGAACCCGGGTCCATTGGATTACCAATCCAGTGGCATGACCACTCCACCACACCTCCCCTATTTGAGGGTGAGTCATTATTATTATTATTAAAACACATCCATCCATGAATGGTGTTTTTTCATACCATTCCGTCAGTTTTTTATTTTTACTTTACACAAGTTCCAAGGTTCGATTCTCAGGCAGAGAGAACCAACTGGGCAGTTTCCTCACACCCAATGCCTCTGTTCAAATAGGGCCCTGGAGTAAGTGAACATATATGATGTCTCATTTGGGAAGGTAAATACAGTAACACCCCTTTTATCCAAAATTCAAATAACCAAAAACTGCAGTTAACCAAAATTGTTCCTATCCCTATTTTTCACAAATGTTCATGTATTGCTTAATTGCATCAATTTAACCACTCTGAAGTAGACAGATGTAGACAGATGATAGATGATAATTTGAAATTAAAACAGCCTAGAAATAGTTTTAAATGCATTGAACACGGTATATTTGGCCATTTGTACACATATTTAGCTCTATAGTAAGAGACCCTCATTTATACGTAAAACTGCTTATCCAAAAATTCAAAAGACTTAATTATTGGATAAAAGAGGGACCAGAGGGTTTACTGTACTGGTCTCTCAAAACTGTACCTCCAGCCCTATCCATTCATATGCTGATGACTCTACCTTACACTATTCAATTTTAGAACACCCTAGCATTAACTCGTGATAAGCCATATTTTCTACATAGCTAAAGTCCATTCATAATCAGTAGGCCAAAAATCTTAACTTCTTCCCTCTGTAACTAAAAAAAAGGCTAGAGCATATGGGCAGTATATTAACACACCTGTTCCCTGGCTGACTCTTCCCAGACGGTAGAAATATTAGCTCGATTACTCTAGTTGTTTGTGAGCTATAGAGGTAAATGTTCAAGAGTTTTGGCCTACGGTACTTATTTGGAACAGGGATTATAAGAACACGAATAGCAGAACTAACTCATTCCTTGGTATTAATAGTTTTTCTTGGTATGTTTTTCAGGGTTGTGTATGCAGTGTTCTTACTCAACAACATATGACTGGCTCTTCAGGTAGGTACTATCTATATGTATGTTCAATTTCAAGGGTCTCCAACTCTCTCTCAGTGTATGGTGATGGCTTTATTCATAGTATTTTTGTATTACCTGATTCTTTTATTTAGCTTAGGAAGAAATGCTGGGAGTTAGAGGGTTAATTGCGAAAGTCTATACACCTTTGAGTCTAGAGGTCCTTTCTAATCTACATAAAACCGCCCCTAATGACAACCTCAATAGTATGTGAACTAGAATTGATATACAACGGGTTAGCAAGTAAAACAATATAATGAAAGTCCTATTATTTTTGCAGAGTTCTTTATACGTGTTTTTCTTCTTTTAAGGGGAGGTTTCCACTTGAGGGACTTTTTTCTTGACCCCTTTCTCCCTCATGTCTAAACCCATTGCTTTTGAGATTTTAAGACGTTTGCCCCATTAGTTTGGTGATTTTTAATAATTTCCGCCCCATTCTGTCAATTTTAAGACCTTTCGTGCCATTTAGGTGTCGATTTTATCCTGGCGAGCGATAGCGAGCCTGTAATTTAAGAGTAATCGGCCTTCGGCCGGGACATTTTTCTACCGAAAAATGTACAAATTTATCTTGAAAGGGGCTCAAGGGGGTGTAATCTTAAGTTTGATGGATACCTAGAGACCAAACTAAAAACCTCCCCTTAAGGGAGGTAGCTGGTCTTGTGTTTGGTCTATTTATATATTTATTTATTCATTATTTAGTTTCTACGCTAGACCTCTATCAAGATTTTTAAAAACACACCCTAGACCCCCTTCGAGATAAGTGATAGCGTGTTCAAAACTACATTTTTTGCGACACAACTACATTATTTAGTGCATCAGATTTCCACTTCAGGGATTGTTTCTAGACCCCTTTCTCCCTCATGTTTAGCCCCCATTACTTTTGAGATTTTAAGACGTTTGCCCCACTATAGTTTGGTGATTTTAAGAATTTTCGCCCCATTTCTGTCAATTTTAAGACCTTTCGTGCCACTTAGGTGTCGATGTTTTCCTGGTGAGTGATAGCGAGCCTGTAATTTAAGAGGGAAATATGTACAAATATATCTTGAAAGGGGGTCTAGGGGATATAATTTTAAGCTTGATGGAGGTATAGGGAACAAACTAAAAACCTCCTCTTAACCCCTTCTGTACCGAGGATGTATTTTGTGTTATTCCAGTTATATTTCGACGATTTTATGCAGCTTAGGAGGTAACCGTGGTATTTAAAATGGATTGAGATAGTTCGAAGCCTTTTAAGTGCTACACGTCCTCCCTAAGCTGGATAAAATCGTCTAATAATACCCAGTTATAATGAAAAGGACAAGTCGGTACTGAAGGGGTTAATATGCAATTCAAGCAAGAGAGCTTTTATATGTCAAGAGTCGTGCAAGTTTTAATTTTAGCTTATACTCCTCCTGGGGCCTACTAAAGAGAGTATAAAGTCTTAGGAGGTTCAGCCTTAAGAGAGAGAGAGAGTGTGAGTGAGTGAGTGAGTGAGTGAGTGAGTGAGTGAGTGTGTGAGTGAGTGAGTGAGTGAGTGAGTGAGTGAGTGAGTGAGTGAGTGTGTGTGTGTGTGTGTGTGAGAGAGAGAGAGAGAGAGAGAGTGTGAGTGAGTGAGTGAGTGAGTGAGTGAGTGAGTGAGTGTGTGTGTGTGTGTGAGTGAGTGAGTGTGTGTGTGAGAGAGAGAGAGAGAGAGAGAGAGAGAGAGAGAGAGAGAGAGAGAGAGAGATCTATAGTGTGTGTGTGTGTTTGTTTCAGATTTAGACTATAGTGATGCAGTTTGATCCCGTGTCATAGTGTAGTGGATGTGATGCTAATGATAGTACCGATAAACATGCAAGTACCATATCTTACAGTACCGGTATACAGTCGGTCTAATAAGTGATGTCTCGGCAGCGGCACCCATTATGTTTTGATCAATAATTGGTATCAGCAATATTTACACATAATTTCTTCTATTTGGGTGAGATATGCAAACATGTTTCTACACTTATCCACCTTATTCAACATCTGACAGACATTAATACAGCACAGAGTGCGCCAAACGTAATGACATGAGGGAGAGGGGGTGGGGTACTGGGTGGTAACAAGGGGAGAGGGGAAGAGAAGGGTGGAGGGGAGAGAAAGAGGGTGACAGTAATACAGGAGGGGAGAGTATTAAGGGGGGAGGGAGGGGTTAGTGGTGGTAGGGTGTGTGTGTGTGTGTGTGTGTGTGTGTGTGTGTGTGTGAGAGAGAGAGAGAGAGAGAGAGAGAGAGGGGGGGGGAGTACCAAGGGAAGGAATACAGGGGTAGTGAATGGACAAAGGTGCACTACTATGGGATATGGGTACAGCTGCCTATTAGATGTCCGTGGTACACATACCTACTGTACACTCAGCGACATAATCATGACCTTAACATTTTGAAGCTAGTCAGAACGGTATCAAATCTTCATATTAGTTTTTTATCTAGAGTATGCATTTCGTTGGCCCATTTAACCCCTTTAGGATCATGACGCATTTTGACAGTTTATTCGGGTATTTTTAGACGATTTTATACAGCTTAGGAAGGATTTGTGGGAATCAAAAGGGTAAAGACTCTCAATTAACCCTCAGACTTCCAAATACCCTTCCTAATCTAAACATCATCGTGTAATGATAGCCAGAATAAACTGCCAAAACGCGTCATTATCCTCAAGGGGTTAAGTAGTCTGAGGATTAACAAAAAAACATGACTTATGTCCCGAAGTGTACGGGGGAGTGACAGTGTAGGTGGGAGAGGAGGGGGGTAGATGGTAGGAGAGGAAGGGGTGAGAGGGGAGGGTAGGGGGCACTGATAGGGTGAGAAGGGGGTAGTAGAGGGAGGATAGAGTGGGTGGGGTGGGGGGTTAGTGATAGTGGTAGGGAAGGGGGTAGGAGGAAAGAGGTTGACGAGTGTAGGTGGAGTGGGGGGAGGGAAGAGACGGGGTGACAGTAGGAAGGGGGGGGTGGCAGTAGGACAAGAGGGGACAGTAGTGTGAGAGAGGGGAAGGGGTGACAGTAGGTGAGGGGAGGGAGGCAGTGATAGTAAGTGGGGAGGGGGTAGTGACAATAGGTGGAGAGGGGAGGGGATAGTGACAGTAGGCGAGGGAAGGGAGGGAGGCAGTGACAGTAGGAGGGGAGGGGAGGGGAGGGGAGTGACAGTATGTGGGAAGGGTAGGGAGGCAGTGACAGTAGGAGGGGAGGGTAGAGGAGGGGGATAGTGTCCATAAGTGGGGAGGGGAGGGGGCCACAGTGTCACAGGAAGAGAAGGGGTGGGGGAGAGGGGTAGAAGGGTACAGGGATAGTAGATTGAAGGAGGGGGGGGGGGGGAAGGTATACAGTGACAGGTACGTACAACAAGGACAAGGCCGCTCAAGGTGACCCGGTGCAGAGAAAGTGTGAGAGTTTACTATTAATATTGACTTGTTGTGAAGCTACCGGTACTTGAATCGGATCCCTTTTATTTGCTCGTGACTTTGACGGATGGAGTAGATACATACAAACATCCCCTGGCACAAGATATGATGATATATATTGCGTAGCGGGTCCACTGTATTAGGTGCCGAGGTGGTGGAGACAGTTTACTTTAACATTTACTTGTTGTGCACTTCTTTATAACAAAAAACATTACGGGATATAAGGCAGTAGAAGATGTTAAATAAAAACTAGTAGTGGCAACATAGATGGTCAATAACTTTTAAGGGGGTAGTGCTTGTTTTGGTGGTCTATATATTGAATAATTAATATATTTTTGAGTTTACTCACTAGACCTCCATCAAACTTAGAAAAACACCCCTAGACCCCTTTTCAAGATAAATGTGTACATTTTTCGGTAGAAAAATGTCCCGGCCGAAGACCGGTTCCTTCTAAAGTTAGAGGCTCGCTTTCGCTCGCCAGGAAAAAATCGACACCTAAAGGGCACGAAAGGTCTTAATAATGACAACAAAATGAGGCGAAAGGTCTCAAAATCGCCAAACTAACAGAACGAACGTCTTAAAACCTCAAAACTAATATGCTAAACATGAGCGAGTACTACCCCCTTACATAACGTTAGTTCGCGGTATTAGAACACAGCTTTAGTGATAATATTCCCATGTTGCGAGGCTGTTTGTATCTATAGGTCCTTGCTCAGTATAAAAGACCGACTCGTAAGGGTTATTTCTGTGACGGATTGTTTCGGAGTTTGGTATCCTTTACGAGTTATTTGATAAGTGGCATACATTTGGTCTCGTTTTAATAGTGGCAATTCAAGATTATGATCTATAAGTCAAAACGGCCACAGTCTCCTAACTTGACCCAATTAAACGTAAATTGACCTAACCTAACCAAGCCTATCATAATCTAACCTAATCTAGCCTAACCATTAACAATATATGGTCACTATTAACCCTTTGAGTACCAGCGACGTGTGTTATATAACATTCTAGCTATATTTAGACGATATTAAGCAGCTTAGGAAGGATCGGTGGTAGTTAAAAAGGTTGGTTGAGATAGTTTGAATCCTTATTATTGCTAACGGTCCTTCCTAAGCTGTATGAAATTGTTTAATTGTTACCAGAATATGATGAAAAGGACGCCCCTGGTACTGTATGGGTTAACGAAAGATAAGAGAAATATGGATGAAAAAGCGGGTTGGTGGAGTGTATGAGGGGGGGGGAGGGGGGGCAACAACTGCATATACCCACAAGCCGTCAGCCAAGCCATACCTGTACATGATTATTTTGGGAGCACCTTTACACATACAGAAGGTTTTATTTATGTATATACCACCTACGTCTAACCATAATTTAATAGGTACCCCAGAATCATGTACTGAAAACAAGTCAGATCTATTGTACCTTACCGTAATTTGATAACTAATTTAAGGGAACGTTTTTAGTTTGCTCCCTAGACCTCCGTCAAGCTTAAATAAATACCCCCAACCAAGACCCCCTTTCGGGATAAATGCGTACATTTTTCGATAGAAAAATTTCCAGGAAAAGATCGAAACCTAAACGGCACGAAAGGTCTATTGACAGATTAAGGGGGTGGTGGAGTCTTAAAATCGCCAAACTAATGGGGTGAACGTCTTAAAATTTCAAAACAAATAGGATAACACGAGGGAGAAGGGTGTCCAGAAAATAAAACCCTTGAGTGAAAATCTCCCCTTAACCTAGAACCCCCAAGCTAGCACGACCAAACTAAAGGAGATTAAGGAATACAAAAGAAAGGCAAGTAACAGGAGATAATAATTGAGTTGAGAGAGTGTATGAGGGTGCGACAACCACATACCGGTACCGATACCCACAAGCCGCCAAGCCATAGCAGGATTATTTTGGTAGCACCTCCACACACACAAGCTTTTATTTATATCGCCTCTCTCCTTTACTTCTTCCTTCCCACCAATCTAACAATCTAACGTTACATAGGTCTACTGTACCTTACTATAGTCTGGTCACTAGAATTTGGATCTTAGCACGCATACTATTAGGAGCCCTCACTCACTCTCTCTCTCTCTCTCTCTCTCTCTCTCTCTCTCTCTCTCTCTCTCTCTCTATATATATATATATATATATATATATATATATATATATATATATATATATATATATATATATATATATAGTCTACTTTAACCTTCCCCATTCAGTATGTTTGTAACCAATACCTGGTGTTATCATAAGACACACACTCACAAAAGATAACAGTTATCGTCCCTGGAGCCCCACACAGGTAGATAACCCTAACGGCAGAAGAAATACATACCCTTTTCTATTATCTTGCTGTCCCTATCATCCTCACTCTCACCTTCACACACCATATAATAGTTAAGACACTCTCCAAATACTACTACTACTACTACTACTACCACAACCACCATCAATACTACTACTACTACCACCACCACCAATACCAATACCAATACTACTACTACTACTACTACTACCACTCAGCCTGTGCATCCCCTCTTTGGACCCTAAACCAGGTCAGAACAGTCATCAAAGCGTCCGACTTGGTAGTCATTCAGCTACTTACTATTCCGGGGTCAGCACTCAGACTCATCATCGTGGATTACTACTACTACATTGGTTTTTATTTAATATTGTTCATACATTTTATTTTACAAGCATCAGATATTACTATTCAACACCATGCAACTTCAATCCAGTCTCCTTCCTATGCGACCCTCTGCCACTGCTGCCTCGTAGTCCACTTCTGCCACCGTCGCTGGTTGTGGTGCAGACAGTCTTGTTCCCCGCAGGCATAGTAGTGCTGATCTGACTACTACTACTACTACTACTACTACTACTACTACTACTACTACTACTACTACTCATGATAATAATAAACCTAAGGACTGGAGAAATTCCCCTTGCCTTGATCTTACTCTCATTATTACTCTCACATTTACATCCACACAGGATAGTGGTTTATATTAAATTTATACTGGTACCTCCACAGCCTCTCATCTTCCATACGTCGTTTCATTTATGTATTTATATTTTCTGGCTCTGTCTTGAGTCGGTCACCCCCCCCCCAAAAAAAAAAAAAAGAAGAAAAAGAAAACAAAATAGGAAAAGTGGGGATTGGGCCTGAATAGCCTATATAGATAGAGATAGATAGATATTTTCGCTACTAATAAACTCTCTTTTTTTTTTCTCTCTCTCTCTCTCTCTCTCTCTCACACACACACACACACACACACACGGTGATAATGAGGAAAATGAGAGCAAAACTAATAAGACTAGGAGGAACGAGGATAAACCTAACCACAGGAAATATGTTTTTTTCTTAAGGGGAGATGGGTCGTTTTTCTGGTCCCCTTTCTTCCTCATGCTTGTCCCCATTAGTTTTGACATTTTAAGGCGTTTGTCCCATTATTTTGTCGATTTTAAGACCTTTTGCCCCATTTATTTGTCAATTTTAAGACCTTTCGTGCCCTTTAGGTGTCATTTTTTTCCTGGCGAGCGATAGTGAGCCTGTAATTGTGTAGTATTCGGCCTTCGGCCGTGACATTTTTCTACCGAAAAATTTACAAATGAATCTCGAAGGGGGAACTAATGGATGTGTTTCTAAGTTTGATGGAGCTCTAGGGAGAACACGAAAACATATATGAATATATAAATCACTAGACTCCAAAAAATAACCATTGTCCCCTTAACAACACTCTCACCTTCACACAATATAGCTATAGTGTTTTTTTTTTAATGCTGACGATAAATTGACTTGTCCTCATCTTGATTACTTAGTTATAATGAGGATATTATAGCGGAATACGGTGTTAATTATGAAAACTTGGGTACATATGATGCAGAGACATAGCAGTCCCTTAAATATCGAAACATCAACATCAAAGGGGTATGTATCTACTCTAGGTCCATTTAGGAGACACCTCGACCTAAACCAAATATTTAAGTATACCTTACCTATGACGCAAAACACACACACACATGAAACGACATAAACCTTCCATAAATCAGTATATACATTGCAATAATATGAATTTGATAAGGCTAAATACAGTGTCCGTAATAAGTTAATAACACAAAATTATAATGGTTTATTGTTAGTAATAAACTAATATAACTTAACAATTAAAAGGTAAAGCACCATCAATATACCCAATGAACGTATATAACCCTTGCTCTACCCTATACCCCCATAACATAATCACTGTCACAACCTCCAACCTTCCACCATCAGTGGAAGATAGCCAACGTAACACCGATATTCAAAAAAGGCAGCAAATCCCTACCCAGTAACTATCGTCCAATTAGCTTAACCTCAGTTGTATGTAAAATGCTAGAAACGGTCATAAGAGACAGACTCGTAAATCACTTAGAGGAAAATAACATACTTAAAGATACTCAACACGGCTTTCGTAAAAAACGTTCCTGTTTAACAAACCTCTTAGACTTCTTCCACGATATCCTCAACCTCTACGATGAGAGTAAAGCTGTAGATATTATATACCTTGATTTTCAAAAGGCCTTTGACAAAGTTCCTCACAAACGTTTACTGCTAAAACTAAAAGCGCATGGAATACAAGACGGTGTGTTGAAATGGATAGAAAATTGGCTCAGCGACAGAAAGCAAAGAGTATTCATAAACGGTAAGGCATCTAAATGGACCAATGTAAGTAGCGGGGTACCCCAGGGATCGGTACTAGGACCAATTATCTTTCTAATTTACATCAACGACATAGATGAGGGTCTCACCTGTACAATCTCAAAATTTGCTGACGATACAAAAATTGCAAATAGCGTACTCTCAAAAGATCAAGTTGACGATATGCAACGCAATCTAGATAAATTGTCACATTTAGGCCCAAATTTGGCAAATGAGTTTCAATGCGGATAAATGTAAAGTACTACATATCGGATACCTAAATGAGAAAGCAAACTATTCGATGAATGGCACTCAGCTTAAGAATGTAAACAGAGAAACCGATCTGGGAGTAACAATATCGAGTAACCTAAAACCGAGTCAACAATGTTCAGAAGTTGTTAAGAAGGCAAACAAAATAATTGGCTTTATAGGCAGATCATTTGAGCATAAATCCAAAGACGTAATCCTAACCCTTTACAATTCCTTAGTCCGCCCTCTTCTGGAATACTGCGTTCAATGCTGGTGCCCTTATTACCAAAAAGACATAAACAAGCTAGAACGAGTTCATCGTAGAGTTACCAAAATTATACCTAGCCTAAAGAACAAACCATACGAAGAGCGTCTTAGAGAATTAAATCTGTTTCCTTTAACCCAGCGCAGATTAAGAGGCGACTTAATTCAAGTGTTCAAAATCATCAAAGGCATCGACAATATGAACTGTAGTAAGTACTTCACTATCGACCAATCTAATTACACGCGGGGAAACGGTTGCAAAATTATTGGTAAATCTTTTAACTCACACGAATCTAAGAATTTCTTCTTCAATCGAGTTGTCAACTTGTGGAATGGGCTTCCCCCGTTATAGACTGCAGCACCGTTGATTCATTTAAATTCCGCCTAGACAAATATCTCGCATCAAACCCGCGACTGACTGCGTTTGTAAATGAATAACTTTATTTTATCCTCCCCTCAGTTACTAACCCATATGTCCCCTACTAACTTCCTAGTCCTGCCACGTTAGTGGCAGGGCAGTAGTTCCCTTTCCAATGTTCCCTTACCCACTCTAAACCACTGTTTGGACACTTGATCCTCAGTGTTTTGGAGGACAAGCAGCCTAGAAGGGTCACTAGACCTGTTGTTGCTTGATTTATTTTGTACTCCTTTGTACACCTCTCCATCTCTCACACATTCACAAACAACATGACATTATCAATCTACACTATCTGTCAAGGTAAGATATGGTGTGTGTGTGTGTGTGTGTGTGTGTGTGTGTGTGTGTGTTACAAAGGAGTAGGGAGAGTGTGTGTATCTACAGTATGTCGTATACGTTTGTTTGTCATGTGTGTGTAATTGTGTTTGTAAGTGAGAGAGAGAGAGAGAGAGAGAGACTTTTCATATAATCACCTGAAAATCCTTCGTCATCCATCAACTTTCTACGCGCCGGTAACTAGGCTATGTATTGTAGGGTTTTAGGGCAAGACGGCCACATTCCTGAACGGCCACAAACAAGAACGACCACATACCTAAATGGCCACAATCTCCAAACCTTCTCTAACTAAACATAACATAACGCAAACATTGTGAACGTTAACCCTTAGAGGAATATGACGCGTTTTGAGTTAATTCTGGCTATCATTAGACGATTTTATTCAGTTTTTGGATGGTCCTCTAGCAGTTTAATGGGTAAACACTATCTCAATCATCCGTCTGACTCCCACAATTCCTTCCTAAACTGAATAAAATCGTCTAACGATAGCCAGAATGAACTGTTGAAAAGAATCATAATCCTCAAGGGGTTAAGTGGTTTTATTTGACAAGTTATAGTAAGTCCCTCATCTGTGGAAACTCACTCAACCTTCGATCTGACAAAATGGAATCAATCCTCATTGTTATTGATATTCCTGTTATGTAATGACGATTAAGGTCCTATGCACGAAACACTAATTGGTCAAACTTAAATAATTTACCTGACTGAATAATTTGGGTTAAGCACGAGATTCAGACTAATTAAGGGGAGATTTCCACTTGACGGATTTTTTTCTTAACCCCTTTCTCCCTCATGTTTAACTCCACTGCTATTGAGATTTTAAGACGTTCGCCCCATTAATTTGTCGATTTTAAGAACTTTCGCCCCATTTCTGTCAATTTTTAGACATTTCGTGCCATTTAGGTGTCGAATTTTTCCTGGCGAGCGATAGCGAGCCTGTAATGTAAGAGGAAACGGCCCTCGGCCGGGACATTTTTCTACCGAAAAATGTACAAATTTATCTTGAAGAGGGTCAAGGGAGTGTAATTTTTAAGCTTGATGGAGGTCTAGGGTACAAACTAAATACCTCCCCTTAAGGTAATCAATGAACTTATTTAAATCTGAGAGTGTTGCAGTACTTAGCATAGTCAGGCACTATAGTCTGTTCATTGTCTTCATCTCATGAAATATTGGATCCCTTAGTATCTCATTAATCCATAGCCTATGTATTTAATAAATATGAAACTGCACTGTCTTTGCATCGTATCAACGTCAAATTTTCAAAAGTAACAGCATATTTCGCTACGAAATCTTCGTAATAGCTGAGGGGCAGAGCAATATATTATTAGCTAAAAAAAAAAAAAAGAAAAAAGAAAAAGTAAATTAGGCAATATATTAGTCCAGTATTGTTAGGATGAATGTAGAGCTTCCGTGACTATTTCAAATCAGTGAAGACGGACATACAGTCGCGCTAATAAGGTATGTCTGGGCACCAATTATGTTTTGATCAATAATCGGTATCAGCAATATTAACACATGATTTATTCTTTTTGAGTGAGATATACAACCATGTTCCTTCACTTTCCCACACTATTCAACATCTGACAGACATTAATACAGCACAGAACAAGCCAAACGTAATAACACCTGAACCATGACTTATTAGCGCGACCGTACAACTATATGATTAAATTTAGCTGTGTGTAGTGTAGCCTATATGGTAATTAGTATGGTTAACGAAGAAAATATAATATAATCGATATATATATATATATCTATATACAGTATATAACGATGAATGGGAATGGAATCGATAGCCAATTAGTGGGACCTTTAAGTGAGTGGTTATCAATAATTTTATTCTATTACACACACACACACACACACACACACACACACACACACACACACACACACACACACACACACACACACACACACACACACACCACACACACACACACACACACACACACACACACACACACACACACACACACACACACACACACACACACACACACACACACACACACACAACGCAGGGAGAATAGAGTGGCAAACCTTCCATATAAGTCAATCTCTTTGTTTTTGTTTTTTTGTCTATGGGATGACCCTATGGGGTGAAAGTCTGGAGAAAGTTTATGGTTAAGGGAGACGTGATGAAGCGTATCAGGCTTAATGAGAGAGAGAGAGAGAGAGAGAGAGAGAGAGAGAGAGAGAGAGAGAGAGAGAGAGAGAGAGAGAGAGAGAGAGAGAGAGAGAGAGAGAGAGAGAAGAGAGAGAGAGAGAGAGAGAGAGAGAGAGAGAGAGAGAGAGAGAGAGAGAGAGAGAGAGAGAGAGAGAGTGTATTTACCTATTTGTAGTATACAGGAGTTGAGCTTTTTAGGCTCGTATTGTCCCGCTTCCTGAGTTACAATTATCTAACTTTGCCTTAAAAATATGAATGTTTTTTGCACACCACTTCCTCTTCTAACTGATTCCATTTACTTATACTTCTGTAAGGGAAACTATACTTTCTCACATCTCCTTTGCATCTTCCTTTCATTAGCTTATATCTATGCCCCCTAGTTCTACCATTATCTTTCACAATATAACCCTTCTTGTCCACCTTCTCGAGTCCTCTCACACATTTGTACATCATAATCATATCGCCTCTCTCCCTCCTATCCATTAGAGATGTGTGTGTGTGTGTGTGTGTGTAATAATAATAATAATAATAATAATAATAATAAACGGTTTATTAAAGAATGGCAGCCTCATGAGCTGAAAATACACATTTTACAATTTAGTGGATGAACATGAGATGTACAGATATGAGGATGGTAAGCTTAGTTTACAAACAAAATAAATAAATACAATAATGATGCATGTGCAGAATACAAATTATCATAAAATAACCATGAGAGTAAGTGATATACAGTACATTTACACATTTATTAACTTACTCATATACAGAACATACGTATATACACGTACGTGCGCACATACATATACATACATATATAGGAACATAAGAACATGCAGTAAGTGTGCACATGTCCGTATACACAAACGCTCACGTATGCACACAGACATACATACATACAGAAACTGTTTTGGTAAGTGAGGTAAAGAGGGTGCGGGTACTACAATGGGAGGTTAATCCTCGGTAGTGCAGGTGTGTGTGTGTGTGTGTGTGTGTGTGTGTGTGTGTGTGTGTGTGTGTGTGTGTGTGTGTGTGTGTGTGTGTGTGTGTGTGTGTGTGTGTGTGTGCGCGCGCTACAGAGGACAAGAGTGAGAGACTTGGACTTTGAAATGGTCGTGGCGGAGGGACGAATTGGGGAACAACTAGGTTGATTGTAGGGAGGTATTGGTACAATAAGATAAACTACAATGTAACTAGAATAAGATAGATTGTACACCACTTTGTAACTGTGTGTGTGTGTGTGTGTGTGTGTGTGTGTGTGTGTGTGTGTGTGTGTGTGTGTTGTGATGTTGTTTGGGCTAGGAATTAATAATACATAAATACACACACAGAATATGATGTATATATATATATATATATATATATATATATATATATATATATATATATATATATATATATATATATATATATATATATATATATATATATATATATATATATATATATATATATATATATATATATATATATATGTATATATATATATTATATATATATATATATATATATATATATATATATATATAAAGAGAGAGAGAGAGAGAAAGTGATGTAATCAAGGCATTACATAATAGTGACAAGGCACTTTGTCAATTAACATAGCCTAATGAAAAAGGTGATGCAGTCCATTGTCTATATCAAAAGGTGACGAAAAAGGAAACTGGAAAATTCTCAATTTATCTAATGTAATAGAATTATATTAATTAATGTCTAGATGAATAATAATTCAGAAAATGTAAAACCTTTCATTAATCCGTACAGTACCAGTGACGTTTCTTGTATTTGATTTCAGCTACATTGAGACATTTTATGAAGCTTAGGAAAGATACATGGTAGTTATAATGATTAATTAAGATGGTATGTAGCCTTTTAATTCATAGACATCCTTCTTAAGTTGAGTAAAATAGTCAAATAGTTGTCATAATATAATAGGAAAGGATGTCACTGGTACATAATAGTCAAATAGTTGCCATAATATAATAGGAAAGGATGGCACTGGTACATAATAGTTAAATAGTTGCCATAATATAATAGGAAAGGATGTCACTGGTACATAATAGACGAATAGTTGCCATAATATAATAGGAAAGGATGGCACTGGTACATAATAGTTAAATAGTTGCCATAATATAATAGGAAAGGATGTCACTGGTACATAATAGTCAAATAGTTGCCATAATATAATAGGAAAGGATGTCACTGGTACATAATAGTCAAATAGTTGCCATAATATAATAGGAAAGGATGTCACTGGTACATAATAGTCAAATAGTTGCCATAATATAATAGGAAAGGATGTCACTGGTACATAATAGTCAAATAGTTGCCATAATAATAGGAAAGGATGTCACTGGTACATAATAGTCAAATAGTTGCCATAATATAATAGGAAAGGATGTCACTGGTACATAATAGTCAAATAGTTGCCATAATATAATAGGAAAGGATGTCACTGGTACATAATGGTCTCTTCCTGTTCCTCCTCATTTTGGTCATATTAGTATTATCATTCTTTTCTTCATTTGTTAATTGTTGTTTTTCAGCATATACATCATTATTCTTTTGAGCTTCCAACTCCTTTCAAATTAGTTCCCAAGATAGAACTAAATCCCCCAGAGAACATGTAAACAAGTGAGTGCTGTTGTGTTGGGTTGTCAGGGATGATAATGCTAAGTGATAGTCATTATTTGTATTTATTATTATTATTAATATTAATATTATTATTTGTTTTTATTATTATATTTATTATTTGGCTTATACAGTATATCTATTTTTATTAAGTTCACTCCAACACCAAACACCTCCCCAAAAAAATAATGAGAGAAAGCATGTGATCCACCGGGATTCGAACCTGGGTTACCACATACAGATTGTAAACACTCTAACCATTACACCATCAGGGCAGTTATAGAAGACTTTACAACCGCGTCAGATCTTCTCTCCTATGCACCCCAACACAGAACTAAATCCCTCAAGGGACATGTGAACAGGTGAATGATGGTGTTGGTGTCTGTTGTTAGCAAGGAGGTAGTAGAGGGGACTTGATGGTGATGGTGGTGGTGATGGTATTGACGATGATTATGGTGATTATGGTGGTGATGATGATGATATTGACGATGATGGAGATGATGATAATGATGATGATATTGGCGATGATGATAGTGATGATAATGATGGTGATGACGATGATGGTAATACTGAAAGTGATGATTAGTATTAGCACCATAACTTATTTAACAAACTTCATAGCCTTAAAATCCTCTCTCCCTCCCTTCTCAAAACAGTACCAATGAAAAACACAGGAAACATGTCAACAGCTTATTGATGATATTGAGTCAAGGAAGTAATAGAGGGAACCTGATGATAATGATGCTGATGATAATGCAGATGATGAAGATGGCGGTGATAATTTCATATATTATTTTCATGTAAGTATTTACGTACTGTATGTATATGTATATGCTCAGGCACACTACCTTATAGCTGGGGGTGGCCGACTCGAAACAGAACCAGAACAAAAACAACATTTAAAGTTCCAATTCTTAGGGTCCGGGACCACTTGTGTTCCCTCGCCCCTTTCTCTGTCTCGTCTAGTCAGTGAATTTTACAAGGGGAGGAGGATTCCTAGCAACCCGCCACCGAAGTAGGAAAACTAGTAGAGGAAAAGAGACAGACAGAAACCTAACAACATACATACATACATACATAAAATTTTAAGACTGAGTGTTCCACACATAAGTGCAGTTTCAGTCTCTTGTCCTAATGGCGGCATTCCAGGCAACCCTGTTAAGGGCTGCTTCACTTGTCAAGTTCTTGGATTTGAGATCGGCGCGTATAGTCCGATCCCAGGTCTTCCTCGGTCCACCCCTTGGTGCAGCTCCCTCCACAATCACAGACCTGCATTTTTTCACCCAATTTTGTTCATCCATTCTCTCCACATGTCCATACCATCCCAGTCTACTTGTACGCATCACCTCGCTAATACTCTTTATACCTAAACGTCTCCTCAGCTCAACATTTGTTATTCTATCCTGTAGCCTGGCCCCACACATCCATCTCACCATTCTCATCTCATTACGCTCCATTCTGTTGACATCCTCTACTTTAACGGCCCATGTTTCTGAGGCATACGTCATTGCACTTCTAACACATGAGGCATACACCTTTCCCTTCAGGGGGAGAGGCATTCTTTTCATGGTCAGGATTGGCATCAATTCTCTGAACTTCCCCCAGCCACACCTAATTCTAGCAACAGTGGCAGCCTCAGCCCCACCACCGGCAGAGATGGTATCTCCTAGGTAACAAAACTTGTTCACCAGCTCCAAAGACTCATTTCCAAAATTCACAGCCACAGGATCATCACTTAACACAAGCAAACTATACAAATATAAACTATAATTTTTCCACCCATACACCTCTTCTATTATAGTCTATTTTCCCACCCATACACCTCTTCTATTATAGTCTATTTTTCCACCCATACACCTCTTCTATTATAGTCTATTTTTCCACTCATACACCTCTTCTATTATAGTCTATTTTTCCACCCATACACCTCTTCTATTATAGTCTATTTTTCCACCCATACACCTCTTCTATTATATATAGTCTATTTGTCCACCCATACACCTCTTCTATTATAGTCTATTTTTCCACTCATACACCTCTTCTATTATAGTCTATTTTTCCACTCATACACCTCTTCTATTATAGTCTATTTTTCCACCCATACACCTCTTCTATTATAGTCTATTTTTCCACCCATACACCTCTTCTATTATAGTCTATTTTTCCACCCATACACCTCTTCTATTATAGTCTATTTTTCCACCCATACACCTCTTCTATTATATATAGTCTATTTGTCCACCCATACACCTCTTCTATTATAGTATATTTTTCCACCCATACACCTCTTCTATTATAGTCTATTTTTCCACCCATACACCTCTTCTATTATAGTCTATTTTTCCACCCATACACCTCTTCTATTATAGTCTATTTTCCCACTCATACACCTCTTCTATTATAGTCTATTTTTCCACCCATACACCTCTTCTATTATAGTCTATTTTTCCACTCATACACCTCTTCTATTATAGTCTATTTTTCCACCCATACACCTCTTCTATTATAGTATATTTTTCCACCCATACACCTCTTCTATTATAGTCTATTTTTCCACCCATACACCTCTTCTATTATAGTCTATTTTTCCACCCATACACCTCTTCTATTATAGTCTATTTTTCTACCCATACACCTCTTCTATTATAGTCTATTTCTTGGCAACTGGCGGTAAATTACAAAGTTCCCATCAAAATTTCTCAGTTATTATGAAGCTTTTGTAGTGAAATATGGTGTTAATAATATATACTTGGTCTTATTATGATGCAGACATAGTAGTTTCAGGTTTTCCAATTAGTTATCGAAACATCAGTAGCTAAGGCATTCAATTTACCGTCAGATGAAATGAAACCGAGTATAGTTAGCAAGGTCACCAACTCACATATACACAAACAATTAGTCATGTTGTTGGATTGTGTTGTTGTTGTTGTTGTTGTCAAGGAGGATACAGCAAAGGGATTGATGTAAGGGGGAGATGGTTGTTTTTTATGGCCCCCTCCCCCCCCCCTTCTCCCTCATGTTTAGTCACCGTTACTTTAGCCCCACTAGTTTTCAGATTTTAAGACGTTCAGCCCATTAGTTTGGCGATTTTAAGACTTTTCGCCCCTATTTATTTGTCAATATTAAGACCTTTCGTGCCATTTAGGTGTCGAATTTAATAGCGAACCTGTAATTTTAGGGGGGAAATTTTCTACCGAAAAATTTACAAATTTATCTTGAAAGAGGGTCTAGGCCGCTCTAGGGGGCGTTTGTTTCAAGTTTGATGGAGGTCTAGCGAGGAAACTAAAAATAAATAAATAAATAAATTAATTAATAGAGCAAAAACTAACCAGTACCCCCTTAAAGGTGAGAGGCTGACACAAGGAGAGGCTGAGGTAAACAGAGTAAGAGTAGCTCCTTTCGGGACTTCGGTGAGACTTTTTCTATTGCACTAGACATATCGAAAGCCTTCGATAGAGTCTGGCATAAATCTTTAATTTCTAAACTACCCTCCTTCGGTTTCTATCCCTCCATCTGTGCCTTTGTCTCTAATTTCCTATCCGGTCGTTCCATAGCCGCGGTTGTGGACGGCCATAGTTCACTTCCTCACCCTATAAACTCCGGTGTTCCTCAGGGCTCTGTCCTATCTCCTATTCTCTTTCTAATTTTTATAAATGATCTCCTTAACTGTACCTTAATTCCCATCCATTCATACGCAGACGACTCAACCTTACACTACTCCATTAGTTTTTCAAAACGCCCCAGCCAGCAATTCCTCAACGATAAACGTAATGAAGCCATAGAACTCTTAAATTCTGATCTAAATACTATTTCCAATTGGGGGAGAGAAAACCTTGTTAACTTTAATGCCTCCAAAACCCAATTTCTCCATCTATCTACCCGTCAGGATCTCCCAGCGGACTATCCCTTATTCTTCAACAATACAAAAATCAACCCTTCATCTTCTCTCAATATTCTTGGTGTCTCTTTTTCTTCTGCTCTCATTTGGAAGGACCATATTACCAGTCTTGCTAAGGCAGCCTCCCAGAAGCTGGGTGTGCTCAACCGCCTTAGGGGGTTCTTTTCCCCTGCACAGCTTCTTGCTCTGTACAGGGGCATAGTGCGCCCTTGTATTGAGTATTGTTCACATGTGTGGGGAGGTTCCTCTCACACCGCTCTCCTAGACAAAGTTGAAAGGAAGGCCTTTCGTATCATTAACTCCCGTCCACTCACCAACTCTCTGCAATCTCTCTCTCTCCGCCGCAATGTTGCATCTCTCTCGCTATTCTATCGCTACTATAATAATCAGTGTTCCTCAGAGCTATCCCAGTGCATACCACCTCCTTTACGTAGGGCACGTGGTACCCGTCTTGCAACTCAATCCCACCCCTACTCTGTGCAACTCTCCAATCCAAGAGTGAAACGTTACTCTCAAACTTTCTTCTACTGAACAGCTGAGCTCTGGAACTCTCTCCCAGAATCAGTCTTTCCCTCTTCCTATGACTTAAATTGCTTCAAACTCCGTGTGTCCAGGCATTTTGGCTCGAACGTCCCTTGATTTTGGCCCTGTCACTCTTTCAACTATGGGGGAGGCACTCGCTATAGGCAGTAATGCCTTTTGCCTCCCTCAATCACATAGAAAAAAAAAAAAAAAAAAAAAAGTAAGAAAACAGAGAGAGAGAGAGAGAGAGAGAGAGAGAGAGAGAGAGAGAGAGAGAGAGAGAGAGAGAGAGAGAGAGAGAGAGAGAGAGAGAGAGAGAGAGAGAGAGAGAGAGAGAGAGAGAAGGGACGAAAAGGAAAATTCAAGGTGATAAAGAGGGGGAAGATAGTATGGGAAAAGCAGAAAAGGGGAAACAAGACAAATAATATAGAAAATAAGGGAAGAGGGGTGGGACTCGATAATATAGTATAAGAAAATAAGAAACGGGAAAAAAGAAAAGAAAACAAAAACTGAAAAATAGACACAAAAGGAAAAAGGAATGGGACTCGATACCGTAATATAGAAACTTGGGTAATGATGTTGTTGTTGTTGTTGATAATGATGTTGTTGCTGTGTTGTTGTCAAGGAGGGTAGTAGAGGGGATGTGTTAAGGGTGAGAGGCTGACACAAGGGGACAGGTTGATGGGGAAGGAGGGAAGTGATGGTTGGTAGGCAGAAAAGAGAGAGAGAGAAAGAGAGAGAGAGAGAGAGAGAGAGAGTGAGAGAGAGAAAGACGGGTTGGATAGGGGTGAAAGAGAGGGAGAGGAAGGTGATAAGTAACGAAAGGAGAGCTGTAGAGGGAGAGGGATAACAGGTGAGGAAAGAGAGAGAGAGAGAGAGAGAGAGAGAGAGAGAGAGAGAGAGAGAGAGAGAGAGAGAGAGAGAGAGAGAGAGAGAGATGAGAATAAACGAGTAGACGATGAAGCCGATAGCTGGTAGGTAGAAAAGGAAAATACAAGTGAAATAAGGGGTGAGGGATGGGGGGGGGGAGGAAAGATGAGCGAAAGATAGGAGGAAGGTGCTGATTGGTAGGCAGAGAGGGAGAAGTATTAAAGTAGAGAAGAGAGAGAGGGAGGGGGGTGAAAAGAGGGGGGTTAAAGGAGGTAAAGGAAAAAGAATAAAAAGGGTAGGGAAGAGAGGAGGAAAGAAAAGGGGGAGAAAAGATGCTAGTCGATTAACAGAGAAGGGAAAAAGAGGTGGGGGGGGGGGGGGGGGTGAGTGGAGAAGATAGAGAGGATGAGAGGGAGGGGAGAATAGAGAGAAACTTAAACCTATGAGTACCAGCGACGTGTGTTATATTTTACTCTAGCTATATTTAGACGACATTATGCAGCTTAGAAAAGATTTATGGTGGTTAAAATTGTTGGTTCACATAGTTTTAAGCCTTATTATTGCTACAGGTCATTCCTAAGCTGAATACATCCGTCTAATAGTTGGCAGAATATAATGAACAGGACGTCACCGGTATTGTACGGGATAATGGAGACCAGAATTTTGTGTCGAAAAGGGTGATCGAGGGAGGATAGAGAGGCAATGGGAGATGGATGGGCAAGAAGGAAGAGGTGAGGAAGAGGATAATTATGACGGGAGGAAATGTTTATGGCAGGAGAGAGAGAGAGAGAGAGAGAGAGAGAGAGAGAGAGAGAGAGAGAGAGAGAGAGAGAGAGAGAGAGAGAGAGAGAGAGAGAGAGAGAGAGAGAGACTGGAGGGAAGGAAGATGGATAGATAGAGAGTGAGAGCGAATGAATGGAGGGAGGGAAGGTGGATAGAGAGTGAGAGCGAATGAATGGAGGGAAGGAAGGCGGATAGAGTGAGTCAGAGAGAGAGAGAGAGAGAGAGAGAGAGAGAGAGAGAGAGAGAGAGATCTTGAATGACTGGAGGGAAGGGGAGATAAGATACAAGGATTTACCAGGAATACTCAGCATCTCACAAGGCCCCACTGACGCTGATGTTCATTAACGATTTTCCTGCATAAATAAATTAGTGTCTGTATGTGTATGTGAGAAAAAGAAATAGTGTGTGTGTGTTAATATTTCTACGTGTGTGTGAGTGTGTGTGATTGAGGTAGTGTTTGAGTGAGTGTGTGTTTGAGTGAGTGAGTGTGTTTGAGTGAGTGAGTGAGTGAGTGAGTGAGTGTGTTTGAGTGAGTGAGTGAGTGAGTGAGTGAGTGAGTGAGTGAGTGAGTGAGTGAGTGAGTGAGTGTGTGTGTGTCATAATACTTCTACGTGTGTGTGTGTGTGTACGTCTGTGTGTGTACATATGTGTAGACAACAGGTGTAGACACATATACACAGGTGTTATATTACAGACACAGGTGTGACTACGTATATCCCAACCACTTCCCACATCATGTAATTTAAAAGCTATCTTCACAGTCTACCTCCATATTATCAACATTATTAAGTAACCTAACAAGTCTGTTCTATCTTTCCATTTGCTCAACCATAATATTAAGCTAGAATTATTACTTATTACATAATATTGAATATTGTTCCTAATTAACTATATATATATATATATATATATATATATATATATATATATATATATATATATATATATATATATATATATATATATATATATATATATATATATATAATAGATAGATACCGGTACCGTACATAAAATACAAATACATAATATACAGTATATAATACAAATTAATATATACATGTAGACATTTTCAGTTCCCATGACAATATAATTAAAACTACTAAGATTGATAGTAATGCCCCAGTCCCAGATAAGGAGATAAGGTAATGGAGTAGGCTACACAAGGAGTTAATTATGCACGGCCAAGGTCCTCTTATATCTCAAGTTATGTCACAGTTTACGGTTGGGTTATGATAGGAAAAGTAGAATGTAGATACGAGGTGACCTGAACTGATAGGGATGTGTGTGGTCGTTTGAGGTTGGTTGGGTCCATGGTTGAATATAACAAAATAATTGATTGATTGTTGATTCATTGATTGATGGTGTAATGGTTAGAGTGTTTAAAATATGTATGTGGTCACCCAGGTTCGAATCCCGATGGATCACATGCTTTCTTTCATTAATTTCTTTGGGAGGTGTTTGGTGTTGGTAACCCAGGTTCGAATCCCGATGGATCACATGATTTCTTTCAGTAATTTCTTTGGGAGGTGTTTGGTGTTGGAGTTAAATTAATATAAATATATGATGCTATTGACAGCAATGCATATTATTATCAAGATGATTAGCACGAAGATTATAATACGTATTGTTAAATTATATCACGGACAAACAAGCACAAGAACAAACAACCAAAACACACACCAGCCTACATAAACCCTAACCAGTGAACAAAGTTACGATAAAGATACTTTGAATATTAATCTAATAATTAACTCTTGTCACTCACTATGTCGCCATTACCTTATCATCTTATCATATAATATACGGTATCAATCTTACCTCTCTTAAGGGGCGATGGACGTATTTATTTGCTCATATATATATATTATATACTGTATATATATATATATATATATATATATATATATATATATATATACACACACAATTAAGAGTGACGATGATATTGACAAAAATAGTATAGCCTACTGATAATTTTGTAAATCTACCAAGTAGCCTACCCATTATCACCCGCTATCTTAAATTAACCCTATATTGTAATAATACAAGACCTTTAGTCACCAATTATAAACCCTATCTCCATATACTATCTACTGTTCTGTGATGTCGCCAAGTGTGTCATCAACACTATCAGTCTCTAAACCGTTGTCAACAAGTAGAAAATATTGTCAATCTCAATTTCTTACTTATATTTATTATATGATTACATAAATTTTCTTTTATGTGTTCAATACAAAAATACTCCTGAACCACACTGACGGCCAAACCTTGAATACAGTACCGGTATATAATTGTTGGCTTTGTTTATGTCGGTTTAGGTTTATTTTATCTATAACTTATACATAAATAGATAACCAGAGCTGAAATTATGGAGGTGGTACACAAGTTTTGACCGTGACGTGACTGTACATACCGTACTTTAGGCTATTACATGCTTGCGTGAGTGAGTGAGTGTGTGTGTGTGTGTGTGTGTGTGTGTGTGTAATTCACTTGCTTGTTCGTCAAGGGGAATCCACACAATGTATGTGTGTATGTGTGTGTGTGTGTGTGTGTGTGTAATCCCTCTCCTCCCATCATCATCACTCTACAAGGTTGAAGTTATGAAAGATTATATATATTTTGTCATCCTGGTCTTAATCCTCCTTACCACCATCATCATCATCATCATCCAAATGCTTCCTATTGTAATCACCACTATCACCAATACCATCATCACAAGCATCATCAGTCATCATCAACAGTATATATACTTGGGCATAGACGAAATAATACAAACTAATAGCAGTCTAAGGGATGAAACTCCACCACTATAGCCCTAACAAATTCTGTCCAACTCTCTAACCCAAGAGTGAACCGATTTTCCCAGTCTTTCCTCCACTCAACCAGTAAACACTAGAACTCTCTCTCTATCAACTAGAACTCTCTCTCCATCAACCTAATTTGCATTCATCCAATCATCCTACGACTCAAACTCCTCCAAGCTCGGTGTGTCCAGACATTTCGATTCGAACGTACCTTGAATTTGGCTGTCTATCACTCTTACAAACGGAACACCCATCACAGGCAGCTTTACATGTGTCTTCTTCTTACAAATATATTATAACAAACACAAATAAACGTCTTACAAATAAAAAACAAACTGCTTACACTAGAAAACAAACAAAAACAAACTGCTTACACTAGAAAACAAACAAAAACAAACCAAACACACATAATTAACACCACCATCACAATCCCTCCACTTCCTCCTTCTCATCACTATGCAAGGGAACCAGGATAGAGAGAGAAGAAAACAAACTAATCTGCAACCTAAGGGATGAACCACCACCACCACCATAACCACAATCATGACTCCACCCCACCCCCACCATCATGACTCCACTACCACCCCCAACATCATGACTCCACCAATACTATCACCACCACCACCACCACCCCACTATCACTATAACTCCACCAATACTATCACCATCATCACTATCTGTACTATAACAATCACTATAACTCCACCAATACTATCACCACAATCATCATCACCATATATCTACTTACACTACCACCACAATCATCATCACCACTACCATTACCACACTCCTCTCATAATCATCACAATGCTAGGGTAAGGAAGGCAGAAAGTAAACTAAAGTGCAGTATTAGAGATGAAGCAAGACTAACAAGTAGTACCGGTAAGCCACACAAGTGTACGGTATGTACTGTGTGTATGTGAAGAGAGAGAGAGAGAGAGAGAGAGAGAGAGAGAGAGAGAGAGAGAGAGAGAGAGAGAGAGAGAGAGAGAGAGAGAGAGAATATGAGTTATGAGCCAGACACAGGGAACACAAACATAAATACAACTCTGTGTGTGTGTGTGTGTGTGTGTGTGTGTGTGTGTGTGTATCAAATGCTTATCGGCATAAGTTTGTAATGTGTGTATCTGTGTGTGTGTGTCAGAGGTCAGAAAGTGCTCCAGGAGGCCAAAATAAGGTCAACACGAGGTCATGCAAGGGCCACACAGACAGACAGACACACACAGGGGTCAATGTCACAATAAGCGAGGTCAACGTTTCTAGACTAATAACCGAGATATATATTTATAGCCTACGCTCAAACTATATCAGGCGATGTAGAAGGTCAAGATATGAAAGATGCAGAGAGAGAGAGAGAGAGAGAGAGTTATAGTGAGACTTGGAGAGAGAGAGAATGCCATCCCTATGATTGGTGGTGTAGAATGCTTGACCTCTATCAAGCTGAAAACAACACCCCAAAAACCTCTTTCGAGATACATTTGTCAATTTTTCGGTAAAGAAATGTTCCTATCAAAGGCTGGTTCCTCCTAAATTACAGTCTCGCTTTCGCTCATCAGGAAAAAATAAATAAACACCTAAGTGGCACGAAAGGTTTTTATAATGGCAAAACAATGGGACAAAAGGTCTTAACATCGCAAACTTATGGGGCGAATGTCTTGAAATTTAATAACTAAAGGGGCTAAGCATGAGGGCGAAGGGTTTCCTGCATACAATCGTTAAATAATGGCCAGAATATATTGCAAAGAAGTCATCGGTACTGAAGGGTTTAATATACCGGTATTGTCTTCACCTGGTGGAGAGTTCAACCTTTTACCATACTTATTGGACCAGCATAGGCTATAACTACTACCGGTATGTCTCTGCAGCATATTAAGGGGAGGTTTTTAGTGTGTTTCCTAGACTTCCATCAAGCTTGAAATTACACTCCCTTGACCCCCTTTCAAGATAAATTTGTACATTTTTGGTAGAAAAATGCCGATTCCTCTTAAATTACAGGCTCGCTATTGCTTGCCAGGATAAAAATCGACACCTAAATGGCACTAAAGGTCTTAAATGTGACATAAATGGGATGAAAGTTCTTAAAATCGCCAAACTAATGGGGTGAACGTCTTAAAATCTCAAAAGCAATGGGGCTAAACATGAGGGAGAAAGGGATAAAGAAAAAAAATCCCTCAATTGGAAATCTCCCCTTAATCCATTCAGTACCGTATGCTATGTAATTTAATATATATTTTATAACTATTGTAAAATGGACTTAAAATTCTGATTCTGACGTCTACCCATTAAAAGGCGGCAAACTATCTCAATTAATCCCTTTAACTACCATACATCCTTCTGAAGCTTCATAAAAATCGTCTAAATGTAGCTGAAATTTAATAAAAAGGACATCACGAGTACTGAAAAGGTTAATACCACATTATCATAATCAACAACGCCTTGGATTTAGTTATATAAACTTTGTAATACCCGAGTAATTAAAATGGATACACGATAATTTCCGGGAGTTAAGAATAATCCTACGAGAGAGATATATCACACACACACACATATATATATATATATATATATATATATATATATATATATATATATATATATATATATATATATATATATATATATATATATAGATAGATAGATCCTTAGTCTCCGCGTATTCTCCTGGGCGACCCAAGACCAATAATATTATTGGTCTTTGTCGCCATAGATGTGTGTGAACGTTCTATTTTGTATTAATGTTTTGTTGTTTCTGTTCGAGCTCTGTTTAGAGTCGGCCACCCCTAGCTATGGGGTGTGTGCCGGAGTACATACATTACATACATACAAACATAAACACAAAATAATAAATACAAAAGAAAAAAAGAAATGAGCGCCAATAGGACTATACTTTTCATGAGATGATAACTTAAGTGGAGTCTTTATTTCCCAAAGCATATGATCCAGGTAGTAGCCGACCTACTGTCTTTGACTGTACCAGGTATAAGGCTATACTAACAGAACGTGCTCAACAATATTACCAACAGCACGTACTGCTGAGAGGAGACCAGATTGTGGGTATACTCTCTCTATATCTGTCGGTCTATTTATCATCTATCTATCTGTCTTTCTAAGTTTTTTTTCTCTCTCTCTCTATCATTCTATCTGAACATTTTCATAACAATCAATCAGTTAATCATTGGTAAGACTTTATTGTACTGTACTACAGTAAAAGAAGTGAAACCACACTGTGGATGAAGCAGTCTATATATACACTTATATGTATGTATGTATGTAAATTTGTATGTATGTAATCAGTTGGTCTATATATATGTTCATCATAATTATGAGGTCAGAAGTGTGGGAAGCCATGAAAAGAGTGAAGTTGGGGAAAGCACCAGGAACAGATGGAGTGTGTGGGGAAATGTTGAGGTATGGTGGTGAGATAGTGATAGAATGGGTATGGAAAATGTGCAAACTAGCATGGGAGAAGGGGAGTGCACCCGATGACTGGAAGACTGGCATAATAGTCCCCCTATATAAGGGCAAAGGGGAAAGAGGAGTGTGTGGTAACCACCGAGGAATGTCTTCTAAGCGTAGTAGGGAAGGTATACAGTAGGGTAGTGATTGAGAGAGTGAGAGTGAGAACGGAGAAATGGATAGGCGACGAGCAGGGAGGTTTTAGGAAGGGAAGAGGATGTGTAGATCAGATTTTACCCGAATTGGGTTGTGGAGAAAGTATCTGGAGAAGAACAAAACGGTGTATGTTGCCTTTATGGACTTGGAGAAGGCCTATGACAGAGTGGATAGAGAAGGTTTGTGGAAAGTACTTAGAATATACGGAGTAGAGGGCAAGTTGCTGAAAGCAGTGAAGAGCATGTATGAGGGTGCAAAGGCGGCAGTACGTGTGGAGAGTGAGCAGAGCGAGTTCTTTGACCTGAATGTTGGTTTGAAACAGGGGTGTGTGATTGTCCCCGTGGTTGTTTACTGTATATATGGATGGAGTCATGAAAGAAATACTATCAAGAGCAGTGGATGTTGGTGTATCGCTGAAAAGGGAGGGAATTGAGTGGAAGCTACCTATACTGCTGTTTGCGGATGATACAGTTCTGATGAGTGATAATGAATGGGAGTTGCAGGGTCTGGTAAATGAGTTTGGAACAGTGGTGCGAAAAAAAAACGGAATTTGAAGGTAAATACGGGGAAGAGCAAGGTTATGGTCTTCGAAAGGGGTGAAGTCACAGAGTTGAGGTGAAGCTGAACGGTCAGGCTATGGAGATCGTCAACTCTTTTAAGTATCTGGGCAGTGTGTTGAGTAAAGATGGGACTATGGATGAAGAGGTGCGGGAGAGGGTACAACAGGGGAAGAGGGTTGTAGGAACGCTAAAAGCAGTAACAGAAATAGGGTGGTCAGTATGGAAGTGAAGAAGTCCTTGCATGACAGTGTGGTAATCCCGACACTGACTTACGGAAGCGAAGCATGGACGTTGGTTTGAGAGACTCAGACCAAGAGTGAGAGCAGTGGAAATGAATTACTTAGGAGTGCGTGCGGAGTTACATGGAGGATAGACAGACTAATGAGGAAGTAAGAAGGAGGTGTGGTGTGGAGGTAGATGTGCTGGAAAGTGTGAAAAGGAACAACTTGAGTTGGTTCGGCCATTTGAACGTATGGAAAGCGAGAGAATGACTAAGAGGGTGTACGAGAGCGAGGTGGAGGGACAGAGGGGGAGAGGTAGACCGAATATGAGGTGGAAGGATGGAGTGAGGAACTACATGAACGAAGGCGGTGCTGGTTGGGGGGAGGGGCGTCGACTGACTGGGGACAGAGGTGCATGGGGGCGGTTCGTTCGTGGCCACCCCTTCGGGGATCACGGCGTCAGGCAATAGATAGATAGATAGATAGATAATTATTAGCTGTGCCCTTCAGTTTTCCAAGCACAGCATTGAAGTAGAGAAGAAAGCTCAGAAATTATTGGGCTACATTAAGAGGCAATTTAAGTATAGAAATAAGCAAGTCGTCTTCAGCCCTCACACTTTACAACGCTCTGATACGGCCTCTCCTGGAGTATCCTGTTCAAGTCTGGTCTCCAGCACTCAGGAAAGATATAGAGTGACTGGAAAGAGTACAAGCTAGGGCTACAAAACTTATTCCATTGGTTAGAAAACTAAGCCATGAGGCCCATTGAGAGCTCTTGATGTCTTACTGTTAGAAACATGCAGACTACGAGGTCAGCTCATTGAAGTTTTTAAAATAAATGGCTTTGAAAACGTGGATTATAGCAAAATGTTTACCGGTAGCTTCAATTTGAATACAACACGCAACCATGGCTGGGAGTTAGAATTGAATAGGTCCAGCACTAGTATTTGTGGAAACTTTTTCACATATAAGATCTGTTCTACCTGAAACAAACTTCCCTCAGAAGTTATATACAGTTCTTCAGTAGAGCAGTTCAAGAGAGTACGGTAGATAATATTTTGCACACTGTAATGAGTGTACAATAGTGAACTACACAATATATCTCCTTCCACTTCGAGTATATCCCGGAATGGACCGCAAGGTCTCTAAGATATTAACCATTCCTTGTAACTCCCTTCCTCTTCCTCTCCCTCTCCCTCTCTAACTCACTCTCTCTCTCTTCATTAGTAGCTTCATTTTCCCTTGATATGGTTTCGTTCATTAGTCTGTCGGTCTCTCAAAAACAAAAACTTGTGTGTGTGTGTGTGTGTGTGTGTGTGTGTGTGTGTGTGTGTGTGTGTGTGTGTGTGTGTGTGTGTGTGTGTGTGTGTGTGTGTGTGTGTGTGTGTGTGTGTGTGTGTGTGTGTGTGTGTGTGTGTGTGTGGATTAATGTGTGTGTGTGGATTAATATGTGTGTGTGTGTGTGTGTGGATTAATGTGTGTGTTTGTGTGTGTGGATTAATGTGTGTGTGTGTGGATTAATGTGTGAGTGTGTGTGTGTGTGTGTGGATTAATGTGTGTGTGTGTGTGTGTGTGGATTAATGTGTGTGGTGTGTGTGTATGTGTGTGGATTAATGTATGTGTGTATGTGTGTGTGAAAGTGGACATCTGGCGGTGGAAGGGGAAGCTGGATGAGCAAGATAAAATGATAACTGAAGGATAATAAAATATATACGGCATACTATATATACAGTATATATATATATATATATATATATATATATATATATATATAGAGAGAGAGAGAGAGAGAGAGAGAGAGAGAGAGAGAGAGAGAGAGAGAGAGAGAGAGAGAGAGAGAGAGAGAGAGAGAGAGAGAGAGAGAGAGAGAGAGAGAGAGAGAGAGACTGCTGGCACAGGTTAATATTCATGATAGTATAATATTTCCTTTTGAAGGTCGGAGGGAAGTTTTAAGATGAGAGGATTTTAAGATGTTCGCTCCATTAATTTGGCGATTTGAAGACCTTTCGCCCAATTTCTTTTTCAATTAGTTTTTTTTTTAGTATCATTCAGGTGTCGATTCTGTAATGTAGGAGAAATAAAACAAATTGATCTCGAAAGGAGTCTTGGGGGTATTTTTTAAAGTTTGATGGAGTTGAAAGGAGCACACTATTGGAAATAAAAAAATCCCCTTAAGGGGGTAGTGGCTGGTTTTATGGTCTATTAATTAATTATTGTTTTAGTTTCATCCCTAGAACTCCATCAAGCTTAGAAAAACACTTCCTAGACCCCCTTCAAGATAGATTTGTAAATTTTTCGGAAGTTCTAAAATGACAGGCTCGCTATCACTCGCCAGGAAAAAAATCGACACCTAAATGGCACGAAAGGTCCTAATATTGACAAAGAAACGGGGTGAAAAGTCTTAAAATCGCCAAACTAATGGGCCGAATATCTAAAAACCAATGATGCTAAATACGAGGGAGAAGGGGTGCCAGAAAAACCAACCCATATCCCCTTAACCCGTTCAATACCGGTGGCGTCCTTTTAACTTTATTCTGGCTACTATTAGATGATTGCATATGGTTTAAAAAGGACCTACTGCAAATAACAGACTTCGAACTATCTCACTCAACCATTTTTACTACCACAGATCCCTATTATATAAATATACAAATAAGTATAGACAAATATATGTAGACACGTAGAGAGAGGGAAGAGGTAGATAGGAATTTGCCGAATCACGAAAAACTGTAGGAAGTGAGAGAAAATAGTAAATAATTCTGGGAGAGAATGGGTGTGTGTGTGTGTGTGTGTGTGTGTGTGTGTGTGTGTGTGTGTGTGTGTGTGTGTGTGTGTGTGTGTGTGTGTGTGTGTGTGTGTGTGTGTGATATGCAGAGATAGAAAAGCTTGTGAAACTGACTCTGAACAGCTCAGCGAATCCGTCTTAAATATAATTAGGCCTATAGGAGAATCAGTTGAATTTAATGCTACCTGCACGAAAGAAAGAGAGAGAGAGAGAGAGAGAGAGAGAGAGAGAGAGGCTGATGAGAGAGATGAAGAGGAGAGAGACGAAGGAGAGAATGAGACGAAGGACGAGAGAGAGAGAGAGAGAGAGAGAGGGTTGCTTATAGACAATGCTGGCAACAGCAATGAGCCAAGTTGCTGAGATACGATTAAACACCAGTTGGCACAGTGTACAGTCTCTTAAGAAATACCTGTACACCCTATTTCCTAATTATTGGTACATACGTTTAATAACTAATTACCTCCACAAACGATGTTGGACGGAAGCTATGTTTTCGTTTCCGTTTATTGTTTGTCTGTAAACAAGATATCTCACAAAGTTACGAACCGATTTTCACAAAATTTGGTGGGCAGATAAGATATGTGCCAAGGAAGAAATGGTTCAATTTCAAAGGCGATCCGGATCATATCCTGGAACCCAGATCCAAAAGATAATTTAGGCCAATTATATCAATGGTAAAGAATCAATCAGCCAGCCGGCAGAGGTTTAAAATGAATATAGGCCTACTGCCTTGTACCTTAATAAATCTGATTTATACAGGTCATTCCTAAGCTGAAAATATCGTCTAATGATAGCTAAAAATTAAAATTATGCCAGCGTACTGAACATTATCAGCAGTAATTTAGTTTACGATAACAAAACACACAAATTATAAGGTCTGCAAAAGTAAATATATAATATTTACTGAAGATCTGACTATAACAAAACACGTATAAGATCTCTAGAGTCTAACTTATAATTTTCGTGGGCAATATACAGCAGCATGTTGCACTTGTTAACTCTTTCAGATGTGTGTGAATTTGTATTTTGTTTGTGTGTGTTCATTGTTTTCTGTTGTGTTGTCCCTATTCTGGCTCTGTCTTGAGTCCCCCCCCCAAAAAAAAAAAAAAGAAAACAAAAAGGAAAAGTGGGGATTTAGCCTGAATAAAATAGAATAGAACGCTTTCAGAAACCAGAAGCGGTGATTGTACTACGTTGTGGCTAACATTATATATATTTTTTGTTTTGCAGTTTTATCATACCCTCAAGGACTCTCAATACACGCTATGGCTCAGCAAATATAAACAAGAAAAACAAGAAAAACACTATTTACTAAAGATTCCCAAATCGCGTGTTTATCACTAGAGCCGGTCACATGCAAAAATTGGCTTTCTAAAAATATCTGCTCCCTCCCTCCCACCCAAGAAATCCGTCGTTACACCAACTCCTCCTACTACACTATCAATAAACGGGATTTTTTTTTTTTTATCATATTCTGATTACCATTAGACGATTTTCGTTCGTTTATAATCTACCTCTTGGACTCAAAGGGGTAAATATCATCTCAATCAAGCTTCTAATTTACGTAGGTCCTTCTAAAACTGCATAACATCGTCTAATTATAGCCAGAATCAAAGGTAAATAGACGTCATCGTGGTGAAGGGGTTAAAGGGGGGATGGTTCACTCTGGTCGAATTGTTAATTTATTAATTATTTTTCTAGTTTACTCCCTAGACCTCCACCAAACTTTAAAAAAAACATCCATTAGATCCCTCTTCTAGATTAATTTGTACATTTGTCGGTAGCAAAAGTCCGGTTCTTCAAAAACTACAGGCTCACTACCGTTCGCCAGGAAAAAAATCGACACCTATAACATTAAAAGTCTTAATATTCACAAGAATATGGGGCGGAAGGTCTTAATTTTTTAAATCGACAAACTATTGGGCCAAACATCTTAAAATCTGAAAACTAATGGAGCTAAACCTCAAGAATAAGGGGGACCAGAAACACGTCCCATCTCCCATTAACCCTTTATGTACCGGCGACGTTCTTTTGATTTTATTCTAGCTACATTTAGAAGATTTTGTGCAGTTTAATTAAGAAGGATCTGTAGTAGTAAAAAGGGTTAAGTGTGAGATAGCCTAGTTCGAAGCCTGTTAATTGCTGGAGGCCCTTTTTGAACTGAATATATATAATCTAATAGTCTAATAGTAGCCAGAATAAAATATAAAAAAGTCGCCGGTACTGAAGGGGTTAACCCTACTTGGTCAGAGGGTGGGCTGTTGGGTTCCCCCTTATTTCGCTCCATTAATTTAGAGATTTTACGACGTTTCGCCCCCTTAGTTTGGCGATAATATTTCACTCCATCCAGGTCGATTTGTTTTATGTGGACGAGCGATGGCGATCCTGTAATTTAGAATTTACCGTCAGCTGGAAAGAAAAAAAAAAGTTCGTTGATTGTGGCCCTGTCACTCTTTCAACTCTGGGAGAGGCACTCGTCACAGGCAGGTTTGCCTTGTCTCCCTTATCCACACAAGAAGAAAAAACAAAAAAACAAAAACACATCTAAGTACTTACCACATTGGAGGGTAGTTTCTTGCCGGGTAGATATTTGACGTTTTCGTGAGTGGTGTTGATGATTTCCGTCAACTTCCTTCCGTCAATCATCTCCTCATAGACGTACATCCGCACCTCGTTGTGGAACTGGTCGAATTTGGTCACATTGTTGCCCACGATTTTGGCGATGGCTGAACCCCTGTTAGAAAAGAAATATATATTTAAAACATATGAAGAGCAGGGAATTTAAAAAAAGGTACCGGTACTGCATAATTATCTCTCTAATCAAGGGGCAGGAGGTTAGGAATCCTCCTCCCCTTGTATAATTATTATCCTACTCGGCGAGACAGAGAAACGGTCGAAAGAACGCGAAAGTGGTCCTGGACTCCTGAGAATAGGAACTGTAAAAAAAAATTCTGTTCGGGCTCTGTCTCGTCTCGGCCACCCCCAGCGGTGAGTATATACATACATACATACATATACAGGCCTACATACATGCACACAAAAATTGTCATGTTTAATCTTAGCAAAAAAAAAAAAAAAAAATAGGGAAAGGACAGTACCGGTATGATAAATATTACTTATTTTCATATACTGAGAAATGCAATATAAAAAGTACCGGTATTACAAGTTATACCCTCCCACATAATGTTTGTTTTGTGTTAACCTTGTAACTTCTAACTCGAAAATATTTGACTGAAAAAAATAATGCAATGACTAAATAAATAATCCTCAGATCTAATATATTTGCATGCACACGGAAGAAAAATGAACAAGGATATGTACAAACAAGATTAGTATGCATGGGAGAATACACACACAT
>CM064506.1:8169620-8302745 GCA_032716605.1 Paralithodes platypus | reverse complement strand
CACAGACACTGAGACAGGGTTTTACAAGGAAGTGAACAACAATGTAAACAAGTATCCCATTCAGTATCGGTGACGTCCTTTTCCTTGTATTCTGGCAACTATTAGAAGATTTGTTTTCAGCTTAGGAGGAACGTGTAGCAATTAAAAGGCTACAGACTATCTCTTTTAATCCATTTGCTACCATATAGCCTTCCCAAGCTTCATAAAATCGTCTAAATTTAGCTTGGGACGGACGTGTAGCAACTAAAAGGCTACATACTAGCCTATCTCAATTAATCCCTTTATCTACCGTTTCACATATCCTTCCTAAGCTTCATAAAATCGTCTAAATGTAGCTGGAAAAAAAAGACGTCACCGGTACTGAAGGGATTATGGGTGTAAGGAAGGTATGGAAAGGGTAATTAGTGTCCATAATAATTAATCCTTTACAGGTATATTGGTAGTGATAATCCCACTTAATGGTTAGACAGGTACCGGTATTCGAAGTATCGAGAATATATACAGTACACTAGCCTTCTCAAACCTGTCCACCAGTATCACAATAGCATTTCTTCAACAGTCTACCACGCACAGCAAAGTAGGATTCAAAAGTTAATTTCCTCCTCCATGTTTTGATCTGATTGTTTTTCTTTCTACTCTGCTTCCCTTTTCTCTCATTCCTGCCTCTTATATCTTTATCTTATTCTTCCTCCCATTTCGCCTTACTTTATCTCTCATTTCTCTTCTTCCTCCCTTTTCTTCACCGCTCTTCCCTTTCTTTTTTTTTCTTGTCCAGTCTAGTGCTAAACTTAACGCATGGACTAGGCCTATCTATAATTGTAATATCAATAGTTGTTTTACTGTTCAACCATATACAAAATTGCTGTTTTAATATGTAGCTCTTAACTACATTTACAAATGAATACATACCCGGTACCTTCCTTCACAATGTGATATTATTTCTTTCTTTCACATAGGCTAGGTTTATTAGCTAATAGCAGCCTTATAAAGATCAATGGATCGGATATTGCTTGTTTTCCTTTGTAGTCCTCTCTCTCTCTCTCTCTCTCTCTCTCTCTCTCTCTCTCTCTCTCTCTCTCTCTCTCTCTCTAACCCTTATATCCCAAATATGTCCTCTCTCACGGAGTCGGGGTACCCCTTATTATAACATTCTTACCCTTCAAGGTCTACAGTACCTCCCGTAGCAAAACAGGATCCTTAAGTTCATTCCTCCCACCTTTCCTTTTTCTTCTTCCTACCCACTCCACCCCCACTTTCCTTCCCTGAATCCTCCATTTATGTTTCTTCTTCCTTACCCCCCCCCCCCTTTTTCTTCCCCACATCCTCCCATTCTTTATCTTCTTCCTACCCTCTCATTTATTTCGTTCCCCACATCCTCCCCTTCTGTTTCCTCTACTCTCTCTTATCTTTCATTCATCTTTCTTTTACTAATGTTTTTCTTCTGTTTTACTTCACCTTCTACCCCTTCTACACACCGCCCCTTTCTTCCCAAACCTGCCCTGTTCCCCACTTGCAAAATACTTTATCCTTCACTCTACAGTACCTCAAATATCAAACAATATCTTAAGATTAACTCCTCTTCCATTTCTTCTTTCTAATTGTCTACTTCCTTTCCTCCTCTCTCTTTCTCCTTCTTCTCCTCCTCCTCTCTCGTTCTTCTTCTCCTCCCTTTCCTCCTCTCTCTGGTATTATTTATCTCCTCCCTTTCCTCTCTACTTCTCCCCTTCCTCTTCAATTATTTCTTCTTCTTCTTCCCCTCCCACCCACCTCTTCCTTCCCAAACCTGTCCTGTTACACCACTTGCATAATATCTTACCCTCCAGTCTACAGCAAAACAGGATATATAAAGTACTGTATATTCCACCTCCATTGATTATATTTATCTTCTTGTTTTCCCTCCTTCTCCTCTATTTCTTCCCCATCTTTCTATCCTTTCCTTCTCTACATTTATCCTCCTTGTCCTCCCCCTATCTCCTCCCACCCATCCCATCTATCCCAAACCTGTCCTGCTGTTCCACCCTCCATAGACTATACCAAACAGGATACCGGTACGATATATAAGTTTATTCTTCCTCTATTTATCTGTCTTCTTTCTAAATTTTCTTTCCCCTTCTTTTCCCCCATCCTATTTTTTTCTTCTGCTACCCTTTCTTCATCCTCTCCCGTAACTTCTGCTCATATTTCCTATTCCTCCGATTTCTCTGTTTACTCATTTTATTTCTTACCCTTCCACCCCCACCCTTCTATCCTAAACCTGTCCCGTTCCACCACCTTCTTAATAGTTTACCCTCCACTGTCTATACCAGGGGTTCCCAAAGTGGTCGATATCGACCATCCAAGGGGTCGATGAATCGCCAGGGGTCGAAAGGGGGTCGATAAATGGATAGGGGGTCTGTGAATGGCTAGGTGAGGAACGTTTCAAAAGATGTAGACCCATCTCTATGTGAAAAGCTAAAAAGGTGTAAGAATGTTCTATTTGGCAGACCTATATTCAAAGTTTAATGAGGTACAGAAACGTCTGCAGGGTAAAGATGTTACCATTATTCAGGCCAGGACAATTCTACTGGGCTTCCAAGGCTAACCAGGCTTGTTTAAAGCGTCAATGGCACATAGAGATTTTCAGTACTTTTCGAACTTACAACAGTTGGGAGAAAGTGAAAGCATTTAAGATGGTGACATAGAAACATACATGGCACACCTGGACAAATTGATTGAAGACTTTAAAGTGCTGAAGACCTGGAGAAAATGCAAGTGCCTGAATGGATTCTTACACCATTTGACTTGGAAATACAAAATGCAGACATTGACTCTACTACTGTAATACTAATATTAAGGTACTACTATAATTCCACATATTTATTGTATCATAATATGCATGTAATACGTTTCTTTTTTCATAACATATATTATTCTTATTTTTAAATGTTTGGGGGTCGATGAATAATTTGAAACTTCATTAAGGGGTCAATGAGCTGAAGAGTTTGGGAATCCCTGGTCTATACAGTACCAGTCATAGCACAGCCAGAATGAGAGAGAGAGAGAGAGAGAGAGAGAGAGAGAGAGAGAGAGAGAGAGAGAGAGAGAGAGAGAGAGAGAGAGAGAGAGATACGAAAATGTACATGTGTAGGGCCTACGAGTGAACAAATTAATTAATGTGTGTGTATGTGTGCGTCTGATTCTTAGCTACTTGTCTGCCTGTCTGTGTAGCCGCCTATGTGCGTAGTTGTGTTTTAATCCCACCCAGCCTTACTTAGAACCTATGTCCTTGAACCAACAAGTTCAACAATATTATGTTACGTACATGAATTCTAGAACTGATCAATGGTTTATCAAATCACCGCCCACCCACACACAGTCACACACACATCAAAATTGTATAGGTGCAGTCACACCAGTCCTTGACTATAGAGTAAATTCTAGCTCTGTCTACACAACAACCAGCGAAGTTAGACGATTTTCTTTAGATTATAATCTTCCTCTACGATTCAAATGGGTACATACGATATCAATAAACCCTCTTAATAACATATGTCCTTCATAAACTGCATTTAATCATCTAATAATAGCCAGAATCAAAGGTAAACAGGCGTCATAGTGCTGAACGGGTTAACTCAAAATGAAAATAGGCTGTATTCCCGTATGACACTGTGTTTGGGCACAATATTGCCGACCACCATGGTCATAAACTATGCGGTGTGAATATACACTCGGATACCATAGCCTCTAGCCCACTCATAAATATTCGTGGACCTCACCTATTTATAATTATGGAAGTAGTATTTCTCTGGAAACGAAATAATGAATATAATTTTATACGCATCAACTACACAACTATATATACTATTAATTGAAAAGCAAGTTCTATTCAAAATCAATCTAGATAGTTATAATTGCATAAAGAAAAAAATAAGGGGACCACGAATTCTTATGAGTAGGCTAGAGACTATGGCATCCGAGTGTACATTATATAATCAGTATTTGAACCCAGGACACACACGTAGGCTACACATACGCAGGCTGGCTCGCTCGCTCTAGGCTACACATACGCAGGCAGGCAGGCAGGCTCGCAGGCTCGCTCGCTCGCGCTCGCGCTCTCTCTCTCTCACACACAATAACAGACATTTAACACTGATACACATATAGTTTTACCGTACCTGTCGGTCAAGAATCGAACCAATCAAACAAACATACAAACAAACAAACACACACACACACACACACACACACACACACACACACACACACTATACGCAACAGACAGGGGGGTTGGTCTGGCCGTCTGGGTGCAACAAATTGGCGTTGCATTCAAGGCTGAATACGTTACGCAACACCCGAAGATGCACTTGACTTTTTCTGCCTCTTAATTATTGTTGTCCTGTTTCACACACTAGAGAGGGTGACAAATGTACCCTTCCCGGACCGTAGTAGTGGTATCTATTAATTTTATTGTATTGTTATTAGGCCTATTTTTTTTTTTTGTAATTTAGTTTCCTCCATAAACCTCCATGAAGCACGCTCTTCGAGATAAATGTTTAAATGCCGAAGCCCGAAGGCAGGTTTCTCTTAAATTACAGGCTAGCTATCACTCGCCAGGAACAAATTTGAGACCTAAATGGCACGGAAGGTCTTAAATTTGACAAAGACATAGGGCGAGAGGTTTTACCTTTAAAAAAAACCCACACAAATGGGTCTAAATTAAAAAAATATATATAATAATAATGAGGCTAACCATGATGGAGAAGGGGGTCCAGAAGAAAAAAAAATCCCTCAACTCTCTTAGTACCGTATACCATGAGGTAGTCTTTTATTTTATATTAACTATTATTAGACGGTTTAATTTACATTAGAAGGGATATGTGGTGGTCGAAAGGTGAAGTGAGGAAGATGTCACCGCTTTCATTGCTAGAGGGTCCTTCCTAAGCTGTTTAAAATCGTCTAGTGTTGTCAAGAAAGGATTAACAGAAATAGGTCCTGTTACTGAAAGGTTTCAGACAGGCTATAACTGTTGAAGGTAACGGTACATTATTATTATGGTAACGAGAGAGAGAGAGAGAGAGAGAGAGACGTGACCTTCAAGGATCGCTGGTCTTGTCTACTATGGTACGGTAATACTCTTTTCCTCTCTCTCATTTAGGTACGGTATGTTTATCAGAATATATATCTCCCCTTCTATATTCATATTTGTTGTATCTAGCATGCAATCTATATATACCGGTACTTATCAATCAATTGATAATTTTCTCTCGCTCTAATATTGCAATTATGTATGTGATGCTTAAGGGGAGGTTTTTAGTTTATTCCCTATATATCCATCAAGCTTACGATGTCACCCCCTTGACCCCCTTTCAAGATAAATTTGTACATTTTTCGGTAGAAAAATGTCCCGGCCGAAGGCCGATTCCTCTTAAATTACAGGCTCGCTATCGCTCGCCAGGAAAAAATCGACACCTAATTGGCACGAAAGGTCTTAAAATTGACAGAAATGGGGCGAAAGTTCTTAAAATCACCAAACTAATGGGGCAAACGTCTTAAAATTTCAAAAGCAATGGGGCTAGACATGAGGGAGAAAGGGGCCAAGAAAAAAGTCCCTCAAGTGGAAATCTCCCCTTAATAGCCGTGTCAAATATAATTATAATTTTCAATAGGAGGGTTAGAGGGGAAGGAGGGGGTAAACAAAACTAAATAATAAGGGGGAACATAAATCAACAGGAACATTGGTAATCCACGTAGGCTATATCAGTTCTATTTATTATGAATTTACATACCGGTAATAAAATAATATAATCTCTTATCTCTCTTCACAATCATTATTTTGGCTATCGTTATAAGATTTGATTTAGTTTGGTATACACCTTTGGGAGTCATATGGTTAATTAAGATAATTTAAATACCTTTGAATCCCAGATATCTTACCTACTGTACAGTCAATAAAATCGCCCGAATAAAATGAATACAATGTCGTATGGGCCACTATGCTATGGGCCTGCCTGAATGGGTTAAATTATTCCCTAGATACCCTACCTACTCTAAAACATCGCTCGAATAAAAATAATAAAAACGTCGCATGGGCCTACTGAATGTGTTAAGGGGAGATTGGATTTTTTTTTTTTTTTTTCTAATTCATGTATAAATATTCCTTTATTTCTTAGTTTCCTCGCTAGACCACCATCAAACTTAGACAAACGCCCCCTAGTCCTCCCTTCAAGATAAATTTGTACATTTTTCGGTAGAACAATTTCCTGGCCGAAGGCCGGTTCCTCCTAAAATTTCAGGCTCGCGATACTCGCCAGGATCAAATCGATACCTAAATGGCACGAAAGGTCTTAAAATTGACAACGAAATGGGACAAAATGTGTTAAAATTGCCAAACTAATGGGCGTACGAACGTCTTATAATCTCAAAACAAAGGAGGCTTAACACGAGAGAGAAAAGGGACCAGAAAAACGATCCACATCCCTTAAAATTAATTTGGGTCGATTACGTAGTGCACCATAATTTGCGGAGTCACCATCAAGTTAACTAAACGTCTGATATAAACCGGTCCATCTAATTATACAACTGGCTAGCCTGTCTGACTTAATGATAGCAGGCACTGTCACAGCCACTCCAGAGGGAACTTATTCTAACATCACTATACGGCATCTGAGGAGGTTTTGTGTTAGTAACAAACAAGGCATACCGGTAAGACCATAACAACCAGTTTCAATTAAATCAATACTATTAGGCGAGTACCGTACTTTAAGGTGGCACTGGTTGAAAAGGTAATAATTATACCTGTACATCTAAAAAGCGTTATTATGATGTTATCACAGTTTATAAGACATACACACATACACAACATATAAATATTAACATGATTCAACTAATGCCCATATTTAGGGAAACGTAAGAGGGCTTATACTAGGAACAGTATACGGTAGGCTACTCTTCAGGGCCCTTGATATGACAATCTACGTAAATAGCTCGTTTATTGCTTAGGTCCATCTCTTTCCTAAGCTAAATAATATACGGTAATATGACATCAAGAAAGAACAAACCAAATTACGAGTTTGATATGTACAATACCATTAGCAATATAATACTGTATATTATACAGTAGACCTATACTTAGTACAGGGTACTGGTGTACCCACTGAACTTATCCCAACAAGACAAGTTAATAAGACCTCTAGTAGGCCTTGAAGGTGTTTACAATCGTGGGGATATGTTAGTGGTTCATAGGGACGGTATTTTCTTCATAGCACTGTAACGCAAAAATCCTAGTTAAAAGTTCTTTGATTCTTAAAAGTACTTCCTAAACTGAATAAAACGTAGTCTGGCGGTACCAGTAGTAACTATTAATAGCAGAAATATTAATCCTCATCCTTAAGGTGACCAATGCGTAAAGAAACATGTTCATTGAATATAATGTCCATAGTTATTTACAGGCATATCCACTGAACTTTGATCAATAAGACCTTGCTTATGGCAAAATAATTATCCCCTTCTGTACCAGCGACATATTTTTCATTACACTCTGGCAACTATTAGATTGTATTCAGCTTAGGAAGGACGTCTACCCATTAAAAGGCTACAGACTACCTCAATTAATCGTTTTAGCTGTCATATACCCTTCCTAAGATTTATAAAATCGTGTATAGTTAGAACTTATTATAGCATGCCCCTTAGTGTAATATTAGCCATTATACGAAGTAGATTACAACCTATCAATAGATTTATTGTACTGTACATAACCTGACTTTATAGCTAACAGAACTTAACGTTACTTATATCTGTATTGTAAAGGTTCGTGCACCAAGTTTGCTTTTCTTTTTGCAAATGCGATCGCCGGGATCTATTTAGGCCTAAGGATCAAATTAATAAACGCTATCCTATGCATGGCTATATAATTAAATAATATACCAGCACATAAACTTACTTTCATAAATCAATTTCAATAGACATACTAGCACTATGAAAATCGTGAGAAGCCAACGATATTTGTTAGTGGCCATTGTAGGCTAGTAAAGAAAGGTGTTGTCCTTGAGTCTGTCAGCCATAACGTTGTGGTGGTAGGCTTAACTTCCGTATATACTCTACACACCAGGAAGTTTGGAAGTCCCGTTACGCCTAAGAGAGGTGTTCGACAGTTATAACAATAGGATAAACCACCTAGCCTATAATGTGTAATGTAACGGCAATATACAGTATATGTTGAAACTACTAGCCTACGACAAATTGAGCGTATCCGAGGGTGTGCGTGTGCATAAACCTATATTGAATGTTCATAGTATCTATATATATATATATATATATATATATATATATATATATATATATATAGAGAGAGAGAGAGAGAGAGAGAGATGGCTGATACGTAGTACTGACGTATAGTAGTTTTATTTTGCAATTGAGAAGTGATATACCATTATCCAGCTCGAAATCGCCAGTTCTCATTATGAAACGATACTAATTGCCATTTTAGATGTTAATCATATTGATTAGACATTTTCCGTAGTTTCGTCAATCTGCACTAAAAGAGACTAATTTTGAAATATAATGTTCAATTGACCACTTGAGAGTTTCAGGCTATAAGGAAGTTGGAGCAGTAGACATCGATGGTAAATAGAAATGCAATAATTATGTAGGCTTCTAATGGCTAAAGAGTATGTTGAATTGGGGTTTATGTATTTATAAATGTGATACAACCGGATTTTAACAGATAATTCTGCTGAATATCAATATCTACAGCTCAAACTTCCTTATAGAACGAAACTCGCAAGTGGTCAGTGTTTCGACATAATGCAGTTGAAACCGTCAAAGCCCACAAATTTCCGCATTTCGAAGCCAAACCTAGACAACATGGAGCCAGGATAGGCAAGCATCTTTAGATTTTAGCAGTTCTAAACCACCAAATGGATATAGGCTATATCGCGTGAATTTAGACATTTGCAAATCGATTTTACACACAAATTCGACGAAGTTACATTTATGTTCTAAATATTTTAACGTACCGGTATTGTACAGTACATTACAAGCAAAATAAGTGTTGAAATCAAAAGTCGGTTATAATTTATTATGAAACAGTTAATGAAGCTGATTGAAGCACATACAAATATATGAACCAAGTCTTTTGATTGGTTAATATGGTCACTGCATACAAGGGTGCCTATTGGTCTACACGTGAACCGAGGTGATGAGAGAAACACGTGTAGTATTGAATATATTTGGTTCATGAGGATCGTGGACGCTTATAGGCTGGTGACGATTATGGGTTTGTAGCTACAACACTTCGAGTCAAACGTACAATACGTACGTACGGTACAACAGGATGGAGTATGGTTAGAAATGTCCAAACTGGGGAGATTGAATCTACGTGTTGGGGCACCAGACGGAGGAAAATGGATGGTGGTAAGCTTGAAATCCTTCTTGTTGTGTAACCTACACACGCACACACACACACACATACAGTATATATATATATATATGTAAATGTAATATATATATATATATATATATATATATATATATATATATATATATATATATATATATATATATATATATATGTGTGTGTCTGTCATATTCGGTAAAGATACAAGTTCGTGAACGTGGGGGCAGCTGCACCAAGGGACAGACCAAGAAAGACGTGAGGTCTGATCTTGGAGGGAAAAAAAACACAAAAAAAACGGTTAGGCCTAAGTGAGGCAGCTCTGAACAGGGCTGCCCGAGAAGAAGTAAACTAAGTGTTGTGGACGAAAACTGAACATGTTCTAAGGTCCCCTGAGTAAGGCAAGAGCAAACAAAAAATAAATCCATAAGGCAGGAATCCCGTAATCGTGTAGTAGTGGCTAGAATAGGCCTACCCATATAATAAATCATAATGTAGGCTACCACACTTGATCTTAGTAATATAGAATCTACACTACACCTGATCTTAAAGTAGCTCATCGAGAATCTATGGCAATGTCACGAACTGTCACTCGCCTGTCCGTCAATTCTGCCATTGGTCAGACACCTGTCCCATCAGTAAAAACGTTCAGCTTCCAGTACGATAGCACCATGTTCAATTCATTGAAACGGTCTCTTCAATGGGATTTCCTCATGTTAATTATATTTTATCAATTTTTTCAATACGATAGCGTCATGTTCGTTTTATTCTGGGTAACCCTAGACGATTTCATACCGGTCGTTTAGGAAGGACCTTTATGAATCAAAGTTTAAGATGTGGTAGCATACTAATGGTTGTCTATATAGTTCTTGGAGGGAGGAAATAATTGGCCTTAGCAATATGATCAATTATTTTTCCATACCAGTACTTCGACCATTTTTTGTAAATCTTCGAATTATTTACTGAATATTCATTATAAATCATTGTACCTGCATTATCTTGTTTATGTTCGATACAATTCAAATGTCGAAATATTCATCTGTCGCCCAATGTATAGGCTACGTCATGATCAAAAGTAGTTCCCAGCCTTCACAAATTCAACTAAACACTCCGTTGATATAGGGCAAAACGATAAAATAACATAAACTTCGCCGACAAAATGAACACATCTTGCATATAAAAGCTTTAATTATTAGTGTTCGGCACCGTACTTAATGTGTTCGCTATAGCCTACTAGAGAGATAATGTGGGGTACGACCAAAGCTGAAATCGGAGTGGGTAACGACTTTTGGGCGTGACTGTACAATCAGTGGCATTAACTGTTCATGAACATTATTCTCACAGGGTTATGAAATATTTATAAAAAAAAATCCTTCAAACACATGCTAGTCTTATATTCCCAACAAGCATTGGGCTAGCTGTTATACCCTCTTCCAAGTAGGTAGGTCAGAAATTGTTAAACCTATCCTCTGTAACTCAAAAAGGGCTAGAGCAAATTGGCTGTAAATTTCCACATATATTCCCTGGCGGACCCTTCCCAAATGGTAGAACTATTAGCTCGATTACTCTAGTAGTTTGTGAGTTATAGAAGTTAGAGTTCACTGTTTGGTCTATTCACTTGGAACAGGGTATAGTAGCTACAGGCGATTGTACTTCACCTGGTAGGCTACTGTAACTAATCCATATACTTGCCTATAATGAATTTCAGTTCAATACACCTTAATTGGTCTTCTTACTAATATAGAATCTCGTCTATAAAACCTTGCCGGAATATAGCCTACACTATACACAGCAGCTATTTAAGTTGTTCCTATAGTTAAATCATACTTTAAATAGCTAATCTACCGTATAATTATAATTACCGGTACCATGATATAATAAATTATACCCTACTGTAGCCTATACCAGCTCCTTATCAGCTACCGTGATCTATGAACTATACTGTTTATTTTCAGCTGAGGGTAAATTGCCATGTCCTCATAAATGATTTATCGGCTATTACGGAAATTTTGTACAGAAATATGTTAGTGCATTTTTGGTATTTATATGAGACAGACATATTAGTTTCATATATTTGCATTAAGTCTCGCGATATCAATAGCTAAGGGATTCAATTTACCATCAGCTAGGAAAAAATCGACTAGTCTGATAGTACCGTACTATATCGGGATTTTTCTTTTCCTTCCAAATGGCATTTATATCCTAAGTAAAGATATTACCAGACACCACATAATAAAGCTACTCGAAAAACTACTTGAACAATGGAGGTGACATTTATTTATATCTTTGTCAGAGTGGGTGGCCACAAATAAATTCCCTCCATGCATCTGTGGTCTTCGTGGTGCGATGCATAAGGTGTTGATATTCGGTGTGAGCATCCTGGGTTCGAATCCACGGACTGCCACATGTGTTTGTAAATTTCATTAATCGATTTTAGGAGTATAGTTGGTTGTTGGAAGGAACATAATAATTTATATTGGTTCAGGGGTAATTTATCGAGAGGACTTCCCTAGTGGTTAAGGCCCCATTAATTGCCCTTTCCATTCACATATGCATAGCCTACGTGAGTTGCAGTTGGGATGTGTGTACATGCTTAGATTGATATGCAGGATTCGAAGTTGCATAATAAATCGTAGGCAGTGTCCACCAACCTTTAACTGTCTTCGTGGTGCGATGCATAAGGTGTTGATATTCGGTGTGAGCATCCTGGGTTCGAATCCACGGACTGCCACATGTGTTTGTAAATTGCATTAATCGATTTTAGGAGTATAGTTGGTTGTTGGAAGGAACATAATAATCTGTCAGTCGGCGCCTCTCCTCCCAGCAAATGCCAATTACACTCATATACTGTACCTCTAAATAACTAAATTCCATCCCTCCACCTCCCTCTCGATGAGTTTCTCCCTCTTTGCCATTCCATCTCACTCTCATACTCTTTTAGTATTTATACCATGTTTTTAGTCATTCTCTAGTTCACCATACGCTCCACATAACCAAACCACCTCAAGGTGTTTCTCTCCACACTCTCCAGGGCATCGACATCACAACGTTCACATACTGTATATACTCACTGTACATCCGTATAGCCTAGACTGTCTATTCGTGATACTCCACAAGCAATTCTCATGTACGGTAACTAATTTCCACCTCTCCAGGAAATGATTGAGGAAATTTACAGCCCGTTTGTTCAAGTCCTCTTTGAATTACAAGGTTAAACTTCAAATTGTCAGGCCTAGCTATAGTAAATAAATTATATTTACTCAAAGTTGGGTTAACCTCATGACCTTGAGGATTATGACGCGTTTTGACAGTTCCCTTTGGCTATCATTAGACGATTTTATACAGCTTAGGAAGATTCTGTTGAAATTAATAGGGTAAAGATTATCTCAATTGGCCCTCTAACTTCCATAGCCTATAGCCAACCCTTCCTAATCTTAATCAAATCGTCTAATGATCGCTAACAAAAATAGACATTAAATGCGTCCTTGTATTCTGATAGGGTTAAGCTCGACTCTATAGCAACAGACTTGCTGACTCACTGCTGATCAATATCCTACAAGTTGCATAAAGATACCGTACCGGTACCTGCTGGGCTTGGTTCGCTCGTGGCTTTCGTGGTCTTATAGCTAGCATAGACCCTTCTTACCTATCACGGTTCAGTTATTATCTATCTATCTATATGCTCAGGCCCAATCCCCATTTTTTCTATTTTTATTTTCTATTTTATTCTATTTTATTATTTTTGTTTCTTTTTTCTTGGGGGTGGCCGACTCAAGACAGAGCAAGAACAGGGAAAACAAAAACAACATAAAACAACGAACAAACACAGATAAAAACACAAATTCTCACACATCTAGGTCACCCAGGAGAAGACCCAGAGACCAGGGTCACCAAGGTCGCTAGTTATTATAACTTATCTGATCTTACAGCTAACCTAGAACCTACAGTATAATATATAATGAGCCAAGTATAACCTTACCTGGTAATATAGCTAACCTATCAAAAATTATTTAGTTTTATAGCTAATCTTTAGAACCCAACATATGACTCGGTTTATTTTAGGATCTAAGAAAACTATTAACGCACAGAAACTTGACCGGATCGTACAGTTAACCCTACCATGAAATAGTAGCCTATTTGTCTTTTAGCTAACTTAACCTTTGAAACATCGAACATTACCTGATCTTGTAAGTAAGCATTTTGGACACTCAATATATTAATCAGTCTAGCCTAACTCTAAAACTTAACCAATTTAATTTCACCTAATCTAACCAGTTTAATCTAACCTAACATAAGTAATGTAATTCTTAAGTTATCAAACCAATCTAACTTATTGTAACCATGTTACCAATTAACATAGGCTACCCTAACAAAGTAACCAATTTAACATAACCCAACCTCCCTCAGACTACCACAGATCCTTCCTAAACTGAATAAAATCACGTCTAGCCTAATCATATCCAATTATAACATAATTTACATATTTCCCATTGGAGTTTAGCTGAGTAGCTGACAGTACAGTACATTATGCTGCTTATGCATAGACAATTTTATCCACTTTAGGTAGGACTTCTAGGAATCAAGAGGTAAAAACTCGATTAGGCTAGGCCTATCATTCTTGGAAGAATTCAGGACCTGCCAAAGGCTAAACATATATATATATATATATATATATATATATATATATATATATATATATATATATATATATATATATATATATATATATATATATATATATATATATACAGTAGGCTAGGTATAATGTATATCATAACCGGTATGCATGCAGTGATAGCCTGATAGGCCTAAATTAATTTCTAGCTTACAATAAACCATCTTATTCAGCTCAAGAATTCATATGAAGGACCTATATGAATGAATGGGATAAAAAACTATGCAGATTTGTTCTTTGAATCACACAGGTCCTTCCTAGGCTAAACTGAATTAAAACGTCGAATGAAAGCCAGAATTTTAATAACTTGAACCTTATTTTCAATACGATAACGCCATCCTTCATTTTATCCTGGCTATCATGACATTAGCCAATTATATCCAGCTTAGGATCAGGAAATAACTAGGAATTAAAGGGGTAAAAACTATCTTGGATTTCCAGATTCTTCAAAAACTGAATAAAATCGTCGACTGACAGCCAGAATAAAATGCCAACACGTCATCATATTTCAATGGCTTAGGATATATAAATTAACATAAAATCCAACTACTCACCAATTCCCAGAGCCTAGGATGCAAATTTTCTTTTGGGACGACATATCTCTATAGGATTGAGGAGCACGAGTGAAAATTTGTGAGGAGGCAGAGTAGCGTCCACTCTCTCCGCCGGATAACTTACAACTGACCTTCGAGTTACGGGATCCCAATAATATGTATGAGCATAATGGCCTTATCAGCATTGGTTTTATCATCTAGTGTATCTTTTTCGGGGTGGAGGTAACTTAAGGCTCTCTGACCCTTGGGTGTGCTGTTAATACACACTAAATACACAATGAATTACGGATAAATAACACTTGCACCCAAATATACACGCCAGCAGTAGCAGACGACAGTATTACCGTCACATTCATATTTGCTATATATTTAGTTACCATTCTATATCATTATCAATGTTATCAATATGTTCATTAAAATTATGGTGAATATATAATTTAATATAAATAAACCCTAAATGTGTAGAATTGTATTAGCCTATATAACATGTTTATTTTTAGTATTTTTGTTATATTTTCCACATTTTCCACATATATCATAAATTAACTGCATATATTTTGCCTTATAAGTCTTATTGTAATTCTAATAAATACCTATATTTAATCATACTGCTTACGATCAGTGAAATAGCCGAAATTAGAATGTGTCGAAATGATATCAGACTGAACAATCTTCTCAGATCCTTTTAACCCCTACACGCCCCCTTCTTAGTTATGTCGGCGAATGAGCTTATAATTATGTATACGATCTTTTTATGGTATATAGTTTTAATAAATAATTTACAAGATGTAAGATAATGCCAACTTAAATACAAATTAGGTGCTTAAAATCCTACACATTTAAAATATCGTTAATTCTGTGAGTTTATGCAAAAGTGTCCATATCATTCAAGATTTACTACAGTTTATATTGACTACGCTGTACAAATACGTAAAATATATACTCGATTAAAGTTTCATTACTAAAATACGTTCAAATATTCCGTGCGCATTTTGACAGGGGTATTCTTGGCCCGCAGTGTTTTCAGACCGGAGGCTGAAGTGAAGAGGGCTCTCTTATCGTAGCAGGTGAGTGTATTGATGAGGGCTGCATACTTATCTCTGGGTCACTGATACTGCTCTCTACTGTACATACTGGGACAAGGAAGGCAGGAAGCATATATACACGTGGGTATATTAGATGTGCTTCTAAGTATTGTATGTGTATTTACAGTGTCTGAGATTTGATGCGTCTGCTTCTGTACAGTCGAAAACAAAAATACCACTCCTAGCCTGGCTGAGGTTTAGTAAAAAGCAAGGGTATTGACTATAGGCCTAGGCTAATTTGAAAACTTGGGTAGGCCCTATCTTGGTAGGAGCCAAACGCTTATAAAATAGTGGGTTTCATTACCCTAGAATCCTAGATCAATAACCTAACCTAGGCTAACTAACCCCTCTCGGCTAACCATTTCTGTAGAATTGGGTAGCCTACATTTTAGTGACTTTTCGCTAACTTCGCACTAAGTTCACAGGTACCACCAGGTCCGACACAGACTAAGTCTATTAGATAATTAGCCTAGAGAGGGTCCAGTGGACCAGTAGTTTCCACACATTGAACTCGGTGCTAGGCTACAATATAATTTTTGGTGCCTAGTTTTCAAAACGACGAGTGGTGTGTTGCCTAGCCTCCTGATAGTCAGCCTAAGCTTTTGAGAATAGTCTACATTTAGCATAGTTCAGCGGTTCCCAAACTTTTCCAGTACGTGACGTCGTGATCCCTTTCAGTAGTACCAAACCTACCATGACCCCCACCTTTATAAGCCTTCCGAAAAAATACTAATGTCCAATGGCGCAGATACATTTTAAAGTTTAATCACAGCAGAGAGAGCAATAACAAAAAATTTTTTTTTTTTTTATTAGCCTAGGCCTAATGTTTATTAACAAGGATTGATTTAATCATGTATTATTTCCTCAAAATCTTGGACCCTCCATGATCCCCCAAAAAAGGCTCATGACCCATTTGGGGGTCATGACCCACAGTTTGGGAACCGCTGGCCTAGTTTATATATCAATACAGTATAGGCTAATATAGGCCTAGCCTACTGTATAAAAATACTGTGTGAGATTTTTTTTTGGGAAGGATGTAGGCCTAGAGTATCTGGGCTTACGGTCATCATGTTTACAGAAGTCGTGTGCTCGCGGTTACGTTCCCGTCTATTTTGATGGCTATTTTTTCTGGGGGTTTTTTTTGCCCCCTGCTGGCAATGTATATGATGATGAGAATAAGTCATGGGGGTTGAGGGCCCACGGCAGTAAAAATAGACGGGAACATGATCGCGACTTGCGAATAGTGCAAACTGTAAACATGGCAAGCGGTTGGCCTACGCCCGAATACTTTATCCTAACCCATTTTTTTAAATTTAGCCTAATAATATATTTTGTAATTTATAGATTTTGAATACCGTACCGGTAACCTAAAAACCTAACTTAACCTATTCCATACATACAGTACTGGTCCACGACTCCACTGAAAGATTAGGAGAATATATAGGAAAGGTTTAATTTAGGTTATTAGCTTAGCCTATTCCAAAGCTGAAGTTTAAAAATATAATTTGAAAATATTCTTGTTTAAAATTTTCTCCCACCACATTGCCATGGTCGGTAGTGCGGCTGTTATGCACTCCTTTTGTACGGTGCCTTTTATGACGTGACCGTGTACTCTGCTCTAGTCCTCGTCCTCCAGTCATGATATATTGCACCCCTAAAAGGTTATTCATTACGGATTCCAGATTTGTGGTCTTTTATAGGTATGGCCAACGAACTTGACAATAATCTTGATCCATGACCTCTCCATAGTTCAAAAGGGCCTAGAGCAAACTGGCTGTAACTCTCCACACCTATTTCTTGGTGGACTCTTCCCAAATGATAGAAACGTCAGCCCATTTGCAATTACACTGTATTCACTTCGAGTTATAAGAAGTTAAGGGGTCAAGACTATTGTCAAGTTCGCTGGTGCTACCTATAGTTATCGTGCAACATGCTTTACATTACCGTACTAACTTTTCTGTTCTACTGTATTTCTAGATAAAGATGGGTCACTCACTAAGGTTCCGTAAGAAACTTCTACCTCGGACGTTTGCGGACTTTTGTGCCATGGTGTTTATGTCTTTTGCCATCCCTGCTGTGTATGTCTTTGAGGTAATTCTATTGCAAAAAGTGTGTTATTTGGTAGGGATTTTTTAAGGTGGGTGTCCTGTTTTTTTTCTCTTATTTTCTATCTGGGTTGTATCCATTCGGTCCCATTCAGCCTACTGTTTTAAGAAGTTTATCCCCATCCAGGTGTCGATTTTTTCCTGGCGAGCGAAAGCGAGGTAGCATTGTATGGAGAAATCCGGCTTCGCCGGGGACATTTTTCTATCGAATAATAAATATGCTGGCTCGCTACTGCTCGCCAGGAAAAAAATTTACACCTGGCTGGGGATAAACTCCTTAAAACAGTAGGCTGAATATGGCCGAATGAATAAAACTCAGAAAGAGGGAGAGAGAAAGAGAAAAACAAAACCTGTGGGCCCCCTTAAAGCCAAATACGGTGCTGGTACTGTATACTTTTCTTGATTCATGTTACTTTACAAGCTTTTAATATGCCAACAACTGTGGTATCGGTATAAGAAAACGCACGCAGTACTGTATATAAGATTTTTTTTTTTTTTTTTTTTTTTTTTTTTCTATGTGACTGAGGGAGGCAAAAGGCAGAACTGCCTATAGCGAGTGCCTCCCCCATAGTTGAAAGAGTGACAGGGCCAAAATCAAGGGACGTTACGAGCCAAAATGTATTGTCTACTACTAAATACGACATAAGAGATAGGCAAAACAAACTAAAATGATTACTTAAGTATTTTGACCAGTCCAACTATAGAATGTAAGGTATCTTAATATAACCCCCTAGAAATACTTTCTCTAAAGTCCCGGTATCTACTAATCATATTCATTTACATTTTTTATTCTCCCCTTTTTCCCCAGCTAACTTAATCCCACAAGGACCCCAATGGAAATAAGTCTAACGGCCTTATTGGGGTATCCTTAGTTGGAATTATGCAAAGCTGATACATGTCATATTTGTAACATATTACTGTAGCCTATGTGGTATTATTATGTAGGCTACCAACATTGTAAAATGCTAACTGAATAAATATTATTACAGTATTATTATCATTATTATTATTATTATTAATAATGATAATGTCGGACAGGTTGGGAGAGAGGTATCCGGACCAGCATTGGAACCCACTCACTCCAGATATTTTTGCAAGAGTTGGGCACCATATCTACCACACCATATTTAGGGGAGGTGTGGTGGAGTGGTCTTGCCACTGGACTGGTAATCCAATGGTCCTGGGTTCGAATCCCGATATATCAATGGGAAGATATTATTGGGATGGAATTTGTGCTGTACCTAGTATCAGTGCATTACCACAAAGCCCACCGAAACGCCAAAAAAATGCCCTCATTGTTCCCAGATTAAATAGCACTGTATGAATATTCCCATATACAGGAGGTCAATGCCTAGTGAGTTAATTGCTCAATAGGTGGCGTTCTGAGAGTAAGGATCCGAGTCTAGGAGGCGAGACAGTGAAGCACTAGGGCGAAGCAGCTTCAGAGATGGGGCTGTTTTGAACCGTGAGTGAGCAGTCAAGCCCCATGCATCCTGGGAATGCAAGATGGCAGGGGCTGGTTGCAGCTGAAAGTGCTTCACATGTCTCACTCCCTAGACTGGAACGAGACCTCACAGGCTTCACCGTTCAATGTATAACGGATGAATGTACAGGTTCTCGGCCTATGCCTGAGAGGGAGTAGTTGGAATGTATTAAAAAAAAAATCCACTAAAATCCATCGGTAATAGAATTAAAGACAATAAGATAGATAAACCTTGCCTCCTGTATTATTATTAATCTAAGAACCTCAATCATATTTTGCAAAAATGCTAACAACATTACAGTACAGTATACAGTACAGTTCATGTACCGGGGCCTTGGGGCTGTTCAGCCAGGCAGCTTGGGGAACAACAACAACAACAACAGTAATAGTGTTTTGTCTTATTGAATCCGTTTGATTTACATTATTATATTCTTTCAGAAATTTTATTTATAAAAATTATGATTTTTAACGCAAATAGAATGTTTGGCCATAGTTGGTTAATCGGCCCTGTCAAAGTGGGCCAAAGTTACTTTTCCGAAATTACCTCATAACAATTGAACCTCCTATCAGCTGATTTTTCAATACTTAATGGAAAAATATGAAACTAGTATGTCTGATCTATGTGTACCATGATTTCATTATTATAACATTTCTGTACAAAATCTTAAATAGCCTACTGGCCCTGGGCATGAAGATAATGATATGACAATTTACTGTCAGCTGAAAATAAACTGACTAGAGGAGCCTCCTTTATCACTATAGATACTAATATACTCTATATATTTTTTTCAGGTGTTCGTCGTGGCTCCTACCTTCTACAACCGGACACTGACCTTCTTCCACACCTTCCTTGGAACCTATATCTGTCTCAACATTATTGGTAACTTTGTGGCCACTATATTGGTGGATACGTCAACCCAAGGTCTAGTGCTGCCGGCACAGGTGAGACCCAATGCTTTGTTACCCTGTTTAATTGGGGGTAATTCATTTATACAGTATATGTTTGTCAGACTTCATTTTTGAGAGGTGGCAAGCAAATTTGAGATATTATTGGTTTGGCCTGACTCCTGAGTGAGTACCGTACTCTCCTGGGTGATTGTACACCCATCGCCACTGAGTTTTTTTAAATATGTCATATGTATGCTGCTGAGAAACTGATGTGGATGCCTCTTTGTTAGTGGCTTCATCCCTTTTTACAGGGCCATACCTACCCGAACACTTTTCTCTCGCAAATTACTAAAGTAATTTAGCCGGGGAAACGGTTCACATTCAGAGCACCAATTTTTTCTGAGGAAGATTTACCTATAGTAGTGTTGGTGTGGTACTGGATGGCCAGTCGCAACTGCCCTGTTTGTATCCATTATCTATCTCCATGCTGCAGGTTCTCTTGTGTAGAATCAAGTTAAGGTTGTTCAAAAATCTCAATCCTGTAGGTTTCAATAGATAATCTCAGTTTAGCAGTAGTTACTTCAAAGGGTAATAGCTACAGACTGACATATAGTACAGAAGTATTTTAGCTAACTGTACTGCAATAATTGGTACTGTATATTGTTGATTTTGTTCTTTTATTTATAGATTATTATTTTGCTTAGGCGTTGTTTCCACATACAATAGTGATTTTAATATTGTTTTGTCTTTTTACTGTGTTCGTCCAAGTTTTGGTTTGTTTATTTTGCAAGTTTTACATTATAATTAAATGATTTTATATTCTATTGTTGATTTCCAGATTCTGCCTGTATGGCATGTCTGGGCAAACTGAGAGTGTACAGCGCCTCCAAGGTCCCATCACTGTCCCACCTTTATCATCTCTTTACTCTCATCTTCCAGTCTTTTATCTTCTCCCTTTAAATATCGTCTTTTCTTTAATTGTCTCTATTCTCAATTTTAATTTCCAATCCTCCCATCTCTTTTCTTCTTTACCCAACCCTACCCTACCTCTTCCAAAAGATAATCAGTAGTTAAGTGGTAATGACAGTCTTTCGTCATATATTTAACTTATTTTCCAGGTTTCGCCGGGATGGCATGTGTGTGCAAGCTGCGAGGGAACCGCACCCCCAAGGTCCCGCCATTGTAACACCTGTAACACCTGTGTTATGAAGAAGGAACACCATTGTCTCTTCACCGGGTGCTGTATAGGACTGGCCAACCATCGCTTCTTCTACATGTTCCTCTTCCTCATGTGGGGATCAACACTTTATTGCTCCTGTCTCAACGCCTTATTCATCTGGCCCTATGTTGGTTAGTGTTATATTTTTCGGTTTTCATAATGCTGTACAGTACTGTACAATTTGTTTTATACACCTTGCCCTTAACCCGGCAAGCGCGATAGGCCTCACGGAAGGCTTCCTATAGGGAACGCGATAGGCCTCACGGAAGCAAGACCATAAAAAAAGCCTTCCAAAAAAAAAAAAGGGCCCATCAAAACAAAGGATTTTGTCTCTAGGTGAGATAATTCCCCTCTAGTACTCATCCATGTGTTTCTCACCCCTCCCCTCCTTCCCCACCTTATTCCCCCCTCCCCCCCCTCCTCAATTATCACCTATTTATCCTCTTATTATCATCATTTATCGGTTATTTTTCTCTCCCGCGATAATGTAGCACAAGTGGGTTGCATAAAAGATCGTTATGCAACACCCAGACACCGGCACACACCGCCCCGCTCGTCTCAGTTGACTCCCAGACAGCGAGAGGGGAGGGCTGCCTGTGGCTCTCTCTCGCCTGAGATTTAATAACCTGTGAGAAATGTGGTATACAATATGTTGGAAAGACTGAGCAATGTTTAAGAGAAAGAGCCTACGGGCATAGATCAGGAATTAAGAACGGCATCGACTCCAAGATTCTTCTATATAAGCATTTTAACACAGATTGTACTAAATTTGATTGTAAATACAAAATTATAGAAATTGTTCAAAGTAATCAAAATGTTTTAGATAGAGAAAATTATTGGATTGGAAAATTAATGACCATCTATCCATTTGGACTTAACAATCAAAAAAAAAATGTAGGCAACATTTTGTATAAAGATTTATTAAAAAACGATTTTAATAACCCATATTTTAACTTCCCTGTTTTAAACAGAAGACCTGGTAGACACGGTAATAGAAGACTAAATACATTTAATAAAAAGAAAAGCAGGTCTGATATTATAATTATTGTTAATAATTTATATTCATTATATCGAAATTTCGGAATTAAAAAATTAAAAGATTCATTGAAAGGCCTACAAAAGAAAAGTTTTGCTCCTTTTATAGAAAATATTCTAAATAATAAACATAATTTCACAAATAAATTTAAGAATATAGTCTGCTTTTATGGGATATATTAGAGCTAATTCTAAGAAATCCAAAGATAACCGTATTAAAGATAAAGTCCTGTCCACTTTAAATTATTCCTCTAAAATTTTAGACAAAATTAATGTTAACAGTCTTTAATTCAAAGAAAGTTAAGTCCATATTACCAGATGGTTGTAAAGATTTCAAACCATTAATAGTGTATTCATATGAACGACCTGTTGGGTCTATTATTTGTAATTATAATAAAGTTTTAGGAAATCTTTCAGATAATGATATTTTCAATAATAATAAATGCGTGTGTGAAAGAGTCATGGATATGCCAGCTAGCAGACGTGATGCACTAGCAAAGTTCATTTATAGTCCGATATGTCACATATTAACAGGTGATGTAGAACTAGTTAAACATTTTGCAAACGACAAATTAGCGGAGCTATGTCGTAAAGGGTTTAAATTTAGAATAGGGAGTAATAAAGTAACATGGGACATAATTTTAGAAGATATTGTTTTTTCAGTCAATAAATTAAAAGATAAATTGTTAAAAATTGCGTGCTGCAATGCGAGAGAACTAGAAGCATGGTCTAAATTATTAATTAAGTTAATTAGAAATAAAATTTTCTCGCTTAAAAATGAATTTAATCTTTCAGATTTTATAGACTATAATTATAATAAGCTTAAAGCTGATTTAATAAATTTACATAAACATTTGTAATCACTACAGTAGATAAAGCCAGCAATAATTATAGCTTCACATGTAAGAAATTTTATCTTGAAAATATGAAAAAAGAATTAGGTATTAACCCGGGAGCTGCGGGGAGACTCTTAAGAGTTCCCCGGCGCACTGCGGGGAGACTCTTAAGAGTCAGAGAAAAAAAAATCAACTTTTGACATCGAAAAAAAAAAAAAAAAAAAAATGTTTTTCTTTTTTTCTTTTTTTTTTTTTTTTGGCCCCTGGGCCATGCAAACTCTCAGTCCTCTACCTCCCCTCCTTCCCCACTTTCCTCCTCTCCTTCAGTTATCACCTATTTTCCCTGTTATTCCCTTATTCTGAGGTATATTTTCGTGCTAACATTAGAAATCCGATTGGAGGGTGTGGTCATCACTGATAGCAAGCGAGTGCAAGAGAGAGAGAGAGAGTATCGATCGACTGTGTCTCAGTGGCCTTGGGGGGAAATTGGCGGGAAAGCAGATTGCCTCACCCATACATTATACAACTCGCGGGCTATATCTCCGATTTTGACCATCCAAACGCTGTTTTCACTCGTTTTATTGTTGTTTCAGGTTAATACCTTTATAATCAACCCATAATAGGCGCATATGGATAAATATTAATGCTATTAATGGCACAATGAATATTTTAGTGACGGAAACACCTCAAATACGTCAGCACAGGGGGACGTTTCCAATTACCCCCATGCGCACTTCAGAGGTTAAGGGTAACATATTACGTAAAAATATTTGCGGTAATTCTGTTTATGAAATTCAAAATAATCTGAATATTGATAACTTAATCGATGAACATACCAAGAAAAATATAATATTTGATATTAAACTTTCTGATAAGAACAAGTGCATTGCAAAATTATACATGTTACCTAAATTTCATAAAAGACCTTATAAATATCGCTTTATTGCCGGAGCAAAATTTGCTACCACTAAAACTCTATCAGAACAAGTAGTAAATTGCTTAAAATACATTAAAAGTACTCATAAAAGATATTGTAATACCATCATGAGAAGAACTGGCATTAACTATTATTGGAGTGTTGACAATTCGTTAGAAGTTATTGATAAAATAAATACCATGCCGAAAGTTACCTCGGTACATAGCTTCGACTTTTCAACTTTGTATACCAATTTGCCTTTAGATTTAGTATATTCAGAGCTTTGCTTTATTATAGATTTGCACTTTGACAGGTTCGTTAGGAATGGTAATTATTTCATAAATGTTTATATATATTTTAATAATGCATCACTTAGCTCTACTCCCACTAGTTCTGTATATTTTGATAGAACTAAACTTAAAGATGCCCTTAAATTCCTCCTTTTCAATACTTATGTTAGATTCGGGCCGTACATTTTCAAACAAATATTAGGAATTCCTATGGGTGGAAATGCTAGCCCTTTAATTGCAGACTTATTCTTGCTTGCTTTAGAATTTAAATATATAAAAGACTTAGTTGACAGTAGCAAGAAAAATAAAATTCCAGAAAAATTAGCACTTGCTAAACTGTTAAGTAATAATAGTAGATATATTGATGATATTCTTGTTTGCAATTTGTTAAATTTTAATCAAGTTGCTAAACTTATTTACCCTAATTCTATTCCCCTCACACAATGTAACGTAAATTATAAAGTTGAAAATTTTCTTGATATAAATATAGAGATTGTTAATGAACAGTGCATACTTAAAGTATATCACAAGTTGATGATTTTAATTTTAACGTAATAAACTTTCCTTTCCCTAGTAGTAATATCGATAGTAAAATCACTTATAATTGTTTTTATTCCCAATTAATAAGATTTTGTAAAATCTGCACTAAAGTAGATGACTTTTGGGCTAGAGCTAGGTTACTATACAGACTCTTAGTGGACAGAGGTTTTGAGGCAAGTAAATTGTTCCATAAATTTAATCTTTTTAGGGTCAATTATTGTGACTGTATTCTAAAATTTGACATCAATAATTTTAATCAAGCATTTTTAACTTGAAGTTTCTTGTATAACCTCTGCTTACTTTTTGTCTGTATTTATTGTTTATCTTTTTCTTTTTCTATTATTATTATTATTATTAATATTGATGATTTTTTAAATTTTTGTTCTTGTTAAAAGAGTACTCTTTGTTTAAATCTGTTGTTACTTCATATTTTGCAATTATTTCTCTTTATATTATATGTATTCATTGTCGATAGTATCAATTGCTTACTTTTGCGATTTCCTTAGTTTATTTGTGCTATAAATGTAGGTTATTTGTAGGGTAGTTATTGATAGGGGTCACTTGAGGCATGCTATGCTTACAGGTACCTACCCGATAGCACTATCGTTAGTGAGTGCTGTACTGTATTTTATATATTATTTTGTAATAGTATAGATATCTTATCAATATTTGTATTTTTACTATTGTTAATGTCTTGTCATGTTGCAAATTTGATTTTAAATAATATTTTGACATTTAACATGTAGTTTCTTTATTCATGCAGAGTTTAGTAAAATTTGCCAGAACGTCCCGGACTTCCCAAACTTGACTACTTCCTTTAACGTGACGATAGTGCGTTGTTATATGTGCGATTGGTTTGCTTGGGAAACAGATTAACTTGCTCATGTAGTGATGTACACCCTATGTGGTGGATTGTGTTCTTTTATTTAATAATTTTCATTTTAGTAAACGTTGTTTCCACATAGCGATTTTGATAATTTAATTTGACTTTATATTGTCCTTGTCCCAATTTTGGTTTGTTTAGTTTGCAAGTTTCACATTTTAATTTAAATTATGACCGGGTGGCCAATATCTTCGTTTTTCACCACCCAAATGCTTTTCCCACTTATTTTAGCACTCTTGAAGGTTCATATATACATCATATATGTAAAATAAAAGCATACCGAAAACAAATAATGCTTTATATTGTAAATATAACGAATTCTGTCAGAATCCAGGGCTAGAAATGCACAAATAACTACCCTAGCACCTAGGTCTATATCGCGCTTGTCAGGTTAAGGACGGTTATGGAGCTCCGATCTTATATTCAACCATCTTGACAATTTTACCAACACACCTAAGCCTTATTAGATGCCGAAACAGCCTCCAGAAAATCTGCACCCAGGGCGGGAATTGAACCCGGGAACCTTGGGTTACGAGGCAGACACGTTACCACAAGACTAATAAAGGTACCTCACTTAGCCTGGTAGTCTAAGTGTATTTTTGCATCTTATTCAGTTTAGGCTAACTATTTTTACTGATTTTACATCAGTACAGTTATACCTTATATTTTCTCTATGATTTTCACTCGCTTACTACCCTTGTATCTTTTTTCTTGCAAGTTTCTTTAGCATTTGCTCATTCTCTCTCTTTCTCTATTAGTCTATATATACCCTGACATAAGAAGCCCCATTGTCTGTTCACCATGTGTTGGAATGGTTAACCATCGCTACATAGCTTGTGTCTCAACGCCTGCTTAATATGGACATCTGTTGGTTACAGTAGTTTCTTGAGTAGGTAAACCTAGAAAGATGTGGGATCAGGAACTTCGGTCCAATCTCAAAACCACGAACTTGGCAACTGAGGCAGCCCATAACACGGTCGCTTGGAATGCCACCATTTAGGACGTTTGACTATAGTTACACGCTCTGTGGATGAAATGGGCTTTTATGATTGTATGAATGTGTTAGTAACATGTAAATCATGATGAGGGGAGTAAACCACAGCTTGAGAGGGAGTCCTTGAATGGAAACTTCAAAAGAAATATAATCTGAAGACAAACTACATCTTTCCCAACTTATTTTATTGGGTGCATCACATTGACTAAACCTTGGTCCTTAACCTGGGTCTGGAGATTCTCTCAACATGGCCTCCAGGTGGCCTTGCAGTTTGTGGAGGAATTTTGCTATGACTGCAGTGGTTTGGCCATATAGGGAGAGAATGAGGAGGATTGGTTTTAGCATGTTAAGGGGACAGTGGTTATTTTTTGGAGTCTACACTACTCTATTTACTTATATACATTATTCAATATATTCATATAACTGTCTTCGTAGCGCAATGGATAAATGCACTGAATTTCGGTGTGAGCATCCTAGGTTCGAATCCCTGGACTGCCACATGTATTTGTTGATTTCATTAATTGAGTTTAGGAGTAAAGTCGGTTGGTGGAGGGAACATAATAATTCATTCAGGTTCAGGGGTAGTTTATAGAGAGGCCTTCCTTAGGGTTAAGGCCCCATTAATTACTCCTTCCATTCATCTATCCATAGCCTATGATAGCGCAGTTGGAATTTGTGTACATGCTTAGATTGATATGCAGGATTCGAAACTGCATAATAAATCGTAGGCTTGTCCACCATTCTTTAACTGTCTTCGTAGCGCAATGGATAAATGCACTGAATTTCGGTGTGAGCATCCTAGGTTCAAATCCCTGGATTGCCACATGTATTTGTTGATTTAATTAATTGAGTTTAGGGGTAAAGTCGGTTGGTGGAGGTAACATAATAAATTATTCATTTATTTTTTAGTTTCCTCCATAGACATCCATCAAACTTGAAAAAACATCCATTAGATCCCCCTACTAGATTAAATTGTACATATTTCGGTAGAAAAATGTCACGGGATAAGGCCGGTTCCTCCACAATTACAGGCTCGCTATCGCTCGCCAGGAAAAATATCAACACCTACAGGACACGAAAGGTCTTAATATTGACAAAGAAATGGGTCGAAAGGTCTTAAAATCGACAAACTAATGGGGCAAATGTTGTAAAATCTCAAAACTAATGGGGCTACGCATGAGGAAGAAAGGTGACCAGAAAAACGGCCCATCTCCGCTTAAATATTTTGGAAGTGGAAGGAAAGACCGCAGTTGATAGACCGAGGAAGACCTGGGAGAAGATCATGAGGAGGCAGAAATCGTAACTATCACTCCTCTACCTCCCCTCCTTCCCCACTTTCCTCCCCTCCTTCAGTTATCACCTATTTTCCCTGTTATTCCCTTATTCTGAGGTATATTTTCGTGCTAACATTAGCGAGTTGCAAGCAGGGCATTGTCATCAGTGTTAGCAAGCAAGTGCAAGAGAGAGAGAGAGAGTATCGATCGACTGTGTCTCAGTGGCCTTGGGGGAAATTGGCGGGAAAGCAGGTTGCCTCACCCATACATTATATAACTCGCGGCCTGTATCTCCGATTTTGACCATCCAAACGCTGTTTTCACTCGTTTTATTGTTGTTTCAGGTTAATACCTTTATAATCAACCCATAATAGGCGCGTATGGATAAGTATTAATGCTAGTTATGGTAAAATGAATATTTTAGTGATGGAAACAGCTCAAATACGTCAGCACAGGCGGACGTTTCTAATTACCCCCATGCGCACTTCTTAGGTTAAAAAAACAAAAAAGCAAAACTGGGGTAAGTACCAGTGTACAGTAAGATCTCATATCTAACGAATAATAGGTGCCAAAAAAAATAGCGTTAGATCCAGATTCGTTAGATATAAATACATAAACTAATGGGAAAAATGGTAATTGGTGCCAAAATTTAGACAGAGTCCCCATTTTTACCTATTTTTGCCCTTCCGAGTGCTATTTTGTGACATTAAATATATTCAAATCATGTAATATATTAATTATAAGATGAATTAATAAAAAACCAACCTGTGAGTGAATAATGAAGTGTGTAGGTTAGACGATATCGAAGATATCCGAGCAGGGAGGCTAGGCTAACTGGGATGCGCCGTGCACCTCCTCACCTCCACCACAGCCTCCCTCTCTTAACATTGCCACTAAAACACGTCTTTGCAACAGATAGGCTGGTTTTAATTTCAGTTTTCTGTCTCTTAAAGTTACGCACTGTCCCCTCGGGAAACCCAGTTATTTTCACTATCTCACAGTTCTTGAGGCCTTTTTCAATTAGTTCAATCACTTTCGCTTTATCCTCTGCCGTATATATATATTTTTTTTCTCCAACACGCGTAACCCTCTTCACTGGTACTTTTGTCTTTCTTTCATGCATATTTCCATTCTCACCACTCCCCTCTCCAGTACCTGAGGATTGGGTCCACATCACAAAAGGCGTAACACAACAAAAGCTTAAGGTTGGGGCGAGTAACACAACAAAAGATTGAGTTGGGTTGAGTAATGTAGGCCTAAGGCGCGGCGCGGACTGGACTGACGACAGTGGCGGGGAGGGAGGGAGGAAGGAGGGAGGGACGCCACTTAGCTCAGTACTGTAGGCCTATTTGGTGGGAAATTTTAAGGATCGGCGGGAAATTTGGAAAATTGATACCGGGCACTCAGAATAATTGCAGTTAGATATGGATTTTGGTTCGTTAGATTGAGATAGGGTAGAGCTCCAAAAGGGCAGTTAGATGCAAATTCGCTAGATCAAAATGCGTTAGATGCGAGAGTCCACTGTATATACAGAGTACATACATACATACATATATCGTTCAATGCTCTCTACGCCTTCCTCTTCTCCATTAACGTCATTGGCTGCCTCCTCATGTTTTCTTCTTACTCTTCTTCCTTACACCTCACTTTTTGTCTATCTTCCTTCCACATAGGTTACCTCATATTCCCTCTTGGTTATACAATTATTTATACTGTACATCATACCTAGGCTTTTTAGTATTGTAATCTTGCAAAAGTGGGAATTGGTTTACTGTTAACCCACTGGATCCCCAAGCAATATAATAATAAATTACACTCCAGGACCAGCTAATTTTTTTTTTTTTTCCTGAAAACACATGGGATGTGTTAGTAATGAAGGAAAAACAACATAAAACCGCTCACCTAGGTCATTTGTGGGGTGGGGGGAGGGGGGGAGGTCATCACCATCACTGTTTGATAGGTAGGCAGTATACAGACCTCTCACTCCCGCGCGCACCCACACGCACGCGGTTGGACTTAGGGGGTTGCCAACAATCGGTATTGTTCCGTGGGATCTTAAAGTAGTTCCCATACAAATCTGAACCTTTTAGGTGCCATAGGACAAGAGTAATTAAGGCGGTCACATATTTCTGAACCTTTTAGGTGCCATAGGACGAGTAATTAAGGCGGTCACATAGGCTGCGTTGCTGGGACTGTGGGCTACATACATAGGCGACTCATAACATGTGTCCCTGGGGTTGGAGGGGTTCATATAGAAATTATAGTAATCTTTGTTTTGCAGGAGGGGTCAATGCATGGGCATTTTTGCGTCTGCTTTTACCTGGAGTTTGGCTGTTGTGGGATCCATCACTCAACTCACTCTATGCCTTCCTCTTCGCCATCAACGCCATCGGCTGCCTTTTCATGTCGGCGCTCATCTACAACTACACCCGACTGCTTCTCTCCAATACCACTATGCACGAGAATATTACGAACGCCAACGCTCGCAAGGCACAGAAGTATAATCATGGCTACAAACACAACATTAGGGTAAGTTGATATGCAAATAAAATATTAAGATTTGTATGTAAGAGTCTTAAATGATCCTATTTAAGTAGGGAATGGTTCACTTTTTGGTCGATTTTTGCATGTATTCATTATTTTTCTAGTTTCCTCCCTAGACTTTAAATCAAATTTAAAAAAACATCCATTAGATCCCCCTTCTAGATTAATTTCTACATTTTTCGGTAGAAAAATGTCCCGGCCGAAGACCGGTTCTTCCAACATTACAGGCTCACTATCGTTCGCTAGGGAAAAAATCGACTCCTAAATAGCACGAAAGGTCTAAATATTGACGAAGAAATGGGGCGAAAGTTCTTAAAATTGACTAACTAATGGGGCAAACTTCTTAACATCTGAAAACTAATGGGGCTAAACATGAGGGAAAAAGTGGTCCAGAAAACCGGCCCATCCCCCCTTAACGCAACTGTCCGTCAATTTACTCCTAACGCCTAATGTACAGTAAAAATCTTACGTACTGTCTTGTTGTGCAGGTGCTGCAGTTAGACTTAGGCGAGTCTTGCTGCAGCACGGTTAGCACTATGCCAACATCAGCCAAAGTGATAACATGCTGATGCGGTGTTGTGGCGGGACTTTACATACATACATACTTAAAATTTTAAGACTGAGTGTTCCACACATAAGTGCAGTTTCAGTCTCTTGTCCTAATGCATTATGAATATATTGCATTATATTCCAACTGCGGTAAGGTAACCATATCTGAACCGTTACAATGTATGTAATGAAAAAAGACGTTAAACTATTGTATGTATGTATGTAATCTAACCTCTGCCTGTGGAGCTCATGTGGTCCAGCTGAACTGGTGAAATGGTGAGAAATGTCAGTGTCTTTACCTTCCTCAATTTGTTCACCTCCTGCCCTTCCCTATCTATCTTGCCTTGATTAGTTATCCATCTTGATCTAATCCTTCGGGCCAGCCCTATGAGAGTTCTTTTGAGGAACTCGGTGGTCTGGTTAAACTATTGTATTAAAAAAAAAAAAAAAAAAAACATCACTTTCAGTAAACCTATAGTTATATTATATTTGTTATTTCATCATATTAAAAATGAATCTCAGATTAAATACAGACCAAACTATAATTATTTCTGTTCATTAATAAGGGAGATAGACAAGAAACAGAATTTCATAGAAGTGTTTATTAGTATGCATGTGTGGGGTTGACAAGGTCCAGGAACGTAGCTCCATTGACATGTTATATAACCGTCCTGGTGGTGAAATGGTTAGAGTGTTTAAAAATCTGTGTGTGATAACCCAGGTTCGAATCCCGGTGGATCAAATAGGCTATATGCTTTCATTAATTTCATTGGAGGTGTTTGGTGTTATGGGGAAATTAATAAGAATATAGATAATGGCCTCGCTATACGATATTTCGATTTACAGTACAATTGTGTTTTGCTCGGAATGCACCCAAACCGTGTAACGAGGGAGACCTGTATCTTGTTCTTGTTCTTTATACAGGTTGCCCTGGGTGAGCGTTGGTATCTGACGTGGTTGTTTCCTACCATATCCTCTCCTCTGCCCTACGATGGTCTAGATTGGACCCCTTGTTCTACTCACATCCCCTCTACCAGACCCAAAACCAAGTGAATCCTCGACTCCTACTCCGGGGGTCAAGTCATTCAAAGGGTCAGGTCGCAGCTCCAACATATTCTTATATGATAGTTCTACCGGTATTCGTAGTCTATTCTAGCCAGTCTTATTGCAAGGTCACAAATCCATCATATATATGAACAATCAGTTTACCTGTAGCTACTGCTGTACTAGTCTAACTAGTCATTAACATTATATATAAGATTTAAGACATTTATCATATGGAAATGTACAATACCTCCGATAAGTATCCTTACAGAGGGGTAGATAAATATGAAAATTAATAATATACTGTACCTCGTAATACTTCTATATTGCCATGAGTCATCAACATATCTTCGTTACCAGCAACCGGATGTTATATTTGTACGTAAAGTGTAAAGATACTTTTTTGGAAGCATTGTATAATACCAAGTTATGGGCCACCCTTATATAAACTAGAATTACTTTTCTTTATTTGGGTGAATCATTGTAATATATTTATTAATCAACCTCTTGTGTAGGCTATAGTATAGGCTACTAATGCATTTATATACAGTAGTATGTATAGCATTTATATAGACTGGCTTTAATACATTCCATGATAATAGCTACTATACTCTATTCATTATACATATGCCAAGATTAGTCCTATTTATGTAGCCAATGTGTTGATGTTTAAAGACCAAAAAAATTACTAGGGTAAGACAGGGTAATTTCGCCGAAAATAGTTTTTTTGACGAATAGAAACTGCCACAAATGGAATGTTAATTTTTGTTTTTATTTTTATCTATACATTCAGCCTTTCTGCTATAGATGACAAAAAAAACAAAAGAAATATATAATGTTTTTGGCCATGCCGCTGATTTTTTGTTTTAAAAGTTACTCTCGCGGCGAAATTACCCCGTCGGGCGGGGTAATTTCGCCGCAACCTATTTTACGCATCTTCTTGCTATTAAAGTAGATAAGATTATGTAATTAACCCCTCTTTGGCGGAACCCGGCTATAGTCGGACAAGAGAACCCCAACCTAAAGAGCGGGGCCCGGCTATAGTAGCATGCAATTTTGAGCACGTAATGTGCTCTGAGAGAGAGCCGAGCGGTGGGAGGAGCATAGGTTGACTCATGATCGCTCGGCACGGCTCCCGCGCGACTACTGACGTTTACTCCACACACATCCACCCTCCCTCCCTCACTACACAGGGAATTATGTCAGGAAATTACCCGGTACCTTATTTTAGGGATTTTGCACTCGTTTTGCACGATCGTTGCAAGAGAGCGCGTGGTCGTAGAAGGATGGTTCTGGTGTCATTGGAAAGCTCAATTATCGCCCTTTCAGGGATACATAATTGTATTACGCTCTGGCTCTTGTTTATGCATGAAAAAGAGCACGGAAATAAGCTCGTTTAGGGTAAAACCGCCCGCTTGGCAGGTAGTAGAAGTTACCACCTAGGATGCTTGTGAGGTGTTAATGGCCAGACAAAACACTAGCGCGCAGGTAAAACCAATGAAACTATGCACAAACCCAAACTGCCACTAAACATGCCAATACAAAAACGTCGCACACACACACAACTGAACGGGGCGGGCAGAGATGCAGGTATGTCAGACGTGTAGGCGCCACTGTGTCTAGTGCGGGTGTGGACGTGTCTAGTGCGGGTGTGGACGTGTCTAGTGCGGGTGTGGACGTATTTAGTGCGGGTGTGGACGTATCTCGTGTGGGTGCGGCGTGTAGGGTGCTAGTGCGAAGTACCAGGCAGCAGCTAACGGCGACTGCCAACACTGTGTCACACGCGCAACCACAGTGGATGCACCCACCCACAAACACCCCCACACACACCTGACCATACCGTCAGACGCGCCGCTCGCCCCGGCCCCGCCAAACTGCAACACAATCTAAGCCAAGCTAGCTCTACAACCTAAGCCAAGCTAGCTCTACAACCTAAGCCAAGCTAGCTCTACAACCTAAGCCAAACTAGCTCTACAACCTAAGCCAAACTAGCTCTACAACCTAAGCCAAACTAGCTCTACAACCTAAGCCAAACTATCTCTACAATCTAAGCCAAATTACAGCCGAATCCATGCAATAGTTTCGGAGATATCGGTGTTTGAATGTAAATTATTAGCGTCGCGGCGAAATTACCCCGTCTTATCCTATTTAGTTTTCTAAATTAGTTCAACCAGACCACAGAGTTCCTCAAAAGAACTCTCACAGGGCTGACAGAAAATACTACTGTATAGCCATCTTTCTTTAATATAATCTTTGTTTTAGTCTAGCTACCTGCAGATAATTTTATTCAAGTTGGGAAGGACCTCAAGGTATGAAAAGACTAAAGACTAGCTCAACTACACTTTAACTCTGACATGCTCTTCATAAGTTGAATAAAATCGTCAGGAAGTAACTAAAATATAACGCAAATTGGCGTCATCTGGTTGAAAGCCCTTTTAGCACGATGATGTAATTTTCATCTAATTCTGGTTACCACTAGGCAATATTTTTTTAGCTAATAATCTACCTTTAACCCCTCAGACCCGGTTGGGCTCTGAGGCATCCATAAAAAACACCCCCGCGGAACCCGGAAGGGCTCTGAGGCACCGGCAGCTTGAAAGCCTGTAAGCTTGGTGTGCGAGGCGTCTGTCCGACGCACGTAAACAACAGCCGGTTGGACCGACGCCGCGCATCTCCGACCACAAGAAGGAGAGGCATCCTTGTTCGTGTGTGCCTGTATGTTATTGTTAAGTAGTGAAAACTAGTGTAAAGTGGCTGATATCGCCACAAAGTTATCTCCACGGAAATCATCATCACAACTGAACCAGTTGACTTAGAGAGCTCTACTCAACGCCATTCTACAGGTACGAAACACATCTACGCTTGGGGATGTGCAGGAATGCGGAAGCAGTCAAAATAACAAAGATACGGTAGCCTAGGCATAGACGTTTTTCGGCCAAAACCCCCGGGTTTCGGTATGGAATACATAGCCGGGTCTGAGGGGTTAAGACTCAAAGGGGTAAATCCTATCTCCATAAACCATCTGAATAACTTGGTCATTCTTAAACTGCATAAAATAATCTAATATCAGCCAGAAGAAAATTTAAAAAAAAATCATCGTAGTATAGGGGTTAACCCTCTCACATCCTGACGCGATTTTTGAGCCTATTAGGGATACTTTAAAGCCTTTGTTACCGTCAGGGGTATCTATAAACCTTTAGTTTGTTTACTTCAACCTCTGCAGTTGTCTTTGAGTTAGCTGTGGGCAGAAAACTAATTTTGGAGAGGTAATTATAACAGTGAGAGTAATCTATTTCTTATTGCTAATCTGGCAACCTCTGCGTCCTATGGTCGTGAGAGGGTTAAGGGAGGATGGTTCACTTTTTGGTTGATATTTTCATTTATTAATTATTTGTTTCTAGTTTCCTCCCTAGACCTCCATCAAACTTTAAAAAAAGCATCCATTAGATCCCCCTTGTAGATTAATTTGTACATTTTTCGGTAGAAAATATCCCGGCCTAAGGCCGGTTCTTCCAAAATTACAGGCTCACTTTCGTTCGCCAGGAAAGAAATCCACACCTAAATAGCAGGAAAGGTCTTAATATTGACAAATAAATGGGGCAAAAGGTCTTAAAATCTACAAACTAATGGGGCAAATATCTTAAAATCTGAAAACTAATGGGGCTAAGCATGAGGGAGAAGGGGGACCAGAAAAATCACCCATCTCCCCTTACACTGCACAAGATAGTCTACTTTCAGCCAGAAGAAAATATAAACAGTTGTAATCGTAGTGAAGGGGTTAATGATTAGTAGTTGTTGTTGTTGTTGTTGTTCCCTAAGCTGCCTGGCCGAACAGCCCCGAGTCCCTGAGGAAGGCCATGGCCACGATCGGGCTTTCCCACAGAGCTCTCATTGAGTGTAGATTGTGTTGTTGGCGTAAGTGGTTGTGTGATATCCAGTCTTCTATGATGTGTTTGATGGTATGGGGTGCTGTGTTACATCCCGGGCAGGTGTCGACGACGGAGTCATCCAGTCTCTTCTGATAGCTCAGAAGAGCTGGATGGTGTCCGCATCTCAGCCTGGTCAGGTGGACTCTGTCCTCGCGAGGAAGGGAGGATTCGGAATGATGGATTTCGGGAGGTCGTGCTTGCAGCTGCGTGTTGTCTACGAGTGAGTGGATGGATCGGCGAGAGATATGAGTATGGATGTGCTTCTGGAAGTTGGTTTGGGGTGGGCTGGGAGGGAGAGAGGACAGTATTTATGTGTGATACCGTGTACTGGGTGTTGTTTGGATATTTCTTGGTGTCTGTGGGTGTGTTGCCATGTAGTGTAGTGGGTGGTTTTGGTTCGTGGAGGCTGCTGCCAGGAATTGAGTGCCTCTCATGTCCAGATGGTCCTTGACTTTGAGGATTTTGGTTTCTTGATGTAGGTGATCTGTGGGTGTAGTAGCTGTGCTTATCTGTTGCAACTGCTCAGTAATCAAGATAGCGACATTAATATTTGTTTTCACTAACCCACCAATTAATTTACAAATAAACCTAACTAATGAAATTAATTAAAGTAATGAATACATGTGGTACGGTACTCTAAGGACTCGAAGCTAGGATACTCGCACCAAAATTCCGCCATATTTTTGCCAATTGAACAGTTTATTAAGTGCCTCTCATGTCCAGATGGTCCTTGACTTTGAGGATTTTGGTTTCTTGATGTAGGTGATCTGTGGGTGTAGTAGCTGTGCTTATCTGTTGCAACTGCTCAGTAATCAAGATAGGGACAATAATATTTGTTTTCACTAACCCACCAATTAATTTACAAATAAACTTAACTACAGTAATGAAATTAATGAAAGTAATGAATACATGTGGTACAGTACTCTAAGGACTCGAACCTAGGATACTCGCACCAAAATTCCGCCATATTTTTGCCAATTGAACAGTGCATGGTTTTGTCAAGAGCAGCCATATAGGTTAGAGATTTATTGTTGGTGTTTGTACTATATACAGTATAAGTATTTGTTATGGATTTACGGCATTAATTTTAGAAGTGTGTAACATAAAGCGCATTTTGTAGCAGGGACAGGCGTACAAAATTATTAGCTTGCATGTATCATACATGCATCATATCCTCACTGATGTTTCCAATGCTCATAAATTATTCTTTAGTTCTTGACTGGGAAATCTGTCACGTGAATGGACTCAAGATATCCCAAAACTTTTCAAATATAAACTGAATATTCTAGTTTGAAGCAAGTTATCTTTCAGTTTGTTAAGGTTAGCGTGAACAAAAAGGCAAAGAAACGGAAAAATTGTGAACAATACACGAACAAAAGGAATGGTATTGCGTGGAGTGTACAAAATATGGAACAACCTTTCAATAGATACCAATATTTAATCAATCGGGCTGGCAAATACTCTTCCTGACCATTCCTAAAACAGTCCTTTAATTTTAGTTATTATTATTAAACCTCCAATTTTACGATTATGCTTTTCAATACTTATATCTTTGAAAGTTATATGGGAAAAGCAATGCAATTTTTTTTAATGTTTTCTTTCGTCTTATATTACAGTATTTAAGCCAAATCAATCTGGTCTAACACCTTGGGATCAATAGCCAAATTTCTGCTCTTCGCCTACGGTTTAGTTACAAAATTCACTCTATGATAGTAGAGGTCACAAAAATTGATAATATTTGTAGTACAAAATCTTGGTAGCTAATTGAAAGGGAGAATTTCTTACACTATTGCAAGAGAATATCTCAGTTTTGTGCCATATTTCTGCATTTGGTCCGAAAGCTTGATTTAAACGATCGCTTTTTCCAGCATCTTTTGAACTGTAACGTTATTCTGGAAATATTTTGAGACTATTTTGGTATTGATAAGTTGATTGAAAATAGGCTACCGGTATTACAAGTCAGTGGCAACATGTTAAGATGCCCAACTGGTGAACCAACTCTACGTAAGTGTTCTCGGGAAAGACGCCACAACAGACAAAATAGAACCTGTTTTTCACAAAGGGAAAATTTATTTCAAAAGCTGCCAAATGAGAATTGCATGAAAAAGCACTTGTATCAATTAATTTCTATAGAAAGCGAAGTAGATTTTCTGTTAATTAAATATCCTAGTTTATCTTACATTAGTGTCTTCAAGTGACCTTCAGGCTCAAATGATGGTAGTTTGGTTTAGATATGTTTTTAGAATAATAATAACCTTCTCTAATGTTTAATTTATAACTAGTCCCAATGATCCCTGCAATGTTTATGCAGGTTTCTGTTCATATATGATCACTACCTGGACTTAAAAGACCTGTAGCTGCAGTTAAGAGGTATGAGTGAAAGGTGTGTGAAGCGGGTATGACAGAGGTGCTTGGAGGCGATTCATTTGTGTCCATCCCCTTGGAGATTAAGGCGTCTGTCAATAGATAAATACAGGTAAATAGATTTTAGTTTAAAAGGCTGTAGTGCTTTTAAATTTAGTTTCAAATTCATCTTCCATAATGTAAATAAAAAAGTAGAGTACAGTACTGTATGTACAATATACAGTACTGTAATACTGTATATTGCTGAATAGGGTATTCTAAAATCTTGAGATTATGGTAATAAGGTTTAGTGCGATAAGCATATTTTCTTCTTGCTAGCAATGTTATCTTTCATAACATTCCTTGTGTAATTGTTTTAGGCTGCATTATGTATGATATGTAGGATTTTATCTTAAAGAACTGGCGATCCTTTGACACTCTTATTAGAATTAGAAGTTATGCTTGATAATATTTATTGTTATCTATATATTTCTCTGATACATCATACATCACATGTTTTGATTTATCCCAAGTCTAGTCAAATCTGGTCAGTCTATATCTTTGTACAAAAAAAAAAATCAATTGCTAATATTTATATAGTATTGCTTATGGGAAATACTAGTCAAAAACTGCATTTTCACTCCTTGTTATTTAGATTCTATGGTACTTAACCCTTAAAGAGCGGCGCTCGACTTAAGTCGTGCACCAATTTGCAGCAAGTTAGGAGCATTATTAAGGCTTTTAAAGGGTTAAAATCGAGTGCAAATGGCCGGGAGCGCAGCAGGCCACACGTCCGACACCCAGGGCTTACCGCCACCCACTGACTCACGCTCCCTCTGTTCTCGAGAGGACGGCAGTGTTACCATTAGTGAGCGTAGTGGGAAAAAATATGCAGCTATACGCTAAACTCCCATGTTGGTGGCACCACTGCATGAGAACCACGAATGCTACGTAGCTCGTTCTGGTCTCATTTTGAAGCTTTTAGCGCCTAGTTTTTTGCTGAATACATTTCTTTTCATGCAGATACTTGATTGATCATTCAGGAGGGCCTGAATATGCCCAAAATAGCCCAAAACACCCCGCTAGACAAGGGTTAATAGTTTTATATATATTTAAGCTGTTAAACTAATCAAGGTAATTCATTTTTATATTATTCTATTAAGTTTTTAAATATCAGTTTAACCCATACAAAATGGCAGCTTGATAACATGGTCAGCAAGTCTTTGGCCTCTGGACTGGTAGTCGATATGCCAGATCCCGAAATAACACAAATTGGTACCATCCAAAGAGGTCAAACTTTCAGTATACAGTCAGGTCTCTATATACACGCGTTTCGTATAAATGGATTCGTTTGGACACGGTAACCCCCAAAATTCCAAAGTCGGCCACAACACCGAAAAAAATATGTATATACTGTACTCGGACATTTGCGGGCGACTGGGGGTCCTGCTGCAACTCCGGGGCGGTGCCGAACCAATGGCCGGACCGCGCAGATCGTAGTAGACGACTCCAAACAAGATTGTGGTTTGTTTACGTTGCAGGATATTGCGTGCCTGACACGCAAATAGGTCAGTAGCAGGTCCAAAACAGTTCTTATTGATGCTGTTATTGCCTGCCTGACACGCAAATATGTTTTTGTTGGTGGTATAATGTCGGCTTAAGGTAGGCTAAAGGCTCAAATAGGGGACTTTGGGAAAGTGGCTGGAACGAATTGAATTAATTCCCATAAGGTCTGTTATTTGATATGCACGGTTTTGATATACAGTACTGTACTGTACACGGCACGTACACGGTACAAATTAACCGTGTACAGGTATATCGAGGCCTGACTGTAATTTAAAAAAAAAAACAGATATTGGATTATTTGGGAACTCTATGACCAAGGATATCATACTAAAATATTGTCTTCACAACAATAAGAAAATTGTATTATAACTCAAACTGTAGCTAAAAACCTTCTCTGATATAGATTTCCACCCTGGCCCATGGACTGTGGTGGATGGTTTGGGATAAATTTACTTTGTGGACTCTCACTTAACCTTTGAATTGACCACTTGCAAGTTTCGGGCCATAAGGAAGTTGGAGCTGTAGACATTGATATTTAGCAGAATTACTAATTAAAATGCAGTTGTAATGCATATACTGTAAATGACTAAATTTTACATAAAATCGTATTCAGCAAAGTTTCAAATCATCACAAACTTATATAATTGTTGTATCTCTTTTCAATGTCAATATTACAGTTCTAACTTCCTTATACAGTACTCTACTGTAGCTTGAAACTCGCAAGTGGTCAGTTGTAAAGTAATGGGACCAAATTGTGACAGTCCTTGATGATGCAGTTTTTACCACCATACAATCCCTGCTGAATAGCAAGGCTAGGGTGGGTGTCCTGATGAATCAGGGACTTAGTGAATAGTTGCCACAGATTGCTAGACAGCACCGTTCACCAACAGCACTGACATCTGCCAATAACTCACTGGCTGGCCCGAGGCTCGAAACGCCAACCTCACGGTTAGCAGGCGAACGCTCTACCAATCGAGCTACGGCCTCTGGAATCAACAATATCATATGAGATTCCCGCATTTTCAATAGGTCCAAACTGTCATATAGTTATGTAAATGTGGTTATATATTTATATGACCTAATTAATTTGCATGTGCGGCACTTTCTAAAACATGAATGGTGTGCTCCTCGGGTTAATACAGTAGTGGTATAACGGGTTCCAAGTGCTAGTGAATTCCTCCGGAATAACTGGCGCTTTTGAGAAACAAAAGACCAGATTATTATTATCTTTGTTATAATTATTATGAAACCATTCCTGTATAAACTGCTTATTCACAGAAAAGAAAAATTAAAATCTGACAAATTCTCATTACTCGTCTGAGGCGCATAGATGCCAATTTTATTTTGTTTTGTTTTGTGCACTTATGAACATTTAATCAAGTTAGCCTTCTAAAAATAGTTTTCTTTCAAACCACCATTGAAGAAATCTCAAGAGGTTAGGGGTGACTAAATTTAAATTTTTCAAGGTGCATCTGGAATACTTCAAGGTTTAACCCCCGCACTTCGGAAATCCTCTTATACGCCACACCGATGTTCCACCGCGGACCTCGGTAGGCCTCTTATACTCCCGCGCACGTAATATTCACGACCGCGTAACACAACAACCCGACGACATCGCGATGCCCGAGCAACACCAGGATCAAGATAACAGTATGTACTTAATTTTCCAATTAAGCTTATCGCTCTACCTATTATCATTGTTCATCTATTAAGAAAATATGGCCATAACACCCAACACGCGCTGATTCCGTGGGTACGGAGCGTAATATGACTGCCGAGGCGGAAGGGTTAAATTATGCTACAAACCACGCAAATAGTGTTCCGCGCCTCTGGGCGTTAATTTATTTCTCCTTTTCTCTTCCAATGTTTACATTCACTATTTAGTCTTTATCAATATATAGTACAATCTCAGCCAAAAATATAGACCATGAATAAAGTTATGGATAGGAAATATACTGTATATTTAGTATACTGTAGTGTCAAATAAGAACTCTCTCTGACCATTCGAGGATATGAAGGAATAAGGTAATGTTATACAGTAAATTTCTTAAGAGATAGAAGACCAATGAAACCTATTACAGTATGTTTATTATATAGCATTTTTATTTGATTTATGTCAGATGATTAGCTTAGTGTAATTACTGTAACAAAATTTTACTGTAGAAACTAGAAAGTAGATCGTGATATTTTAAATATGGGCACAAAAATAAATATTGTTCTCTTATTAGTGTTTTATTCCAAGAGGATAATTGACAATCAAAACCTGTTCTTGTATTCAGATTTGTTCAACAACCATACTTTTCTTTTTGGTATGTATACCTTCTTGCACTCAGGATTTCGCCTTAAGCTCAAGTCACAGACTAGGAGCTTATGTTGGGAGATGCATTCTTCGCTTGGGATGAACTTTACATCCTGAACCCACTTCCAGTCTTCCCTGTACTGTACAGTACACCAAGAAGTAATCAATCTGGCTACTGGTACCCCCAGAACTGTACTGTATGTGATCAAATAACTCTACCTTTTCTCACACTTAGTGTTACACACAATCATGTTGAGTTCAACACAGGAGTGACAGGACTCCAGTATATAATTGGCTTCTATATTTCTTTTTCAGTGCCCTTTTCCACCATGCACACCCTCGTACCCCTGTACCCGAATAATCCCTGAATCACAGCACAGAACTATGCTGAGTTGATGTCCGGGGAAATGTAAATTAGTATTTGGTGGCAGTCACTCCCATGTATGAAGGTATAGTCTCCATGAGAATATTATCTGGTTCTACTGTACAAAGAGAACTAATTTTAAGGTTGTTTCTTTATTGTATTGTAAAGTCAGTGAAAGTAGGCTAGCCTAAACAGATCGGATGCGGAAATACCCTGAGCCGACAGCCAAGTGGGATATCTCTATTGGTCTAACTGGTAAGGTGTCTGCCTCACACCCAAGGGTCGAGAGTTCGTGCCCCCACCAGGGCTTGATATTTTCGTGAGGCTATTTCCGCATTTAACAAAGTTTAGGTGTGCTGGTAAAATTGTTCAGATGGTTGAGAGTAAGATCGGAGCTCCATAAATCCTCTTTCGGGTATGGTGTAAAAATACCGATTCCTACAGTATGTCCAAGTGTAGTAGGCTACAGTGGTAGTGCGGGAGGCTGGCATGCCTGTTGACCCAGGTTCTAAACCCCACCAGGCCCAGATACTTTTGAGAGGCAAATCCCCTCCTCACCCGGCATTTTCACTGGCAGCAGTTGAATCAGGTAGCAGCTAGATGTACTACACCCAACATGACAGACTCTATAATGTGTTGTCTGAGGTGTTAAGGCTACGGTAACTACCTTAAACTAGATAGGGACTACCCTTGTTAATTAACCCAAGAACCGCGATTGGCCTCACGGAAGTCACCATAGCGAATGCGATAGGCCTCACGGACGCAAGACCATAAAAAACAAAGGAATATGTCATTAGGCAAGATAATTCCCCTCTAGTACTTCCTACCACTCAATTATGAGTGGCCATATGTTTCTCACCCCCCCTTCCCCACCTTTCCCCCCTCCCCCCCTCCTCAATTAGCACCTATTTTCCCTCTTATTTTCATCATTTATCGGTTATTTTTCGCGAGAATTTCTCTACCGCAGTTACGGACCACGAGTGAGTTACATAAGAGACCTTATATAACACTGAGACTTCCTTCAGTATGGCGAGAGAGGTGGAGGAGGGAGGATTTATGTCTCCCCACCTTCTGCCTGAGGATACGAGCGGGCGGCGAATATTCATGTTTTTTACTACCCAAATGCTTTCCCCACTTATTTTATCGCTCTTCAAGGTTCATATATTTATCATTAATGTAAAATTATAACACATTGAAAAAAAATAATGCTTTATATCGTAAATATAACTAATTCTGTCAGAATCCAAGGCTAGAAATTCACAAATAACTACCTATAGCCCCTAGGCCAATTTCGCATTTTAAAGGTTAAAGAAAGATTTTGTGTTGCCCTGTACCCGAAAATCCCTGAACCATAGAACTAAGCTGCGTTTACGCCTGCAGAAACTTAAAATAGTCCTTGGTGGCAAGTCTTAACATAGCGGCTGCGATAAGGCAGTTTCTGACAGTGCCGCCAGTGCGGCCGGTTTACACTCAATTCGGAAAACATTTGTTGTAGAGTATTTAGCATATAAAGTAATATTACTGCATCATATGCATATATTTTACTTGTATAAGTAACATTGAAGAACCAGAAAATAGGTGTAAAGAACAAATATCCAGTGAAAAAATTATAATTGTGATGGGAGAGGTGATGAACGCATACGAGGGAGCACGACATACATATGCATCCTGGGCCTGCTTGAGGCAGACTGACAGTCCCCAAGGAAGGTGAACTGTTCACCTTCATATACTTTGACAGTCCCAGCTCACCACCTGTCTAGCCTGTCTTCCGCACATATAGGAGGGAGGTAGGGTGAATGTTACGTAGAGGAGGGTGAATGGACGTATTTCAGCCTTTCAGGCGGGAGGGAGGAAGTAAGGGCGCGGGAATTTGGAGCAAAAAAGTATAATAATTGGTTAATAAAGGAAAAGGGGTGGGTAAGACACATGTAAGGGGAGGACAGGAGGTGGTGGTAATGAAACATATACCACCGGCAATGGGGCGTGGCCTCCCAGGAAACAAGAGGCTCAAACATGGATGGCCCAGGAGGGGCCACACAGGGGCAGCAACACTCCCAGGATAGGAAGGATGAAATGGGGAGGTGAAGCGATGAACAATGGCATATGGCAGGAAGGTGCGTGGTAAAGAGAAGAGACGAGGATGGTGGAACCAACACAACCCCTAGAAAGTGAAGGTGGGCCGGTGGCTCTGAGCACCGACGGGGAAGGTGAGGCCCGCGATAGAAACCCAAAGAAAGCTGAAGATTTAGCCGGGCTCAAAGCCGACCACAATGGGGGCTACGTTCCTCCAGCGGACAAGCCCGTACGGGTCACAGGTTGAGGGAGGTGCTGAACTCCACCAACAAGAGTCAAGTAACAAAGTTGGTGCAGGGTGCAGGAGCTGCCACAGACAGATGAACAGCGATGAATCCGGGGGGAGAGGCCGCAGGACCACCGATGTAAGAGACGATCACTCATGGGGTTGAGTAGAGCACCCCCAAGGAAACCAATTAAGATTTGCCGGACACCAACTTACTTGGTTTACTTACTTGGGGTGATTCCGTCCTCTGTAGACGCTGCTAAGGTGGGCCTTCGCAGCGGCCAGGCAGCTCTGCTGCTCGGGTGTTTCGCTGGCTTTTCAGTGAGTTGGCTGCAGTGCTGGGGTATCCTGGTATTAGGGGTTCGTCTAGTATGGTGGCCAGCCAACGGTCCAGCTGGCATTTGAAGGAGTCCGTCGTGACCCCAGTCAGCTCTCGGACTGCCTTTGGCACCACATTGAATAGACGAGCCCCGTTTTTTGAGAAGCTGTTGTGGACGACTGTTGCCATTCGCTGAGTAGTGGCCTCTGTCCTCTTTATGTAGCAATGTCGTCCTTTCCTGATGTGGTTGTTTACGGCCAGCCCCACTTCAGGTACAAGTCCTTCAAGGGTCTTCCACACATAGATTACCAGATAGCGCTCGCGTCTTCTCTGGAGGGAGTATAGTCGTAACTCCTCCAGGCGCTCCCAGTAGTTTAGGTGTTGGAGACCCTGGATTCTGCTTGTGAAGGTCCTCTGGAGGGATTCCAGCTTGCAGGTATCCCCCGTCTTGAATGGTGACCAGAGCTGGCAGCAGTATTCCAGCTTAGGGAGGACCAAGGCCTTCCAGAGTGTTAGCATGCAGGTCCTTTCCCTTGTCTGGAAAGTCCTCAGTATCCATCCTGTTAATTTTCTGCCGGTTTCGGTGACAAGGTTTATATGATGGGAGAATTAAGGTTCCGTCCGAGCTCATTGTGACTCCCAGATCCCGCACCTGATCTTTAGGTGTTATGGTTTGCTGGTTGACCTGGTAGCTGGTGCTCTGTTTGATGTCTTGGTGAGGGCCGTACCTCATGAGCTCGAATTTCTCTCCATTCATCATCATGTTGTTGGAGTCGGCCCAGTCGAGAACGCGGTTGAGGTCTTCTTGGAGTAGAGCCACTTCCTCTTCTGCTACAAGGGAACGTTTACATGCAAGTAATGCGACTGTGGTCAAATAGCTTCTCCCAAAATGTCTTGGTTAGAAAACTTCCTTTTAAGTCTTTGTTACAATACTGTATGTCATGGATACGAAACGTCATGGATACGAAACGTCATGGTTACGAAACGACCGCTTATTTACCACAGACAGTGAACAGGTGTGCAGCCGTGTGCTTACGAAACGTCAACAGCAAGAATTTGATGCGTGTGTGCTTACTGCTTAGAGTTACTTGTTTTTAGTGTTTTTTCGTCATATTAAAAGCAAACGGACACTAGGTAATGGTTAACGATAATGGGTAGCATTCAAGGAGACTACTGCAGGACTCTTCTTCTTCTTTTTACCTCTGACCGGGTATAGGCTATCCTACTGTTTACTAGCCTATACCCCTTTGAAAGGACATTAGCCTAACCTAACAACCTTACCTAACCTAACCTAGTATTATAGGTGGGGGCTGCCGCCCCCACACCCCCGCTTTGACTTAGATTTGTTAGTGTATTTGTCTGTGAAGTGGGTAGGCCTATTTTTCAATTTGTTGATAACGAAATCCTCTATGCGGACTATATGGAGAAAAATATGGCGAATCTATTGGTGCCTACTTTCCCTTATAAATTGTTTCTCATAACGTCGCACTAGTGTCCTTGAATATTATCCGATAATGTTTAGTATGATGGAATATATAGACTGAAGAAATAGGGGCCTACTGTTATTATGTTGAGAAAATTAGGTTAACATGGCACCGGTAATTGTAAAGAATAGTCTACCAATGCTAGGCCTATAGCCTATGGTATTATTCTATAATTGCACCTATACGAGCTAAACAAATTATTATTCTATTTAAGAAATTTACCATGCCTATTATAGGGATTATTGAGTAGACTAGGCCTAGTTAAGCTAAAACTGATAGACTAGGCCTATAAATGTTTGGTAAGAGTTGCATTAGTGGGCGTACCATCTGCTTTGTTTAGGCTACATAGGCCTAGTCGCACGCTTGCAGTTTCATTCGCCGCGAAGCGTCTTATTTGACTGCTGTTATTTGGCTCTGCTGGTAATATATATGATGACAATAAGTCATTATTGTATCCCACAGCCAGGTGTTGACCCCAATCCCATCACTATGACTTATTGTCATCATGATATATAGGCCTATTCCTATTAGGCTACCAGCAGCCAGCTGCCAGCAGGGGCAAATAACAGCAGTCAAATTAGCCTAGATGCGAAAGTAACTGCGAGTGTGCGAGTATGTAAACAAAGCGGACGGTAGCCTACGCCCGCTAACACAACTTTTACCCACAACTCTTTAAGTTTTATCAAATGTTTTGATTGTGTTTTTAAATTTTGAAAATAGGCCCTACGCCAAATTTTCTGATTAGGCTTAGCCTAGGCTATTCCTTATTCCGGTACTTATAGGCTCGCACCCTTATTTTTCATGTTAGGCCTATTTTGGATTTTTTTTATTTTAATACCACAAATTTTCAGTGTTTTTTATAAACAAAATTGGTCATTTGCATCAATATAGCCTATAGTGTTTGTAATTAATTAGAAATCTCGGGAAAACCTATTTTCCCCAGTAGGCTATTATATCGATCTATGTTGAGACACACTCGCTCCCCGATAGTGATTTGAAAAGGCATTAGCCTAACCTAACAACCTTACCTAACCTAACCTAGTATTATGGGTGGGGGCTGCCGCCCCCACACCCCCGCTGGTCGAGTACTTAATAAAAAATAAAAAAAAATTGGCTGTCGATTATACGAAGGTGAAAGAAAAGTCGATGAAGTCTATGGTGTTTACTCTGCAATCTTCAGCTTGATTGTACTGTACATTGATAACGGGAAAGTACCGTATTGACAACCTTGTTACGAAAATTAAATTTTAGTACCATACTTTTATATTAGGTTTTTCCAAGGGTTTAACACATTTTCATATGATCTTTAGAGCTGTCGATAACTGAAAGTACCGTATCAACAACCTTGTTACGAAAAATAAATGTTAGTACCATACTTTTTTATTAGGTTTTGCCGAGGGTTAAAACAAATTTTCTTATGATCTTTAGAGCATATAGATTCAATATTTATCTTGAAATATATTAAAATTTGTGGTATTAAAATAACATTGAACCCCTATTTCCTCCAGATTTTGAGAAATTTGTGTTTTCATGGTCTTCATTATAATTCCAATATGGGATACACGATGGGTTGAGGGCCCTGAGGGGGGGCTTTGGCCCCCCCCTCACCCCCCCCCCCATGAATTATTAAAATCATCATCTATGTTGCCAGCAGGGGGTAATTATCAATTATACTGCATAAAGAAGGCGTTTGAAAACAGTGAGAATGTCCGAAAGAGCTCTGAGATTGATTAGAATGGGCATTTTTTCTAATAATATCTGGTTTTAGGCCTATAAATGTGGTCAAAATTATTCTCCCACAGTGGATTATACATGAGTACAGTATAAGGATTCCAGGGATGGATGTAGTTACCGGGTGTACCACTACCGACATACAGTACAACATAAATCATCTATAATACTAGGTTAGGTTAGGTTAAGTTGTTTGGTTAGGGTAATGTATTTTTGTATCCAAAGGCAGTCAAAATAGACGGGAACATGATGGTGAGCGTCCGCGTAGTGTAAACAAGACGGGCGGTACACCCGGTAATTACATTCTTGCCGGATTCCATAGCCTAGACCTACATTGTCCCTAATAAATTAGGCTATGTATAATAAGGCTGTGAGCCTATTCCCTTTGATTATCCTTATTCCTTACCTAGAGCAGGCCTAGACTAGTAAATATCTAGTCTAGCTTAGGCAAACTGTCTTAGGTTTGAGCGACACAAATTGGAAGCAATTTTGGTATCATTCAAGGAGTCTACCGCCGCGGTTCAGACGCTCTTTACGTTTGCTTCTTATTTGACAATTTTTGGTGTCTAGGCCCTCAGCCCCCCCAGGACTTTTTGTCATCATCATAATCATATATAGGCCTAGCCTAATGCCAGCAGGGGGCATATAACTGCTGGTTGTGGGATAATTTCAGAAACAAAATTGACGCGTAGCAGCGTAGACTCGTAGAGTGTGTTAAAATCACCGTGGTAGTCTTCTTTAATATTATCACAATTTTTGGAAAGTTCCTATGTACCGGGCTACCATTATTTCAGATGCCTAATTTAACCTAACCTAACCTAGTATATTAGTGTACTATTTATGAATGTAAAATTTAAAAATATATTGTTACATTACCAAATTTCAGTACTGTATTGAGATATATATATATACACAGTTGCCCGGTACACAGGATTATACCCAATTTTTTCTTTTAATTTTTAACAAAACTTACCATGCGAAGTGCGGTATTACCTGCCTGTAGGCTATTCCGTTTGTGCATATTTTCTATGAAGCCTAGCCAAGGCTAGCAATCGTATGATTGTCACAAAGATTGATACAGTATTTAATTTTAAACAATACCATAGCAATTTGTCAAGTTAAAAATAGTAGCTACCTCTCTGAAAAGAAGTTAGAGAACTGAATTAATTATTAATTGCCTCGGTACGGGTATCGTATATGGAGGCGATTCATTTGTGGCCACCCCCCGGAGATCAAGGCGTCTGGCAATAATTAGATAGAGAACAATATAACGTCTTGAGTCAGTTGGTTCCTTCTGCGAGTACAGTACTATTTGATTATGAGAATAGAAGTCTTAAAACAATAATTATTTTTACTCATTACTGTACAGTACTGTACTGTACTTGCATTATTGAAAAATATACGATATTGTACAATGTTAAAATTATGCTTTACGTTCAATATTATGTGTTAGGAAATAAGAAAATTATTAAGGGGGCAGTGGTTGTTTTTTGGGGTTTATTTATTTATATATTAAGTTAATTTTTACTAGAGGTAGAGGTAGAGGTTAGAGGTAGACCGAATATGAGGTGGAAGGATGGAGTGAGGAAGTACATGAACGAAGGTGGTGCTGGTTGGGGGGAGGGGCGTCGACTGACTGGGGACAGAGGTGCATGGGGGCGGTTCGTTCGTGGCCACCCCTTCGGGGATCACGGCGTCAGGCAATAGATAGATAGATAGAAGTTAATTTTTAGTTTCTTCCCTAGACCTCAATCAAGCTTAAAAAAACACGGGTAGGATGTAGTGAGCGGGCGTTCCGCCATCTTTGTTTACATTACACGTAGTGGCGTCGGACCTTTCCCATCATGTTCCCGTCTATTTTAACCTAACCTAACCTAACCTAGTATTCATGTAGTAATGACAGGGGGCAAATAGCAGAAAATATAGCGTCGAAATAGACTGGAACGTAAGTGCGACCGCGGCGATCGCCCTATGTAAACAATGACGACCGTACGCCCGAACTCTACATCCATCCCAAAAACACTTCCAAGACCCTCCTTCAAGATATTTTTGTACATTTTTTGGTAGAAAAATGTCCTCAAATTACAGGCTCGCTATCGCTCGAAGGAAAAATTTGACACCTAAATGACACAAAAAGTCGGAGTATGACAAAGAAATGGGGTGAAAGCTCTTCAAATCGCCAAACTAATTAGCCGAACATCATATAATCTGCAAACTAATGGGGCTACACATGAGGAAGAAGGGGGATGAGAAAAACTACCCTAATTCATATTACTGTATTCTGTCTTATATTCACAATTCATTCCAGTCTTAACCCTTTCACGCACATATGACGCAGAGGTTGCCAGATTAGCAATAAGAAACAGAGTTCTCTCATTCTTATAATTACCTCTCCAAAATTAGTTTTCTGCCCACAGCTAACTCAAAGACAACTGCAGAGGTTGAAGTAACTAAACTAAAGGTTTCTAAATACCCCTGATGGTAACAAAGGCTTTAAAGTATCCCTAATAGGCTCAAAATCGCGTCATATGTCGGAGAGGAATAAAACCAAATTGTCCTGGTTTTATTTAATGTAGTAGTTTGTGTTATTGGGCAAACATATAATTTATTCATTGTATTCCATTTTTACAGAATCGTGACGATGAGCTTCAGTCAGTTTAAGGAGGTGATCGAGGAAGGAGACACAGTTATCCTCTACATTAGTGTGTCACAGATTTATGCTATTGAGGTAAGGGGTATGAGGAAATCAGTAATGTTTTCAGATACTGTACTAACAAAATTAGGTGGATTTCAGTAATGTTTTCTGATACAGTACTGTAACAAAATTAGGTGAGTAACATTATGATGAGGTGAATAATGTTATAATGAGCCAAATAACATTATCATTCACTGTTACTATGTACAGTGACAAGCCTGAGTTAACCCATGGACTGCGAAGGTCCTCTCGGAAGCCATTGTATTTAAACGTGTAAAAATAACCCTAAAAAAACATGCCAGTTCCAGGAAATGTCTGAAATTTGGGTGACACATAGAAAGTAGTGGCATCTTTCCATACCACATCCTCCACTCTTTACCCCTTCTATACCCCTCCCCCCTCCCTCCCTGAACTCGGCTTTATATTTTGCACATATTCTAGCAGTTCATGGGTTAAAGGATACTGTTTAGTATTTGGTCTGGTACCGGTAACACGACATAACTTCGGACGGGGAGATAACTTCGGACACCCTAGAAAATATATACAATGAACTACAGTTATGGGATAAATACATGATGTTATGATTGGTGGAGAGAACATAATAATTATGGAAAAACAAGTACCGGTATGTCTGCGGTGTTCTTCCATAATGCAGAGTAATTTTTCCATAACTGTAGCTTACATACTTTAATCCAGAACTGTCCGAAGTATAGCCCCCATTCGAAGCTAGGTAATTTCACGGTACCTGAATAGCTGTAAACCATACCAATAACATTTGATTAACATTAGATAACGCCCCTGCCCTACACCCCAATACCCACATTGCAGAATCTCATGCGTCTAATCCCGTAAAACTTCAGCTGCAGTATTTATTTTGGATGGAAAGGCTGCTCCTTGTTTTGTGTGGGTTTGTATTTCAATTCAATTAAAAACATATTTATTCAAAGATGTTTATTGCCACCCATACATTATATTATTACATTGTATAGCTTTTAAACCTGATAATTTAGTTGCATGTCAATTTGGAGTTAATACCTTGGTCAACTTTAATACTGTACATGTTTTCATTTATTATTATTTACATTACAGGTGAAACCAACGGTGACCAGCAAACAGGGCCAACCGGTTACCAACGTGTTTCAGACCAAGTATGGGTCCCTGCGAGTTATGGACTTGGTGGGGGTGAAGTTTGGGGCCCGGATCAACCTGTCCCGGGGGTGGGCCCATGTACTCAACCCCACCCCAGAGTTGTGGACTGTTACCCTGCCACACCGTACACAGATCCTCTACACTCCCGATATATCTATGGTAAGAGAAGAGGGACAGTGGTATATCGAAAAGCATGTATGAACCCTAAATTACAGTATATATAGGTAAAGTACCACATAAAAGAAAATATGGTAAAAAATGGGGGAATAGAATGGGGACAAAATAAGAAAAAAAAGTTTTATAAGAGCTTAAAAAGAGGTAACTAGACAGAAATACGCCCTACACCAGCCAGTTTGACCCTCGCTGCCCGCCTGTATGGTTTTGCCTAGTGTAGTGTAAAAGGTATAGTCAAACTCAACTGAAATGAGCTCCAAGGAGGTCAAGGTCGCCCTGTGCGGTGGCGCCACATTTCTACCAAAACAAACCTTTTAGAAAACGGGAAACCAAGCAAAGTTCTCTTATAATCACATTTAGAAGGGAACCTTGAAATAAATGTACAAGACATTTTTATGTCTGGAAGGGTTATTGGTATTCTTGTATAAAAGTTATAGAAACAAAATAATAGGTAGGCTATATTTGTATATACCTATTTACATTGTACAGCATCTCCCTTGCCTGGCTATGAAGATGAGAGTAACTTTTGCGAGTTTTTCCTTCCATGGTGGTCGCGCTATGAATGAGGGTTAGTGACCGTCTGACCTGGGTGATGTTGTTGTCTTTATTTGAGGCCCTTTAAAGCGTTGCCATTACTCGTATCCAGCTCTCTCTCTCTCTCTCTCTTTTGATGGGATTACATTGTGCTATATTGCATTTTGGAGATTGTGTATGTATGTGTGTGTATCTGTAGGGGTGTGTGAGTGCGTGCGTAGCCAACAGAACCGCATTGACATTACTTGGCAACGTCGCATATCCTACCATTCCTTAAATCTATTTATATAGCTGCCCCCAGAAAAATGGCAGCATGTTCTAAATAGCGTGCCATATGTTGTATAAATTCCTTCTATATATCCTTAAAATTATATGTTTCTTAACACCACATAACCTTTAATTTTTTTAATATAATATATATAGTCATATAAGCTAAAATTAATTTGTTAATAGCCTGAATAACTAACATTTGTTGTTAAAGCTTTGAATATTTGACAACACCGCACAGGGCGAGGGTCACCACCTTGTAGCTCATTTCATAGGAGGATGACTATAGTGTCAAGTTAGCTTGTACAGTACTGTATATACATAGAGAAACAATATCTAAGATCTTCAAGGAACTACCTGTGTAGATACTGTCGGAACTAAACGTTGGTTCTGGGTCTTTGGTGTGTGTATTACTGATAGCCTACTCATCATTTTATTACCTTGCATCCCCGACTGAATAGTTTTGTAATCGATTTGTGCATTAATGTATGTATGTACAGTATGTATATACTCAGGCACATACCCCATAGCTGGGAGTGGCCGTCTCGTGACAGTATTATCATCATTGTATATACAAGAGCGTTGTGGTTGGGATGTGCTAGTGAGTGTGAAGAGGAACACCTTCAGGTGGTTCAGTCATGTGTAGTGTATGGTAAGTGAATGACTCAAAGTGTATGAGAGTGAGATGGAAGTGTAAAGAGTGAGAGCAGATCGAGAATGAGGTGGAGGGATAGAGTTGAGAGATATATGAGTGAAGGTGGTGTTGAGTGAGAGTAGGGGTACTGACTTAAAGCTGACAAAGGTGCTTGGAGGCAATTCATTCGTGGCCATCCCCTCGGGGATCAAGATGTCTGGCAATACAGTAGATATATACCTAAGATATATATGTATGTATACAGTAGGGTCTCGCATAGAACGAGAAATTGGTCGATAAACGAGGCCGTTCTATGCGATTTCGTTCTATGTGAACACGGCATTTTGGTGGCCCAATATGGTCAATGTTCACTGTAAGCGTAAATTTCCGTCAGGAGCGTACGATATTTCGTACGTTTTGTATGATATTTCGGCGCTCTATATGAGAACTCCTCGGATTTGCCCTACTTTGATGGCGAAATCGTTCTATATGATCACATTCGTTCCTAACGAAAATTTTGGAATAATATTTTAGGTCGGGCGTTCTATAAGCGACTCGTTCTATGCGAACACGTTCTATGTGAGCCCCTACTGTATTATACTCAGGCACATACCCCATAGCTGGGGTGGCCGACTCGAGAGAGCCCGAATAGGGACAACACAATACAACATAAAAAACAAAATACAAAATTCACACACATCTAGGTCGCCCAGGAGAAGACCCAGAGACCAAGGATCACTAAGGGCCTCCAGCACTCCTCCGGCCGCAAACTTCCTGGATAGGTTCCGGTCTCAGTAGGCAGCCACACAGCGAAGCTTTACCACCGCAGTGCCCGCCCACCTCACATCCAGGCATTACCCTTCATATACATCGGCTTCCCGTGCCAGGCGCCTGACGGTCTATTATCTATTCCAACTGGTGCCCTCTCACAACGACCGCGTTATCACACATCTATTCACAAGCAGGCCGTAGCTCGATTGGTAGAGCGTTCGCCTGCTAACCGTGAGGTTGACGGTTCGAGCCTCGGGCCAGCCAGTGAGATATTGGCAGACGTCAGTGCTGTTGGTGAACGGTGCGGTCTAGCAATCTGTGGCAGCTATTCACTAAGTCCCTGATTCATCAGGGCACCCACCCTAGCCTTGCTATTCAGCAGGGAGTGTATGGTGGTAAAAACTGCATCATCATCATCAAGCATTGTTCATTCATTCCTATTCATTACCACTTCTCTTGCCTGTTCTACAGTCATCCCTCTTTCTTCCAACGCTTGTGCTACAGTATCTCTTCATCTCAACGGAGGTCCTTCCTTTCCCTCTACCTAAGATATATATTTGTTTATTGTACTCAGGTCTCTGGAATTGAAGCCCTCCAGTTGCTTTCTCTGTCAATCTTTCATTCAACATGCAGCCTAGTAGGGATTAGTAGATATGTTTTCCTTTGTAATCCTTTGTGAAAATATATTGGGTGTTCTTTAGGTTTTATCAGAGCTAGCGTAGCGGTTGGTATTGGGTCAATGATATGTGAAGTCGGGACTGGTAGCGGATCACTCTCTTCTGCCCTCCTATCAGCCATCAGTGTCTATGATATGTGTTTGTGTCTTCTGTCGATGAATATTTATTGTTAGTTTGAGAGTATGAGTGTCTGGAAGTCTGATTATATGTATATTATGTGTGTGTGTGAGTTTCTGTGTATAATAGTTTATGTTAGTATGTGAATGCTTTTGTATGTAATAATTAATGTTAATGTATTTCCCCTAGGTACTGTCAGAACTAGAGGTTGGTCCTGGGTCTGTGGTATGTGAAGCAGGGACTGGCAGTGGATCACTCTCCCACGCCTTCCTACGAGCCATTGGTCCCACTGGCAAACTCTACACCTGTGACTTCCACAAGGAGAGGGTCAAGGTAGGTAGTAGTAGCACTGTATTACCAAGTAAGGTCTATTTAGAGAGTGTAACCAGTGTAGGTGTACACTGGTTATGTTTTATTGTGGCACTTGTCTCTGTACTTAGGGAGACCAGTTCCTCTCTCCTAGATAAGATTTAATACCCTCCTGACTTTTCCTACTTCATCTTGGAGACTGATAAAGCGAAAGGAGGAGTGGGTGTTCTGGTGGCTGAAGAGCTGGCGGAAAGTGTGCTTCAGATTACGAGAGTTAGTGAAAGGCTGATTGTTTTGAAGTTGAAAGTTGGTGAAAAAATTCTGAATGATATACTGTATCTGTATATGCCCCACAGGCTGGTTTACAGAAAGAGATAAAAGAGGACTTCTGGAATGACACCATCAGTGTCATTTCAGGCCTCTCGGAGAACGAAATAACAATCGTGGGGGGGGACCTCAATGGTCACGTGGGAGCATCTGCAGATGGATACGAGGGGGTACATGGAGGAAATGGTTACGGAAGGAGAAATCTAGAAGGCGAATATATATTGGAGTCCTGCGTTGCACTCAACATGGTTATGTGTAACACAAAGTTCAAGAAAAGACAGAGCCACCTGATCACATATAACTCTGGGGTCTCCAGTAGCCAGATAGATTACTTCTTGCTTAACCCGGGAGCTGCGGGGAGACTCTTAAGAGTCAGAGAAAAAAAAAATCAACTTTTGACATCGAAAAAAAAAAAAAAAAAAAAAAAAAAAAAAATTTTGGCCCCTGGGCCATGCAAAATCTCAGTCCTCTACCTCCCCTCCTTCCCCACTTTCCTCCTCTCCTTCAGTTATCACCTATTTTCCCTGTTATTCCCTTATTCTGAGGTATATTTTCGTGCTAACATTAGAAATCCGATTGGAGGGTGTGGTCATCACTGATAGCAAGCGAGTGCAAGAGAGAGAGAGAGAGTATCGATCGACTGTGTCTCAGTGGCCTTGGGGGAAATTGGCGGGAAAGCAGATTGCCTCACCCATACATTATACAACTCGCGGGCTATATCTCCGATTTTGACCATCCAAACGCTGTTTTCACTCGTTTTATTGTTGTTTCAGGTTAATACCTTTATAATCAACCCATAATAGGCGCATATGGATAAGTATTAATGCTATTAATGGCACAATGAATATTTTAGTGACGAAAACACCTCAAATACGTCAGCACAGGGGGACGTTTCCAATTACCCCCATGCGCACTTCAGAGGTTAACAGGAAAGACTGGAAACTAGTTCAAGATGTAAAGGTCATCCCGAGCGAAGAATGTATCTCCCAGCATAAGCTACTTGTGTGCGACATGAGCTTATACAGAGATCCTAAGCGCAAGAAGGTTTACATACCCAAAAGGAAAGTGTAGCTGCTGAAGGACAAGGAAGTTAGGGATAGGTTTCATAGTGAACTGGAGGAAATTAATAGAAATAAGGAAGCTAGGCCTAACGATGTAAATAGTCAATGGAACTTTCTTAAGCATAGCCTTATCGCTGCCACTGACAAAGTCTGGGAAAACAAAGGGTCACCCCAGGAATAAGACCTCCTGGTGGTGGAATGATGAGGTAGAACATGCTGTGAAAGAGAAAATGAGATGCTTCAAAGCATAGAAGAAAGGAGGCAGCAAGGAGGAATACCAGGCAGCTAAACGAACTGCCAAAAGAGTGATTTACAATGCTAAAAATCGCATTAAGGACCTGGTCCTCGAACAAGTGTGTAACACTGACAATCCCAAAGGGATCTTCAACCTAGCTGGGCGAGTTAAAAATGACAGTAGGGATATTATAGGTGAACAGTGTGTTAGAAATGATAATCGAAAGATTGTGTATGCAGAAAATGAAATCAGAGAATCATTGAAGGTACACTATGAACGATTGCTAAATGTAGAGTTTGAATGGGATAAGGAACAGCTTAGTATCGAAAAACCAATATCTGGGCCCCCTCCTTTGATAGCACCAGCTGTTTTTTTTTTTTCCCCCCAACTACTCCCTCTCGGGCATAGGCTGAGAGCCTGTGAGCGACGTAATAAATAAAATGAAGGACGGTAAAGCTCCAGGTTGCTCCGACATTGTCGCTGAGATGATAAAAGTCTCAGGGGAGATTGGTGTAAACTTAGTCACTGAGTTGATAAACACCATTATTAACTCGGGGCTGTTCGGCCAGGCAGCTTAGGGAACAACAACAACAACAACACCATTATTAAAGATGAGAAAATCCCAGAGGATTGGCTCAAAAGTGTAATAATAAATATATACAAAGGAAAAGGGGATGCGCTAGATAGAGGAAATTATAGGGGCCTGAAAATGCTTGACCAAATCATGAAGGTCTGTGAGAGAGTCCTTGAGGGTTTGATCAGGCAAAGCATCTCTATTGATGATATGCAGTTTGGTTTTATGCCAGGAAGGGGTACAACCGATGCTATCTTCATAGTCAGGCAGATACAGGAAAGATACTTACTAAAAGGCAGGGATCTTTACTTTGTGTTTGTAGACCTGGAGAAGGCCTTTGATAGGGTGCCTAGAGATGTTGTGCAGTGGGCTATGAGGAAACTTGGTATGGAAGAGTGGCTGGTGCGTGTGATAATGAAGATGTATGAGGATTCGCGAAGTGCGGTGAGGGTGAAGGGTGTACTGAGTGATGAGTTCGGAGTTCGTGTTGGAGTCCATCAGGGTTCAGTGTTAAGCCCCCTCCTCTTTATTATGGTCTTGGAGGCACTGTCTAGAGTTTTTAGAGGCGGACTGCCGTTGGAACTGTTTTATGCAGACGATTTAGTCCTAATAACTGACAGTATGCAAGATGCTGAGGCCAAATTCAGAGAATGGAGAGAGGGCATGGCGAGCAAGGGTTTAAGAGTCAATATAATATTAAGAGTCAATATATGCATTGTAGATTGAGACGAGGCAATGTGGAAAAGAATGGTGCATACCCATGTGCAGTGTGTAGAAAGGGAGTGGGCGTTAACTCAATTCAATGTAGCATCTGTCGATGTTGGGTACACCATGGGAGTAAGCGCTGTAGTAGATTAAAGGGGCCCCTGCCGAAGGATAAGTCAGAAATAGAGAAATTTGAGAGCGTAGTGTGCAAAGGCAAGCTTGTGTTAAGTGATGATCCTGTGGCTGTGAATTTTGGAAATGAGTCTTTGGAGCTGGTGAACAAGTTTTGTTACCTAGGAGATACCATCTCTGCCGGTGGTGGGGCCAAGGCTGCCACTGTTGCTAGAATTAGGTGTGGCTGGGGGAAGTTCAGAGAATTGATGCCAATCCTGACCATGAAAAGAATGCGTCTCCCCCTGAAGGGAAAGGTGTATGCCTCATGTGTTAGAAGTGCAATGCCATATGCCTCAGAAACATGGGCCATTAAAGTAGAGGATGTCAACAGAATGGAGCGTAATGAGATGAGAATGGTGAGATGGATGTGTGGGGCCAGGCTACAGGATAGAATAACAAATGTTGAGCTGAGGAGACGTTTAGGTATAAAGAGTATTAGCGAGGTGATGCGTACAAGTAGACTGGGATGGTATGGACATGTGGAGAGAATGGATGAACAAAATTGGGTGAAAAAATTCAGGTCTGTGATTGTGGAGGGAGCTGCACCAAGGGGTGGACCGAGGAAGACCTGGGATCGGACTATACGCGCCGATCTCAAATCCAAGAACTTGACAAGTGAAGCAGCCCTTAACAGGATTGCCTGGAACGCCGCCATTAGGACAAGAGATTGAAACTGCACTTATGTGTGGAACACTCAGTCTTAAAATTTTATGTATGTGTATGTATGTATCTTGAATAGTCGTCCATTTTAATCTAATCCTTCAGGCCAGCCCTGTGGGAGCTCTATTCAAGTCGTCCATTTTAATCTAATCCTTCGGGCCAGCCCTGTGGGAGCTTGTTTCGGGAGCTCGGTGGTCTGGTTAACCCTTCCCCCCCGGGGCCCCCCTCCTAAGGACAGTGTCAGGTACCCGGGCGATTTGGCCGAAAAATTTCTAGGCCTAGGCTACCGTATCTTTGTTATTTTAACTGCTAGAAATTTCCCACGCATCCCTAAACGTAGTGCGGTTTCCAATCTGTAGACTGGCGTTGAGTAGAGCTCTGTAAGTCAACTGGTTCAGTTGTGATGACGATTTCCGTGGAGCGAATTTTTCCGCGATGTTGACAATATCGGAGCTTTTCAGATACTTATTTCGTCATACCATACAACAACAACATTGATCCGACGTCTCCTTCTTGTTTTCGGAGGTGCGGTGACGCAATGACCGGCTTTGTTTATATGTGTCGGACGCTCGGCGTTCAGACCAAGCTGAATAGGCTTTCAAGCTTACTGCCTGTTATAAAATTTGTTAAATTTTAATCAAGTTGCTAAACTTATTTACCCTAATTCTATTCCCCTCACACAATGTAACGTAAATTATAAAGTTGAAAATTTTCTTGATATAAATATAGAGATTGTTAATGAACAGTGCATACTTAAAGTATATCACAAAGTTGATGATTTTAATTTTAACGTAATAAACTTTCCTTTCCCTAGTAGTAATATCGATAGTAAAATAACTTATAATTGTTTTTATTCCCAATTAATAAGATTTTGTAAAATCTGCACTAAAGTAGATGACTTTTGGGCTAGAGCTAGGTTACTATACAGACTCTTAGTGGACAGAGGTTTTGAGGCAAGTAAATTGTTCCATAAATTTAATCTTTTTAGGGTCAATTATTGTGACTGTATTCTAAAATTTGACATCAATAATTTTAATCAAGCATTTTTAACTTGAAGTTTCTTGTATAACCTCTGCTTACTTTTTGTCTGTATTTATTGTTTATCTTTTTCTTTTTCTATTATTATTATTATTAATATTAATATTGATGATTTTTTAAATTTATTGTTCTTGTTAAAAGAGTACTCTTTGTTTAAATCTGTTGTTACTTCATATTTTGTAATTATTTGTCTTTATATTATATGTATTCATTGTCGATAGTATCAATTGCTTACTTTTGCGATTTCCTTAGTTTATTTGTGCTATAAATGTAGGTTATTTGTAGGGTAGTTATTGATAGGGGTCACTTGAGGCATGCTATGCTTACAGGTACCTACCCGATAGCACTATCGTTAGTGAGTGCTGTACTGTATTTTATATATTATTTTGTAATAGTATAGATATCTTATCAATATTTGTATTTTGTACTATTTTAATGTCTTGTCATGTTGCAAATTTGATTTTAAATAATATTTTGACATTTAACATATAGTTTCTTTATTCATGCAGAGTTTAGTAAAATTTGCCAGAACGTCCCGGACTTCCCAAACTTGACTACTTCCTTTAACGTGACGATAGTGCGTTGTTACATGTGCGATTAGTTTGCTTGGGAAACAGATTAACTTGCTCATGTAGTAATGTACACCCTATGTGGTGGATTGTGTTCTTTTATTTAATAATTTTCATTTTAGTAAACGTTGTTTCCACATAGCGATTTTGATAATTTAATTTGACTTTATATTGTCCTTGTCCCAATTTTGGTTTGTTTAGTTTGCAAGTTTTACATTTTAATAAGGACGCACGGGGTCCTGCCCATCTGCCGCGGTGACCTTATAAAAGGACAGCCGGGGTGGAAGGGTTAAACTACCCTATAAAAAAAAAAAAAATAGGGAGACCATTTTTTAATCGACGTTGCCTCCTGACATTAATTCATGCAATGGTCCTTTCTCGTGTTTATTATTGTAATGTATTGTGGATTGGTCTCCCAAATTGTCTGTTAAAGAAGGTTCAGTCCGTATTAAATAGTGCGGCAAGGCTTATCTTTAAGCTTCCCCCTAGGACCCCCACTACCTCATCTCCAATTGAATTGCACTGGCTGCCAGTAAAAGCAGGATAGAATTTAAAATATGTCTTATGACCTTCAAGTTTCTAAAATTTGACGAACCAAAATATCTGGCTGAACTACTGAGGCATCCGTTGGCGCACTAGAGTTCAGCATTGCCAAGTGATGTTGATCCGTTACGCCTTGATGACCCTGCAGTCATACACCAGTCATCATTCTCTGATCGTATATTCTCCTATGTGGCCCTTAGAGTATATAATAAACTACCGCTTTCCATGAGGCAATTAGCTTCCATTGAGTCCTTCAAGAGGCAGCTGAAAACTTTTCTTTTATTGAGAAGTTATGATCTTCAAATAGGTATCATGACTGAGTTACAGGGTGTAAATTGGTGGTTCTTTTTCCTATTTACTTATCATCGAGGTCCTTTCTAATTAGTGTCTCAAGCGCTAGTGAATTCCTGTGTTTTGGAAGAACTGGCGCTTTTGAAAAAGAAAAGATCAGATTAGAGATGGACCGAATATTCGTTTCGTATTCGTATGTCCGAATATTCGCTATGTTTTTCAATATTCGTATTCGTATATCCATTCATAGCTATTTGCAAATACATGTATGCGAATATGTTCACGAAACCAATAGAATATATAAAAAAAAATTAAATATTAAATTTTAAAGTTAACACAAACGAATAAATAACTGTGTAGATGTGCGTTGGGATGGATGAGGGTGGATGGGACTCGTTAGCCTTGGTCGGCAACTCATCTAGGGGAGACAACCTTATACAAATCCGGGTGGATGGGACTCGTCAGCCTTGGTTGGCAACCTGTCTAGGGGAGTAAACCTGATACAAATCCGTACTGCTTACCCAAGGGTAAGGCAGGTTAGTGGATGGATTAGCCGAACACCACTGTAGAAAAATAGTGCTAACAAAATACACAGAGGGCCTCGGAGTTGGACGGATCCTAAATTGAGTGGTCAATCCTGTAAGTCCTTCACTAAACTGACTCGGGTTGTCCCTCTCACTGGGAATAGGTCCGCTTGGGGGCATTCTGTGTATGGCCACCCTCGTAAGGGGAGTAAGGCGTCCGGCAATAGATAGATAGATAGATAGATGTGCGTTGGGGCCGCTAAAGTGGAATGAAGGAGGACTGAGCAGTGTTGCTACTTAACTGTATTTAATAGTACCAGATCAAACTAGTGAAAAGTAGGCCTACCTAATTATTCTAAAGTGGAATCACTACCCGGTAAACGAACGTATGCTGGACCTGGACATTTGAACCGTCGCAATATTGCCATTTCAGACATATCCAATGTAATAGCATGTCACTAAAATATATTCCATCATATTTCCTCACTGATTTCGTATTTAGTATCAGATATGGACTATTTTATTGGAAAATGTATAAAATGTACATGAGAGTCAAATGTACCAAATCTGGTACTTTAGTACCAAAAAAGCGGCAACATTGGGACGGAGGGCTGGAAACATATAAAATTGAATGGATTTAATTTTAATTATTCAATTTTCAATGGCTGAACTCTTACAATATATTAAACATTAATTCATACAGTTAATTTATGATATTTAAGAAATTACACATTCACATCGTCATTAACTTCTGGTAATTATTTTCATAGTACAGTAAACTTCCGTTAATCCGAAGGGCAGCGGACCGGCCCTCGTTCGGATTAGTGGATTTTTCGGATTATCGGACTTTACCCCTATGAACCTGTGTATGACGAAAACATTGAGGCATTAGGCCACCCAAATGACACAATGGTGCACACACACATATCATATGTTCATGAAATCACTATGGTCAAAGGAATCTGCTGATATAAACGTAAACACCATATGTCCGCATCGTCGTCTTCTTCCGTCTACTAGCGAGTTTGTCTTGCTCTTGAAGATCAGATCAGATGTGGTTCGGGAAGTAATGCCTTAACAACGGCACTTCCCTGAGAGGTTCTTGTAATTTTCCTTTTGTGATTTCCTTTTGTGACGTGCTCTGTTATATTATATTGTATTGAAAGCACCCTTGTCTTGTTGTCTTGAAAGCACCCTTGGGACGCTCCGATCACTGAACTATAAATAGTAGCGTATCGGAACGTCCAAAGGTGCGTTTTCAAGCTCAAGACTGAATGCGCTTGCAGAAAATGCGGTGCAAGCCAGTAGCGCATCGAAGCGTCCCAAGGATGCGTTCAAGAGCAAAACAAACTCTCTAGCAGACGATGTTGAAGAAGAAGAAGAAGAAGAAGGTGTTTATGTTTATATCAGTAGCTTCCTTTGACCATTAATCTGAATGTTTTGAAGTAGGTAATAGGCTACAATGACAATGGTAAACTTTTAAAGTGAATTCATGAACATATGGTATGTGTGTGTTCCATTATGTGTCATTTGAGTGGACTAATGCCTCAAAAAGGGGACTTTGGGACTTCTTGAAATTCGGACCATCGGGTGAATTCGGATTTGGCCTCAAATTGAAAAATTCGGACTATTGGGAGATTCGACGGTCGTCGGATTAACAGACTTTTACTGTAATTTAAGTAACGTTTGTTGGTGACATAAAAATAATTACCAGTTCTTGAAAGATGAAATAAGGATTGAAATATTCGCTATTCGTATTCACGAATTTTACAACAAAAAATTTGTATTCGTATTCGCAAATAGTGAAAATCGATATACGTTCCATCTCTAGATCAGATTATTATTATTATTATTATTATAGCTTGTCTAGGAGCTTGAGTAGGGTAGCCCTATGAGAGTTCTAGTATGGAGCTCGTGGTCTGGTTAAAACCTACATAAAAAAGACAAAGAGAATGAGTAGATGTGGCTTGGAATCGAAACTATTGTCCAAAGTTTTCAGTGAGGAAATGGAGAAGAGTTTGGTTTAATTTGCCACCATTTCTCCAGGCTACCCAGAATTTTCACCCCTTTAGCACGTTGATATATTTTTTGTCATATTCTAATTACCATTAGACAATTTTCTTTATGTTTTAATTTATCTCTAGGACTCAAAAGGGTAACTATTATCTCAATAGACCATCTAAATAGTATTAATCCTTCTAAACTTTATATTCATTTTAGCCCCCAGCCTTATGGCCCTTATCAGCCTTTTGCCCAGTAGGCTGTTTACAAATAGTTTTCTTATTATTACAGTATATATCTAATTTTAGCCAGAATAAAAAGTAAAAAAAGTGCCATTGTGCTGAAGGGGTTAGGCTACGGAGATTTGGATTTAATGATAAAATTTATCCCCTATTTTTCTCTTCACGCAGGTTGCCGCAGATGAATTCGAACTTCATGGATATAAGGACCGCGTGTCAGTAACCCACCGCGACGTATGCGTAGATGGTCTAGGGGTTACGGGGGTGGCTGACGCTGTATTCCTGGACCTACCTAAACCCTGGGAAGCGCTGCCACACGCCCTCAAAGCGGTCAAAATGGCAGGAGGCAGGGTGTGCTCCTTCTCTCCATGCATTGAACAGGTGGGTATATGTGAGGGATTTATTTATTCCTTTAACCCTAAAAGAGCGGCGCTCGACTTAAGTTGTGCACCAATTAGCAGCAAGTTAGGAGCATTATTAAGGCTTTTAAAGGGTTAAAATCGAGTGCAAATGGCCGGGAGAGCAGCGGGCCAGACAGCCGACTCCCAGGGCTTACCGCCGCCCATTAACTCATGTTCCCTGTGTTCTCGAGAGGCCGGCAGTGTAGCCAGTAGTGAGCATAGCTGGGAAAAATATACCGATATATGCTAAACTTCCATGTTCGTGGCTCCATTGCAAGAGAACCACGAGTGCTACGTAGCTCGTTCTGGTCTCATTTTGAAGCTTTTAGTGCCTATTTTTTTGCTAAATATTTTTTTTTTTCATGCAGATGCTTGATTTATCATGCAGGAGGGACTGAATATGCCCAAATGAGCCCAAAACACCCCGCTAGACAAGGGTTAATTATGCACAGGTATCATTGTTATTATATTATTTATCAACTTTATTGTTTTGTGTTCAGTACAATACAGTATTTATTTATATTAGCTACATGTAATGCAGTGTGTACAGTCGAGGTTAGTAAGTGTTGTCAGATATTTCACAAAGTTTCGGACACTGACTAATACTCTGAGGGATAAGTACTTTTCCCAGTAACTATAAAGATACCAATAACCCTTTTTGAGCGAAACCCACAGGAATCTATGACAACACTTAACCCAGTGAGACCCAGCGTCGCACGTGATGCGTCGGCAGTGTTTCATCACCAACTCCCAGCGACGCATCACGTGCGTCCGACATATTAAAATCAGTTACGTGGCTCGTAAGGTAGGAAATGGCGGGAGAATAGGAGGGGGAGGTACCGTAGTGTGTGTGGGAGCCGGGCCGGTAGGTGTGAGCGGGCCAAGACAGCCGCGCGGCTGGTGGTGGTGGGCTTAGTGGGGATACTTTACACCCTTAGTTCACCGCCAATTTGAACCTTCATTACTCCGGTCGTATGGGAGCTAGAGGCTTGAGATTTATGTGAGACACTCCTTAGGATGTATGCCGTACAATGCCATACTCAGTTTTCACCCTAGTGCTCCCGGGCGGGTGGTCATGCAGGGGGAGACGAACTTTCGAACCCGCCCCCCCGCCCCCCAAATGACCAAGGTGATTTTTTTGTTTTTTCTTCATTTCTCACCATTCTCTTCCATTTTGGCTCAACACATTTTTTTGAGGGCCCCCCCCCAAAAAAAAAATATCCGAGGTGATTTTTTTTTTTTTTTTTTTTCATTTCTCATCCTTGTCTTCCATTTTAGCAAACAAAAATAAGAAGTGAAAATGGCTTGGGACTGGGGTGAACAAAATATTATAACTAGCCGGGGCTCAACGGGTTAATACCCCCGATTGTACCTATTCTCTCCATGTACTGAACAGGTGTGAATGTGATTGATATGGTTGTTTATTGGACTTGGCAGGGACGATGCAGGGGATAGTGCAGCAGAGAATGGGGCTAAAGATCCTGTAGTTAGAGAAAGTGGCCATTTTATTCTTTGGACGCAATTTTGGTGCCTAAATTATCGAATTAAAATGTAAAACTTGCAAACTAATAAACCATAACTTGAACAAAGTCAATATAAAGGCAAAATAACTTATCAAAATCGCTATCTGGAAACAACGCTTACTAAAATAAAATTTATAAAATCAAAGAACAAAATCCACCACATAGGGTGTACATTACTACATGAGCAAGTTAATCTGTTTCCCAAGCAAACTAATCGCACACATAACAACGCACTATCGTCAAGTTCAAGGAATTAGTCAATTTGGGAAGTCCGGGACATTCTGGTAAATTTGACTAAACTCTGCATGAATAAAGAAACTACGAGGTTTTATAATATTTATTATCATGTAGAATATAAATAATAATAATAATGATCTGGTCTTCTGTTTCTCGAAAGCACCAGTTCTTCCAGGGGAATTCACTAGCGCTCGGAACGTGTTGGACCACAATTAAGAGAAATGTGGCTTTGTTCATAATTACACTGAACAGTACAAGACCAAACTTTTGATCCCGAACCAATATTATCAAATGTTATTATGGGTAGGCTATGGAGATATTTGATTGTGAAGAGAGGAAAATATCACCAGTGGCACCAATATGGCGGAGGTTGACGATCTCTGTTACTATAGGATCTCTAAGGTGACCAAGATGTACCCATACAATAATATGAACTGTATTTTAAATTATACAATACAATACTGATTTTCACCGTTTTGTGTCTAATAGCTACAGCTTGTTTATGTTGTGTGCTCCTCTTCCACTTATATGACGAGGGGTTTATTTGATGGTGATGATTATGATTTGTCATTATCCTTTATCTGTTCTATGTACAGTTGCCCACATAAGTTTTGTTCCTCTCCGTGACCATACATGGAAATATAATGCACATTATTGAATTACAAGTGTACAGTAGTTTCATTCATACTATTTTACTTCCATACATAAGATCACGATGAGGAACAAGGCTTTCGTGGGCAACTGTACCATCCTATTAATTATGTGTCTCCTCTTGTCATGACTGAAGTGAAGAAATTTATGCCAAGATATCTATCTATCTATCTATTTATTTATATGCTCAGGCCCAATCCCCACTTCCTATTTTTTTATTTTATTTTCCTCTATTTTATTATTTATTTATTTATTTTTTATTTTTTTGTATTTTCTTGGGGGTGGCCGACTCAAGACAGAGCAAGAACAGGAAAACACAAAACACAAGATAAAACAGCGAACAAACACAGACAAAATACAAAATTCACACATCTAGGTCACCCAGGAGAATACCCAGAGACCAGGGTTACCAAGGTCCCTCCAGCACTCCCCCGACCACCCGGAGAGGTTCCGATTTCGGCAGGCAGACATGTAGCGGAGCCAAAGCCACAAGCCTGCCCACCACACTTCCAGGCGCACCCTTCATATTAATCGTCTCCCTGGGCCAGGCGCCTGATGGACTATTATCTAGTCCAACTTGCGCCCGACCCCTTCCCCCATATGACCACATGTTCACTCAACTATTCACAAGCATTCTACATTCATTCCTGTTTATTACCACTTCCTTTGCCTGATCTATAGTCATTCCTCTTATCATCCAAAGCTTGTCTTACACAGTCTCTCCATCTCAATGGGGGTCTTCCTGCCCTTCTATCTCCCCTTGTATCTGACTCATATATTCTCTTTGTAAGCCTTTCATCTCCCATTCGTTCAACATGACCATACCAGCTCAGCACCCTTCTGTCCACTCTGGCTGACAAATGTTCCTGCTGCCCCACTCTCCTACGTATTTCTTCATTCCTCAATCCGTCTCTACGAGTAACTCCACACATACTCCTCAAGCAGCTCATCTCCATCACATCCAACTTTCTTCTCTCCTTTTTCTTCAGAGCCCATTTCTCAGCCCCATACATCACTGTTGGCACAACAATTCCTTGATACATTGCACTTTTTACTTTCATTCCGAGATTTCTTGTCTTCCACATACTTCCCATTGCTCCGAAAACTTTCCTTCCTTCACACACACTCTGTTTTACCTAAGATATAATAATAATAATAATATTTTTTTATTTCTCAAAAAGTCAAAAGTGCCAGCTCTTCTAAGGAATTCGCTAACGCTCGCAACTCATCAATACAAACTCCATGAACGAAAATAGTAATCACTAATCTCCGTAGTTTTCTCTCTTATAGCTTTTCAAAAAGAGAAAAGTCTTAAACTGCGCCTTAAAAGATTCAACACAGGTCAACCGTCTCATGGACATGGGATATATGGGTAGAATTACAGCCCATAAGTCTCCTTGAGTTGGAGGCAGAGTGCGACTGCTGCTCTGTTCTGTCGGCTTGTGCCACCATGGATTGATTGGTTATTCTGTGTATTGTAGAATTTATTTTATCCTTTTTAATTCTTTTATGGTACATATGGTTATTCATATTTAATTTTGTTATGGTACATATGGTTATTCTGTGTATTAAGCTCGGTTCACACATACACGAATTAACATCCCGTCCGGCTCCGACCTCTTAATTTGCCTGCAAACGGGCAAGGACGCCGGCAAAATCGCCTATGGTCGGTACAGGGACGTTTGGTGTTGCCAGCACACGGGACGCGAGGCGGGAGTCGGCGAACATTTTATGCATGCATAAAATGGTCGGCGTGGGCCGGGGCAACTGCCACAAAACGTGTCAGGCCGGGACACCCACGGGATCATTCGGCGTCTAGACGCCGACGAACGGGATGAGAACGGCGGGAAAAAACCGTTGGAAGGAGAGTCGGCGATGTGTCACCGTCGCGTCACGTGAGCTGGTGACACCGCACGTCCGTGTACCGATCATAGGCGATTTTGCCGGCGTCCTTACTCGTTTGCAGGCGAATTAAGGGGTCAGGGACGGACGGAACGTTAATTCGTGCATGTGTGAACCGAGCAAAAGGGGCCGGGGACGGACGGACCACGGGGCCTCCAGATTGATGCCGTCCTGCCTATTTTTTGGGTCGTGGCCGGACGGGACGTTAATTCGTGCATGTGTGAACCAAGCTTTAAGGAACACCCCGTTCTTAACATTAACCCCTCCAACCCGGAAGGGCTCTTGAACGCCCATAACAACCTCGGCCCGCGCAACCCGGAAGGGCTCTTGAACGCCCATTGCTTGCGTGCGTGCTTTCGAATGCCGCGCGTACATTTTTGGTATCATGGGACGGTAGGTGGCGCCACCAGGCGTAAACGACGCCACAGCAACAGTATCTACCCCGAAGCCATCATGGACAGTACGCCAAATAGTGATTCCGCTGTGTCCGATACCGTGCTTTCTACGACGCCCTTGCTAGTTCGTCGCGCCTTACCCCGACGCCATCGCCTAAATGTGTTATCTCCCGGAGGTATTGAGACGACATTGAGACTTTATGAGCGAGCTGATGCCAAGCATAATGTTGATGATGAAGTCAGTGACGACTCCAGTAATTATAAGTCGAGTGATTATGGCCATGAGAGTGACAAAGAAGAGCAATTTCTGGGATTTGCGAGAGAACATGACAGTGATGAAGGTGATGTACCAGTTGTTGAGGAAGCTGGTTTACCTAAAGACAGTGAACTTGAGAGAGTGAGTGAGTGGGAGAGTTCAAGGTCACTCACCAAATTTCGCATAAGTGACACGACTCCAAGCCCTTCCCCAGGTAAATCGCCTTTCAAGCTACACTTGTATAGGCAGAAAATACTTGAGAAGGCGGCCGCGGCAGCTAGGGAACAAGCAAAATACTTGGTGAGGATGAGGCTGTGAGTGAGGGTCAGCGTGGTGACCCTTCTCGTCCGCCATTGTCTCCCTTATCTACCCACGCCACCCAAGATGACCCGGATGCCCCGCATTCTTCCCCACCACCCCCACCATTGCCAAGGGTTGAGGACCCCCCACTTTCGGCCTATTTGCCTCCTAGGTCCCCCGACAGGAGACATACTGCTGCCGAAAAGGGGAAAGGTAGGAAATATACCAAAAAAATTAAGAAAAGTAAGAGAGTTTTGTTCGAGGCTCCCGCGGCGTCCACCCCGGCCGGCCCCAGCCATACGTCCCCGCAACTTTCCCCATGGTCCTCCCCACCTCTCCCGCCTTCAACATGTCTTCCTGAAGAAGTCTTTGAGCTCGCATCACCAATACCTGGGCCTAGTGACAGTGAAACATTGCTTTCTGTCACTCGTCGCAGGCCAAGGAGCCCAGGACCTCGGGGGGACACAGCCTCACCTGCCACTCCTTCCCCACCTCGCCCACCCGCACGCCGCCTACGCATCACTGGTTCCCCGCCAGATTATGTGGGGGCCACTGATGATGAAGGGCACCTCTCTGAAGACTCTGGCCATGATTACATAGGTCCACCGTCAGGGCAAGATGACCACTCTGACGATGACTATATGGACATCGACGACCGTCGACCCATCCGCTTGGCCCGGCGTCGTGCTGCCCGTCGTGCTGCCCGCCGCCCTGGCCGACGCCCTCGCCGCCCTAGGGCGCGCGCCTCCCGAGTTGGCCGTGGGCGTGCTGGGCCACCAGCTGGAGCTCCTCGTCAGCGTAGACAAGACCCATTCTACGTTTTTTAGTGGCAAGACGTAGTTGATGAGGATGGATACAACCCTGATGTGCCAGCTTTTGATGAGGTACTGGAGGGTTCAGGCATTACCCCCAATTTTCCTGCAGGCCCCAATGCTCCACCACACGAACTATTTGAGGCCTTCTTTGATGAGGAGGTGGTAGGCTATGTTGTCAAAGAGACAAATAAGCAGCACCAATTCCAGGTCCACTTTTTGGGCAAGGTGACCAAGGGCCACATGAGGCAGTGGACCCCAGTGACTCATAAAGAGTTCATGGTGTTCCTGGCACTCACCATGCTAATGCCTCATGTCAAGAAGCATAGGTTGCCTGACTATTGGATCACCAATGATCTGATATCCACCCCTGCCTTCGGGAAATATATGTCTCGCGACTGGTACCTTGATATCCTCGCAGCGCTCCATCTTGTCACCAACACCGACGTCCACCTCGGTGACAAGCTGTGGAAGATTAGGACGTTGTATGAGATGATGCGAGAACGCTTCACCTCCTACTTCAAGCCCTTCCGCAAGGTCGTCATTGACGAGTCTCTTGTGCTGTTCCGGGGAAAACTCAGCTTCCGGCAGTACATCCCCTCAAAAAGACATCGCTTTGGCATAAAATTCTTTGTGCTGTGCGACTGCCAAACTGGCTATGTCCTGGACTTCCTGGTCTACAGCGGGAAGGAAGGGGACTTGCTTGTGGACCCCCTCATTGGCTTTGGCGGAGCAGTGGTGCAAGCCATGATGGACCGCTACTTTCACAAGAATCACGTCCTCTACACGGACAATTATTACACGTCCCCCACTCTCTCACAGTACCTGCATGAGCGCAAGACGGGGACTGTAGGCACAGTACGAGGGAAAAGGAAGGGCATGCCACCTTTCCCTCCAAAGACCAAAAAAGGTGATGTGTTCAAGAAGAAGTCGGGGCCCATTCTGGCTATCCACTGGCACGACCAGCGGAAGGTCAACCTCCTGACCACCATCCACAAGGGGGAAATGGTGGAGACTGGCAAGGTGGATCGCCGCACCCAGGCCAGGGTAACCAAGCCCGATGCTGTCCTGGACTACAACATCAACATGAGGCTGGTGGACAAGTCCGACATGCAGATAGGCTTCATTGACTGCCTGCGTACCTCGTGCAGATGGTACAAAAAGTTCTTTCTGCATATTGTGGACATGTCAGTTCTGAATGCCTACAATATATACAAGCTTCGGAATGTGAACACACCCATGAAGTTCAATAGCCTGCGGAGGTTCCAAAAGCAGGTGTTGACGGAGCTCCTGGAGAAGTATGCTACGCCACAGAGGGCAGTGGCACATCCTGGGCCCGCCGTTATTGACCGCTTGCAGTGTGCTCAATACTTGATTAGGCACAGGCTTGGTTCCCTGCCTCAGAATGAATCAGGAAGAACACAGCAGAAGCGGTGCCATGTCTGCTACAACAGCAGGGTGAGGCCGAGGCCAGGTAAAAAGTCAACCATGGAGTGTGTGGAGTGCAAGGTGGCACTCTGTGCTTTAGAGTGCTTCTTTGATTACCACTCCAAGCTGGAGTTCTAATAATCATACTGAAATTGCCAAATAAAATGACAATATGTACACTATAATTATATATAGGCAAAAAGTGGAAGAAAACCAATTTATTGTAATACAAAAGTCATGTATTATGAGAAAATTGATACAAATACAATTACACCATAATAATATGTGAAAGTGACACATATGTATATACCAAGTGACATTCATATGATTAGAACCTATAGAAATATATAAATCAGTGAAAAAAGACACAATAAATTGTATATAAAATGTTTACAAATCATATAACTAAGTGAAAGTGACACAAGACCTAATATTTGATGGCCAAAGTATAATAAACACCTGTGATAACGAATAATCAGTGCCTAATACAACAATAACCTACCTCAATTACTAATAAAATGTACGGAATCGAGTGAAAATGAGCATTATCAGTGACAGTGACACTCTCTAAAGCATATTTGTCAAAGTGAAAGTGACACAAGACCTAATATTTGATGGCCAAAGTATAATAAACACCTGTGATAACGAATAATCAGTGCCTAATACAACAATAACCTACCTCAATTACTAATAAAATGTACGGTATCGAGTGAAAATGAGCATTATCAGTGACAGTGACACTAAAGCATATTTATCAAAGTGAAAGTGACACGCACAATACTTGATGACCAAAGAATAATAAACACCTGTAATAATGAATAATCAGTGCCTAATACAACAATAACCTACCTCAATTACTAATAAAATGTACGGTATCGAGTGAAAATTAGCAATATCAGTGACAGTGATACCCTAATAAACATATTTTATATAATTGGCCTCAAAATAACTAGAAAAATATCAAATAAACATCACATTCTCAATATCAAACACTAAAATCGTCTAAGGGAGATAAATACTTTGGCGCGACGAGCGGCTAGGTGCGTCGTAGCCATGGCCGGGGCGACGCGTCCGAACGCGGGAAGAATTTGCCACCGAAAAGCACTCGTCTTCCCGCGCTCACCATTATGGAACCAGAGGGGCTAGAGACCTCTACTCAACGCCATTCGACAGAGGAAGGTTTGTGGAACATTATTCTTTTTTATTCACAACATTACATGCCATATTCATTGACTTACAGAGTAGTTAACATAGCCCAAAGATCGTCAAAACACCCGGTACCGCAGCACAGTCGCAAGCTATAGCCCCCGGGGCTGGAGGGTTAATCATCCATTACAAACCCCAATGTACTTGAATAAACTAATGAAAGCATATGGTCCTCCCGGGATCAAACTCAGAACACCATACCCAGAACATAAGCATCTAAACCATTGCACCACCAACACAATTTTTATTCTGTGTATTTTAGATCTGAGTTTACCTTTTTAAATTATTTTATGGTACTGTACTTATGGTTATTCTGTGTATTGTAGATTTGAGTTTATCCTTTATAATTAATTTATGGTATTTATCCTATATTATTTTTCTATATAACTTGTGCATTTACCTGTATGTAGCCTTTAGTTCGATTAATATGTAAAGTATGTGTTAACTGCCATTTATGTTGCAGAGATGTGGTCTAATATATGTTACTGTTTAGCTAAGCATTTTCTTCTTGTCATTTTATGTTATGGATATATAAAATATTTTCTTGTCTTATAAATTTAAATATAATGGCTGTAGAGACATGGTAGTTTCATATTTTTTGTTTTAAACTGTATAGCAAGAAATCGTCTGCTAAGGAATTTGGTTTACTGGCAGCTGAAACAAGTTGACTTTAGTGGTTCTATGTTCATGTGTAACTGACGGGTTTTTCTCAATGTATGTATGATGTTAGACTATGTTTACTGCTATGGATTTATTGTCTATTATCGTGTGTATGACATGTAAGTGTATGTGTGTGTGTGTGAGTGAGTGCATTAATTACAGTACCTGTAGTTGGTTTCTTATATTGTATTTGACTTCTTTGTATCTGTTTGTATTTACCAGGTGAGTCGGTCATGTGAGACAATGAGAGACCTAGGAATGCGAGAGATCTCCACCCTGGAGTGTCTCACCAGGGAGTTCCAGGTCAAGAACATTAATCTGCCAGTCATTACCTGTGAGAGAAAGGTAACTATCAAAGTCCCTCTTGTACAATTTGGTTTTCTAATTAAGGGGAGATTGGTAGTTTTTCTGGACCCCTTTCTCCCTCGTGTTTAGCCCTATTAGTTTTCAGATTTGAAGATGTTTGCCCCATTAGTTTTTCTATTTTAAGACCTTTCACCCCATTTCTCTGTCAATTTTAAACCTTTTGTGCTATTTAGGTGTCGATTCTTTTCCTGGCGAACGATAGTGAACCTGTAGTTTTGGATGAACCCGGCCACATTTTTGAACCGAAAAATTTACAAATTAATCTAGAAGGGGGATCTAATGGATTTTTTTTTTTTCTAAGTTTGATGGAGTTCTAGCAAGGAAACTATACAAAAATTAAATAAACCAAATAATAATAATTGTAAATAGTAATTGTTAGGGGTCACTTGAAGCATGCTACAGTATGCTTACAGGTACCTACCCGGTGATAGCACTATCGTTAGTGATAGCCATTTGTATTTTGTATTATTGTTAATGTCTTGTCAAGTTGCAAATTTGATTTTAATAGAAAATTTTGACACTAATTGTAGTTTCTTTATTCATGCAGAGTTTAGTAAAAATTTACCAGAACGTCCCTGACTTCCCAAATTGACTAATTCCTTGAACGTGACGATAGTGCGTTGTTATGTGTGCGATTAGTTTGCTTGGGAAACAGATTAACTTGCTCATGTAGTAATGTACACCCTATGTGGTGGATTGTGTTCTTTTATTTAGAAATTATTAATTTTGCTTAATGCATTGTTTCCACATAGCGATTTTGATTAGTTTTGTCTTTTCGCTGTGTTCGTATACATTTTGGTTTATTTTGCAAGTTTTATATTATAATCGACCAAAAAATACACCCATCTCTAAATTCCTAAAATCCTCTATTTAGTTTGCAAGTTTTACATTTTAATTTTAATGCAATGCTATTTTTGTTTTCATATATTCTACTTTTAGTATGTAATGTATTGTTAATGTTTAGTAACTACAAATATAATTTTGTGTAATCTGCTCAAAATAACATTCCATTTTAGTATTTTCTTAATTGTAATCTACTACCGGTAGTTGAAAGATCAAGAGCTGTGGGATATCAATGATTTTATCAACCCCTTGTGTATCATGACGCATTTTAACAGTTTATTTAAGATAACAATATACAATTTTAAGTCGTTTAGGAAGGAATTCGCAAGTAATCGGAGAGGTAAACATGATATCAATTACCCACTAACTCTCACAGATCGATTCTATTCTTAATAAAAATGTCTAAATATAGCCAAAATATAAATGGATAAGTGCATCCTGGAACACTGAAAGGTTTAACTGCTCATAACTGTACAGCTGGTAATCTTCCAAGATATATCAGACAAAATATCATGTACGGTACTCATATATTTAACATCCTCTTACTATATTTATATTTAATACTCTATCCTACTATCTGCATGTCATTACATTACTGTATATACATTATATATACATATACTTGAATACATCTATCTATCTATCTATTGCCTGACACCGTGATTCTCGAAGGGGTGGCCACAAACGAAACGCCCCCATGCACCTGTCCCCAGTCAGTTGATGCCCCTTCTCCCAACCAGCACCGCCTTCATCCATATTCTTCTTCACTCCATCCTTCCATCTCTCATTCGGTTTACCTCTCCCTCTCTGTCCTTCCACATACAGTACAGTACTTACATACATATATTTAAAGACCGAGTGCTTTACACAAAGTGCGGTTCCGGTCTCACATCCTAATAGAGGCGCTCCAGGCAACCCTGTTCAGAGCTGCCTCACTTGTCAGGTTTTTTAGTCAAGATCAGAATGTAAGGTCTGATCCCACGTCTTTCTTGGACTGTTCCATGGTGCAGCTTCCTCCACATTCATGGACTTGCATCTTTTCACCCAACTTAGTTCATTCATCCTCTCCACGTGTCCAAACCATCCAACCCTGCTAATACGCATCCACAATATGCGATAGGTTATTTCAACACTGAGACTAATACAGTACTATCAACAATACACGGTCCAAGATTTACTAGTTATAGTTATATAAGGCATAAGACAGTAATATCAAAACAAAGTTTGTAGAGAGCATCGAATAGCTTTAGGTTTGTATATATAATTTGTATAAGAAACAAAGTAAAAATGCAATATATATGCTGGGAGCTGAATTACAAACTGCTGAAGGCTGAACAGAGTATCACAACTCACAAGTATCTATAAAGTCACTGAGTATAGATGAAGTACGGAAACAAAAACAAAATCAGTAGTGGCTGAGCGGTTGTAGACAAGTCAAGTTAAGAATGAACTACAATACTAAGTAATATATATTATTATCGGCAACACTGGCGGGTGGCGGACGCGGCTTTGAAACTATAATATTACAGTGGAAAATTGCTTAAGCGCGAGTGCAGACGTGGCTAACGAGTATAGACATGGTATGTTGCGATTTTATGAAGGCAAGGTCCCACATAAAAGGCTATTAGAGAAGGTTAGAAGTTATAATATAAGAGAGAAATGTGTGAAGTGGATAGAGGCCTTCCTGAAAGATCGAAGACAGAGGGTACTGGTGAATGGAATAGGCTCAGGATGGAGGGAAGTTACAAGTGGGGTACCTCAGGGATCTGTGTTGGGACCAATACTGTTTGTCATGTTCATTAACGACTTACCTTAAGTTATAACAAATGGAAGTGAGATATATTTGTATGCAGATGACACCAAGCTATATAGAAGAGTGAGGAGTAAGGAAGATGTGGGTTTGCTTCAAGGAGATGTGGAGTGCATGAAGGGATGGTCTGAACATTGGTTAATGCCTTTTCATCCAAAAAAAATGCAAGTACATGCGAATTGGGACAAACAAGACAGACAAGGTAGGATATAGTACTGTATGAGGGCGGGTGCTCAACCCTGAAAGGGGTTGAAATAGGGGAGCTATCCCCCCGCCAAAGGCGGCTTTCAAGGGCCTTTCCTAGCTGATGCTGAGAGGATTGGGTTCTAGTCATATGGTGATGGGCTGGTCTATCAGAGTGAGAACTGAGCGATCTCTGCCATACCCATAGCTTACTCTGACTGTTCCTTTTACTTATATATTTTCTAGATCTCAACTGACGGCGTCTCTTCCGTGGATTTACCTCCCAATCTGCCAACCTAGAAGTTGGCAGATTGGAAGCCAAAGCGTCACATTTTTCCTTTGCCCCTCAGCTTCCTCTTCATAATTGCTTAGGGGCACAGGGCCCTGGGTGGGGCTTTGGTTTACTGGGCGTTTCTGCACCCTCCTCAGCTCCCCACCATGGAGTGGCTTCGGTCACCCAGGCTTTATTGTGGTCGGCAGGGAGGGTTCTGTGGGGGCGCTCGGTTATGGCGTTGGCCTTGCTTGGGGTCTTGGGGCTGTTCGGCCAGGCAGCCTGGGGAACAGCAACAACATCAACAAAACTGTATGTATGAAACAATGGAGGAAGTGAGTGCAGAAAAGGATATAGGGGTAGTGATTGACAATAAGTTAAATTTCTCAGGACATTTAGCGGAGAAGATAAATAAAGCCAATAAAATTGTAGGGCTGATAAGGAGGACATTTGTGTCACTGGATGAAGAAATCTTTAGGAATCTCTATACAGCGCTGGTTAGGCCGCACCTGGAATATGCGAACCAGGTGTGGGCTCCATATAAGGTGAAAGATATAGAAGCGGTGGAGAAAGTGCAGAGGAGAGCTAGCAAGCTGGTACCAACTTTGAAGAACTTGGGCTATGAGCAGAGGTTGAGGACACTGGGACTCCCCATACTGGCATATAGGAGGAAGAGAGGGGATATGATCGAGACATTTAAGATAGTGTCAGGAAAGTATGATGAGGATGTGTGTGAAGGTACCTTCTTGATGAGGGAGGGAACAAGAACGAGAGGACACTCTAAGAAAATTTACAAGGAAAGAACTAGGCTTGAAAAGACAAAGAACTCTTTTTGTGATAGAGTGGTAAATGAGTGGAATGCACTGCCCCAGTATGTGGTCGATTCCGAATCAGTAAAGAAGTTTGAAAGTAATCTTGATGAAGCATGGGGAAGACAAGAGTTGAAGTTTGATTACAAAGCGAAAATACAGAATAGTAAAAATTTTGCGTCTGCTGCTGCTGCCGCCAACACCGTGAACATCCGCTGCAGTGCAAGTACTGCTACTGAGCTGGATACACAGGCCTAGTTTGCCTTTTTTCCAGAGGATCTACTGTAAGATACTGTAAGAAGAATTAGGCGGGAATTCAGAACTTCGTCCGAATGTGGTGGCGCTGCACTACCGACCCCGGTTACTGTCTGTTTATATTCGTTCAACAATTGATTATTGATTATGGATTATTTATTATGTATTATGTAATAATATTGATTATATAGATAATTGGTTATTGATTACTGATAGATTTCACCATTGTAACCATTCCTAAGTCACTGTCGTCTGCTTTCATGCATCGTTTGGAACTCGGATTCAGACAGTACAAAATTTTGTAAGGCTTGCTTGCAAGCAGCAGTCACATGACTGGCTGGCTGTGTGTTCTTGTTGTTGTTGGTTTTACGAACGACTTGCCAAGACAACAAAACTTTCTCTAGTGGAGTTTTAAGTGGTATTAAGCCTTAGATTAACCCGTAGGTGCCTCAGAGGCCATCCGGGTCTCACGGTGGCAATAGCTAATGGCCTCCTGAGAGCTCATCCGGGTCTGATGGGTTAATTTTGGAATTCACTACATGATTTTTCTATTCAAGATCGGATTTTCAGGAACGTAACCCAATCGTAAATCGAGGGAGACCTGCATATGTCATTGCGATTCTAACAGGTGATGCGCACACCTTTACCCTTCAAGGGGAGGGAAAGTCTTCTTATGGTAAGTACAGGTAATGGCAGCAGTTTTCTGAACATTCCCCAGCCACATCTAATTCTGGCGATAGTGACGGCCTCAGCCCCACCTCCGGCAGAGATAGTATCTCCCAGGTGGCAATACTTGTACACTATCTCCAGTGACTCATTGCCAAATTTCACACTCTCGAGCCAGTCAGTAAACACAAGCTCACCTTTGCATACAAATGTCTAAACTTCGGACTTCTTCCTCGGTAGAGGTCCCTATATTCTAATGCAGTGTTTCTTCCCGTGGTGTACCCAGCAACGGCAGACGCTACACTGAATTGAGTTCGCGCCCACCCCTTTTCTGCAAACTGCACATGGATATACACCACTTTTTTCTACCTTTCGAAGACCCAATCTGCTTTGAAAACCTTGGTTTTATTTATATTAACTCTTAATCCTCTACTTACCATGCTCTCTTTCCGTCTTCTGAACTTGGCCTGGTATCCCGCACACCATCCGCAATAAGTACTACTGTAGGTCATCTGCATATAGCAGTTCCCAGGGGAGCCCAGTTTTAAAGCCTCCAGATAGTGCTTCCAGAACCATAACAAAGAGGAGAGTGCTTAACACAGAGCCCTGGTGGACTCCAATGCGAACTGTAAACTCCTCACTCAGTACACCTTTCATTCCCACTGCCGCTCACACCAGCCACTCCTCCACAGCAAGTTTTCTCATAGCCCACTGCACACCTTCTCTGGGCACCCTATCAGGGGCCTTCTCCAGGTCTACAAACACAAGGTACACATCCCTATATTTAAGTAAATATCTTTCCTGCAGCTGCCTGACATCGATTGTACAGTACCACGTCCTGGCATGAAACCGAACTGCATATCATCGATAGGAATGCTCTCTCTGATCATACCTTCAAAGGCTCACTCACAGACTTTCATGGCTTGGTCAAGCATTTTCAGGCCCCTAGAATTTTCCCTATCTAAAGAATCCCCCTTATCCTTATATATGTTTACTATTGCACTTTTATGCCATTCATCTGGGATTTTTGCCTCTAATGATGGAGTATATTGGCTCAGTGACCAATCTTCCTATTTCACCTGAGCCTTTCATCATCTAAGCGACAATGCCAGAGCACCCTGCAGCTTTCACATCCTTCATTTTATTAATTGCGCTACTTACAACAGCTGGCGCTAGGGTGAGGGCTGGTCCTATCCAGAGTGAGGTTTGTAATCCTCTACCCAACCTTAGCCATTTCTGTCTGTCTCTTTTCCTGTACAGTACTATTTTTCCTTCTAGGCGCTGGGGGGATCACCCGATCGGGTAGCACTTCAAGGGGGACTGCGGACATGGGGGCATTGGCCCGGGGGTGCAAGCCCGTGGGCTTATGATTCCCTCCCCTTCTGGGTGCTGCCCTCTCAGAGATAGATCTCACCTCACCCTGGTCCTTTCGGGGGCCCAAGCATCTGGAACGGCTTTGGTCAACCGGACTTGGGACTGTTCGGCCAGACAGTCTGTAGAACTACAACAACAACTGGCGCTATTATACGGGGGAGTTGGGGGGGCAATTATTGGCTTCTCATTACTAAGCTGCTCTCTATTCCACTCAAACTCCACATGAGTAATCGTTCATTGTGTACCTCCCGTTATATCGTTTTCAAATTTGTTCAGTGTTTCAATTTGCCATGTGTCTTGTTGAGCCTGGGCTGTAGTTCAGAAAAGGAATGATTGTTCTAAGCATTTTATCACTTTCATTTCAGCTGCATGGGTACGATAATGCAACTCTCTAATAAATATTTCCTCCTTTTAGATCGTAGAACCTCAAATAAATAGGCGGGAAGTCGACGATCCACAGAAAATCAAAAGGCTGAAGGTAGATAACCAATCTACAAAATCGGCCAACAACGATGACAACAACAGCCCATCAGACCTTATATCCGATGGGGAAGCTGAGACGGAAGAGAAAAGTGAAGCTGGGAAGGAGAGCAGTAAAGACGAGAACTGTGGAAACGTGGTTCCAACGCGAAAAAAGGATAAACATACGCAGAATGGTGGGGAAGAAACGAGGAATCCTGAGGTTCGGTTCCGGAGCGGCATGACGCCCATAAAGATGCCCGGACATACAGGTTTTCTAACGTTTGCCACAGTGCCCCCAGGTATCAAAAGATTATCGGATTATTCAGAATCTGAGAAAAATGAATCAGAGTCAGCAAAGAATGATGAGTCAGAAACGAATGTGGATGATTCGGCGATGAATGAAGACACATTAGCAAAGAATGAAGCCAAATCGACAAAGAACGATTCCGAGTCGGCAAGAAATGAGACAGAATCTATGATAACTGTCAAGGCCGAGCTGACAGTTACATAGTACAATATAAGGAGAGTTTGTTATATTGTTTCCTCCGCCAACAAAATTGAACGGAGGTTATGTTTTCTCCTTCGTTTGTCTGTCTGTCTGTCTGTAAACAAGATATCTCACAAAGTTATGAACTAATTTTCACAAAATTTGGTGGACAGATAGGGATTGCGATAAGAAAGAAGTGATTCGATTTATGAGGCGATCCGGATCATATCCAAAGCCAGCATCGGCGGAGGTATGCGCTCTACCGAGTGCCCCTCGAGTTTATATGTGTACTGTATATCCTTTGGAATACAGAATGTTTGATAATGAAAGTTAGTTTTTGCCTTTGAATATCCTTTCCAATTACTGTAATATTAATCAGTTCTTAATAATCTTAATTAGACCACCAATATATATTTTATTATACAGTATCTACCTCCAGATGATTTGTGTTTTCCAATTTAGGAGAACATTGTCAGAGTTAAAGGGTTTTGAGAAAGTTTTTAACCATTTGGTTCCTGGAGATCCTTCTTAAACTAAACAAAATCACTTGCAATTAGCTAAAATAACAGACATTGGTGTCAGTTGGTTGGAGGGTGGTTTTTGCTAATCAAGCAGTCGGGTGGATGACAGGATAACTCGACCAGTTGTTGCTGTTCCCCAGGCTGTCTGACCGAACAGCCCCAAGGTCCCGAGCAATGCCAAGGCCATAACCGAGCGCCCCCACAGAACCCTCCCTACTTTACCACTAAGAATGCCTCGGTGACCGAAGCCACTCCCAGGCGAGGAGCTGAGGAGGGTGCTGATACTCCCAGGACACAAAAGCCCCACCCAAGGCCCTGTGCCCCTTAACAATTATGGAGGGAAAGTTGAGGGGCAAAGGAAAAATGTGACACTTTGGCTCCCAGTCTGCCAACCTCTAGATTGGCAGTAGAGAGGTCAATCCACTGAAGAGATGCCGCCATTTGAGATCTAGAAAATATATAAGTAAAAGGAACAGTCAGAGTAAGCTATGGGTATGGCAGAGAATGCTCAACTCTCACTCTGATAGACCAGCCCATCACCACATGACTAGAACCCAATCCTCTCGGCATCAGCTAGGAAAATCCCTAGAAAGCCGCCTTTGACGGGGGGATAGCTCCCCTATTTCAACCCCTTTCGGGGAGATCTCAGCCAGTGGCAACTCGACCAATACTCTTAGGTTAGGTTATGTCTTAAATTTTGGTTTGGGTATTCCTAATTAATTTGGAACTGGTTGAATTGTCTGGGAACCAATCTAGTGCAGTACTTGGGCTAAGAAAAGACATAGGTAAGTATTGGTTTGGAAATAGGGTTTTAGGTAGTATGTGGAATAGGCTAGATTGTCTAGTACAGTACTTTGATCAGCTCAAACTGAATGACATGAGTGACATGGATGGGAAGTATAAGGAATCTGCCTTGTGTGAGCCGGTAGGTCTTTGCAGATTTCCATGTTCTTATGTTCTTAATGAAGGTACAGTTTTCTCTAAAAGTTTGTTTACCTCAGCCCCATATTTACATTGTTCATGTACCTATATGTTTGAGAATTTTTCTTTAGCATATTATAATCCACAACATAAGTCATAGCAACAACTAGGATAAAGCTCTTGTAGTCGTGTAAAGCGATTTATTTTTTATTTTTTAAGAATTGTTTTTGAGCCAACTGTACAAATGGTTCAAACAACTTCTGTAGCTTTAAATTGACTGCTAGAGCATTTACCTTGTAAAGGTAGTTACTTTATTATCTCTCTCTCTCTCTCTCTCTCCTCTCTCTCCTCTCTCTCTCTCTCTCTCATTTAATTATAACACTTTTTAACTCTTGTCAATATTGATATAATTCCCACCATATTATAATGTAAAACTTGCAAAACAAACAAACTAAAACTGGGACGATACAAGATAAATGCAAAAGAACTGATCAAAATCGCTATGTGGAAACAACGCTTAATATAATAAATGTTTTGAAATAAAAGAACACAATCCACCACATAGGGTGTACACAACTACATGAGCAAGTCAATTTGTTTCCCAAGTAAACTGATCGCACATATAACAATGCACCTCGTCATGTTAGCTAAACGTCAGCTAAACGAACTGCCAAAAGAGTTATTTACAATGCTAAAAATCGCATTAAGGACCTGGTCCTCGAACAAGTGTGTAACACTGACAATCCCAATGGGATCTTCAACCTAGCTAGGCGAGTTAAAAATGACAGTAGGGATATTATAGGTGAACAGTGTGTTAGAGATGATAATGGGAAGATTGTGTATGCAGAAAATGAAATCAGAGAAGCATGGAAGGTACACTATGAACGATTGCTAAATGTAGAGTTTGAATGGGATAAGGAACAGCTTAGTATCGAAAAAACCAATATCTGGGCCCCCTCCTTTGATAGCACCAGCTGTAGTGAGCGACGCAATCAATAAAATGAAGGACGGTAAAGCTCCAGGTTGCTCCGACATTGTCGCTGAGATGATAAAAGCCTCAGGGGAGATTGGTGTAAACTTAGTCACTGAGTTGATAAACACCATTATTAAAGATGAGAAAATCCCAGAGGATTGGCTCAAAAGTGTAATAGTAAATATATACAAAGGAAAAGGGGATGTGCTAGATAGAGGAAATTATAGGGGCCTGAAAATGCTTGACCAAATCATGAAGGTCTGTGAGAGAGTCCTTGAGGGTTTGATCAGGCAAAGCATCTCTATTGATGATATGCAGTTTGGTTTTATGCCAGGACGTGGTACAACCGATGCTATCTTCATAGTCAGGCAGATACAGGAAAGATACCTACTAAAAGGCAGGGATCTTTACTTTGTGTTTGTGGACCTGGAGAAGGCCTTTGATAGGGTACCTAGAGATGTTGTACAGTGGGCTATGAGGAAACTTGGTGTGGAAGAGTGGCTGGTGCGTGTGATAATGAAGATGTATGAGGATTCGCGAAGTTCGGTGAGGGTGAAAGGTGTACTGAGTGATGAATTCGCAGTCCGTGTTGGAGTCCATCAGGGTTCAGTGTTAAGCCCCCTCCTCTTTATTATGGTCTTGGAGGCGCTGTCTAGAGTTTTTAGAGGCGGACTCCCGTTGGAACTGTTTTATGCAGACGATTTAGTCCTAATAGCTGACAGTATGCAGGATGCTGAGGCCAAATTCAGAAAGTGGAGAGAGGGCATGGCGAGCAAGGGTTTAAGAGTCAATATTAACAAAACCAAGGTTATGCATTGTAGTTTGAGACGAGGCAATGTGGAAAAGAGCGGTGCATACCCATGTGCAGTGTGTGGAAAGGGAGTGGGCGTTAACTCAATTCAATGTAGCATCTGTCGATGTTGGGTACACCATGGGAGTAAGCGCTGTAGTAGAATAAAGGGGCCCCTGCCGAAGGATAAGTCAGAAATAGAGAAATTTGAGTGCGTAGTGTGCAAAGGCGAGCTTGTGTTAAGTGATGATCCTGTGGCTGTGAATTTTGGAAATGAGTCTTTGGAGCTGGTGAACAAGTTTTGTTACCTAGGAGATACCATCTCTGCCGGTGGTGGGGCCGAGGCTGCCACTGTTGCTAGAATTAGGTGTGGCTGGGGGAAGTTCAGAGAATTGACGCCAATCCTGACCATGAAAAGAATGCCTCTCCCCCTGAAGGGAAAGGTGTATGCCTCATGTGTTAGAAGTGCAATGACGTATGCCTCAGAAACATGGGCCGTTAAAGTAGAGGATGTCAACAGAATGGAGCGTAATGAGATGAGAATGGTGAGATGGATGTGTGGGGCCAGGCTACAGGATAGAATAACAAATGTTGAGCTGAGGAGACGTTTAGGTATAAAGAGTATTAGCGAGGTGATGCGTACAAGTAGACTGGGATGGTATGGACATGTGGAGAGAATGGATGAACAAAATTGGGTGACAAAATGCAGGTCTGTGATTGTGGAGGGAGCTACACCAAGGGGTGGACCGAGGAAGACCTGGGATCGGACTATACGCGCCGATCTCAAATCCAAGAACTTGACAAGTGAAGCAGCCCTTAACAGGGTTGCCTGGAACGCCGCCATTAGGACAAGAGACTGAAACTGCACTTATGTGTGGAACACTCAGTCTTAAAATGTTATGTATGTATGTTATGTATGTTCAAGGAATTAGTCAATTTGGGAAGTCCGGGACGTTCTGGTAAATTTTACTAAATTCTGTATGAATAAAGAAACTACAATTGATATCAAATTTTATATTAAGCTAAATTTGCAATTTGACAAGATATCGACAAAAGTACAAAAAACATAATCACTCACTAACGATAGTGCTATCGGGTAGGTACCTGTAAGCATAGCATGCTTCAAGTGACCCCTAACAATTAGTACCCTACTAATAACATACATTTATTGTACAAATAAACTAAGGAAATCGCAAAAGCAAGCAATTGATCCTATCGACAATGAATAGATACAGTATAATAGATAAAAATATTTGAAAATATGAAGAAGGCACAATAGATTTAAACAAAATTTAAATTTTAAATTTAAAAAAAAAGAGGGCAAATAGGGGAGCTATCCCCCCGCCAAAGGCGACTTTCTAGGGCCTTTCCTAGCTGATGCTGAGAGGATTGGGTTCTAGTCATGTGGTGATGGGCTGGTCTATCAGAGTGAGAACTGATCGAGCGATCTCTGCCATACCCATAGCTTACTCTGACTGTTCCTTTTACTTATATATTTTCTAGATCTCAAGTGACGGCGTCTCTTCCGTGGATTGACCTCCCAATCTACCAAGATTGGAAGCCAAAGCGTCACATTTTTCCTTTGCCCCTCAACTTTCTCTTCATAATTGGTGAGGGGCACAGGGCCCTGGGTGGGGCTTTGGTTTCCCGGGCGTTTCCGCACCCTCCTCAGCTCCCCGCCATGGAGTGGCTTCGGACACCCAGGCTTTATTGTGGTCGGCAGGGAGGGTTCTGTGGGGGCGCTCGGTTATGGCCTTGGCCTTGCTCGGGGCCTTGGGGCTGTTCGGCCAGACAGCTTGGGGAACAGCAACAACAACAATAAGAGTACTCTTTTAACAAGAACAATTAATTCTAAAAAATAATAATAATAACAATAGAAAAAATTAAATATTAAAAAATACATACAAAAAGTAAGCAGAGGTTATAATAGAAACTTTAACCCTTTCACACACTTATGATGCAGAGGTTGCCAGATTAGCAATAAGAAATAGAGTTATCTCACTTATAATTACCTCTCCAAAATTAGTCTTCTGCCCACAGCTAACTCAAAGACAACTGCAGAGGTTGAAGTAACTAAACTAAAGGTTTCTAAATACCCCTGATGGTAACAAAGGCTTTAAAGTACCCCCAATAGGCTCAAAATTGCGTCATATGTCGGAGAGGGTTAAGTTAATGATGCTTGATTAAAATTATTGATATAAAATTTTAAAATACAGTCACAATAATTAACCTTAAAAAGATTAAATTTATGCAGCAATTTACTTGCAACAAAACCTCTGTCTACTAAGAGTCTGTATAGTAACCTAGCTCTATCCCAAAAGTCTTCTACTCTGGTACAAATTTTACAAAATCTTATTATCTGGGAATAAAAACAATTATGAGTTATTTTACTATCGATATTACTATTAGGGAAAGGAAAGTTTATTACGTTTAAATTAAAATTGTCAACTTTGTGGTATATTTTAAGTGCACTGTTCATTAACAATCTGTATATTTATATCAAGAAAATTTTCAACTTCATCATTAACGTTACCTTGTGTGAGGGGGATGGAATTTGGATAAAAAAAAATAGCGACTTGATTAAAATTTAACATATTACAAACAAGAATATCATCAATATATCTACTATTAGTACTTAGCAATTTAGGAAGTGCTAATTTTTCTGGGATGTTATTTTTCTTGCTACTGTCAACTGAGTTTTTCATAAATTTAAATTCTAAAGCAAGCAAGAATAAGTCTGCAATTAAAGGGCTAGCATTTCCACCCATAGGAATTCCTAATATTTGTTTGAGAATGTAGGGCCCGAATCTAACGTAAGTATTGAAAAGGAGGAATTTAAGGGCATCTTTAAGTTTAGTTCTATCAAAATATACTGAACTAGTGGGATCAAAGCTAAGTGACGCATTTTTAAAATATGAATTAACATTTATGTAACGATTACGACTACAGTACTTTCAAATCTGTCAAAATGCAAATCTATAATAAAGCAAAGTTAAAGCAAAGTTATATGATCCCTGCATGTTTATTATGATGGAGAGACATAGCAGTTCCTTATATTCCCATTTATTATCGAGATATCAGTTGCTAATGGAATAATCCTTTTGCCAGGTTAAACACTACATCACTACCTAAACACGAAGTCACTATTTTTTATCCCATGTTGAGTTGTATAATTCTGTTATTAACCCTTTCTATTAGGATGCCTTTCTTAATATTATTCTTGCTAACATTTGACAATTTTACTTAGCTTTGGAAGGTACTCTAAGAATCAAAGGCCGCAGGTCGTGGCATGGTCGGTAGCGCATCTGACTGCTGATCAAAGGGTCGGCAGTTCGATCCCACCCCGTGCCATTGGTAGACGTAAAGAGTTTGGACACTCAGGTCTAGCGATTCGTGACTAATGTACAGTAAAGTCCCTATGACAAGAACACGTCCTAGCCCTGACAATCAATGGAGTGTACAGTGGCGCTAATAAGTCATGTCCCAGCTGTCATTACTTTTGGCTTGCTCTGTGCTGTATTAATGTCTGTCAGATGTTGAATTGGGTAGGTAAATGTAGGAACATGTTTGTATATTTCAATCGATATGAAAAAATTAAGCTTAGATATTGCTGATACCAATTATTGATCCAAACAAACTTGGTGCCGAGACATCACTTATTAGCGCGACTGTAGCCTACAGTGTTAAAAACTGCATCTGCATCAATGATAGCCAGACTAAAAGGAAGAAGTACGTCCTTGAATACTGAGTGTTGATTGCCTGAATTGTGTGAAAGCGATAGGAGGAATTAGAGAAACTGTAGTAGGAAAAAATGGCCATCTATTTCTTTGGACGCCATTTTGGTGCCTTAATTATAAAAAAAAAATAGGTTTAATTTTATTGTTGATCATGTAGATTTTATATCCAAATATCAAACTACCTGTAGTGTATATATTCTGTAATAGTATTGCCAATTATTAATGATGGGTATGGGGATATTTGATTGTAAAGAGAGGAAGATATGACTAGTGGCACCAAGATAGTGGGGGGGTTGACTGACCTCTGTTACTATAGGATCTCTAGGAGGAATATCTTGATTATATTTGGGTGGGTTGGGGCCTAATTTTTTAAATGTTTGGTTATCTTTTGAGTGTTACCTCTGGAACTTATTACTGTACATACCCCAATTTTTTTGTTATGTTGTTATTCATGTACAAAAGCAACTTAGATTGTTTAGGGGTTCAGGAGTATGAAATGTCTAGATTATAGCTTACTTAGTTGCTTCTAGATGGCAGCAGGGTGTTTATACATGCCACAAGTTTTCATTGTAATTTAAAATGTCACATGTTGCCGTACTGCTATCTCACAGACTGAATGTGATTGGACCTACAGTGTATGCTATCCTAGGAGTTGATGGTGATCTATCTATCTATCTATTGCCTGATGCCGTGATCCCCGAAGGGGCGGCCACGAACGAACCGCCCCCATGCACCTCTGTCCCCAGTCAGTCAACGCCCCTCCTCCCAACCAGCACCGCCTTCATCCATATACTTCCTCACTCCATCCTTCCACCTCTCTTTCGGTTTACCTCTCCCTCTGTCCTCCACCTCTCTCTCGAACACCCTCTTAGTCATTCTCTCGCTTCCCATACGTTCCATATGGCCGAACCATCTCTAGGTGTTCCTTTTCACACTTTCAAGCACATCTACCTCCACACCACACCTCCTTCTTACTTCCTCATTCGTCTGTCTATCCCTCCATGCAACTCCGCACATACTTCTCAAGTAACTCATTTCCACCCTTCTCACTCTTGGTCTGAGTCTCTCCACCAACGTCCATGCTTCGCTTCCGTAAGTCAGTGTCGGGATTACCACACTGTCATGCAAGGACGTCTTCACTTCCATAATAATAATAATAATAATAATAATAATTCTTTATTCCAGACACATAAGATAGATACAGTATAAATACAGTACGACCTAATGGTCCATATCACATACACTTCTCGTCAGAGCACAGATAATAATTATACACAAAGATATATTAATAAAGACACAATAAAATAAAAAATACAGTAGGCCTATTTACAGAATAGAGCACATATCACATTTTGTCACAATATAACACAGATAGGCTAACTAAGGCTATTGCTCAATGTTGGTTAACACCTATTGCACAGATCATTGCTCATAGTTCAATTAGACCTATATATTACATTACAGTACATACTATGTGTGCAGCAGCTTCTGCCAGTGAGATATAATACGGGATTCATAGATATGATCACTAGACCAAAGAGCTACAATCAGCGTGTTACTGGAGGATTGCAGTCGCTGCGAAAAGCTGTACACCAGTCTCCTGATGACAGCCCGACAGCACTGCACATCCAACAGTGTGCACACCATACTAGTGCTTTCATATTTAGAGAGACCAATGAACATCTTGAGTATATTATGATAGGATGTACACAGACCATTTATGGTGGCTCTCTTATACTTCCACCACAAATGGGCCGTGTACATAGAGGAACAATATGTCCATACTGACCACCCTATTTCTTGTTACTGCTTTCAGCGTTCCTACAACCATCTTCCCCTGTTGCACCCTATCCCGCAATTCTTCATACATAGTCCCATCTTTACTCAACACACTGCCCAGATACTTAAATGAGCTGACAATCTCCATAGCCTGACCGTTCAACTTCACCTCACACTCTGTGGCTTCACCCCTTTCGAAGACCATAACCTTGCTCTTCCCCGCATTTACCTTCAGATTCCGTTTTTCGCACATTGTTCCAAACATATTTACCAGACCCTGCAACTCCCATTCATTATCGCTCATCAGAACTGTATCATCAGCAAACAGCAGTACAGGTAGCTTCCACTCATTTCCCTCCCTTATCAGCGATACACCAACATCCACTGCTCTTCCTTGTATTTCTTTCATGACTCCATCCATACATGCTGTAAACAACCACGGGGACATCACACACCCCTGTTTCAACCCAACATTCAGATCAAAGAACTCGCTCTGCTCATTCTCCACACGTACTGCCGCCTTTGCACCCTCATACATGCTCTTCACTGCTTTCAGCAACTTCCCATCTACTCCGTATATTCTAAGTACTTTCCATATATCTTCTCTATCCACTCTGTCATAGCCCTTCTCCAAGTCCATAAAGGCAACATACAGCTTTTGTTGCTTCTCCAGATATTTCTCCACAACACATTTCAGGGTAAAAATCTGATCTACACATCTTCTTCCCTTCCTAAAACTGCCCTGCTTGTCACCTATCCATTTCTCCGTTCTCGCTCTCACTCTCTCAATCACTACCCTACTGTACACCTTCCCTACTACGCTTAGAAGACATATTCCTCGGTGGTTACCACACACTCCTCTTTCCCCATTACCCTCATTTAGGGGGACTATTATGCCTGTCTTTCAGTCATCAGGTGCACTCCCCTTCTCCCATGCTAGTTTGCACATTTTCCATACCCCTTCGATCACTATTTCGTCACCATACCTCAGCATTTCCTCACACACTCCATCTATTCCTGGTGCTTTCCCCAACTTCACTCTTTTTATGGCTTCACACACTTCTGACCTCCTGATCCCCACCTCCTCCTCCACTACTTCTCTTCTTCTCCCTCCCATGATGGTGATGAACTCTCTATCTATCTACTGTATTGCCAAACACCTTGATTCCTGAGGGGGTGGATATGAATGAATCACCTCTGTGCACCTCCGTCATCTCACAGTGCATCATAATCCCTTAAAAGTTTTGCCTTGTGTGATAATATTTTGTACTGTACTTAATTCTGCAGACTGTTCATTAATTCTGCCTTGATGGCTGTTTGGTTTCATTCTGTTGGATTTCTGCTCGTATGGGAATCTGTGGCAATGAACGTGCTAACATCTTGGCAAAAGGGGCTAGTCATGACACTCGATTGGATGCACCTGTCTCTTTGCCTTCTGGTGCAGGGATTGGGATGCTGTCTCCCATTCCATTCATCTCTGGGGAATTACCATAATACAGATATCTTGTGTTCACCCCTTTTCTTTCTTGGTTTCCTAAGGCTCAGGTAATACTCGTTTTCATATTACACATATCCGGTTATTGATTTTTATTGAACACACTTTATAATCCGCTTCCACTTTGCGACAGATGTAATGTCAACATCTTTTTCCTGTTTAGGTTTACCTGGTACAAGGAACTCTGAGGTAGTTTGGAACCAGCGAATTGGGGGATGCTAATTTTGCCTTGCCTGCTGATTTACCCCAAAATAACATAACAATCACGACATGCGTAAAACAAAATTCTGGATTGGATAGAGAAGTAAGAGGCTTTATATATTGTTTTACCTGTATTAAATATGGGCAGTCATAGGTGTCTGAAACTGCTTGGCCCAGTAATGAAAGTGTGAGACTCTGATGGTATCATTAGGGAAAGCATTGTTATTTATGACCTGCAGTTTAGTTTCATACTGGGACGTGGTACAACTGATGCCATCTTCATTGTTAGGAAATAGCAAAAGAAGTAAGCAGGGGAAGACAGGGAAGTGTTTTCCTGTTAATGTTGGAGTCCACCAGTACTCAGTGTTGTTGTTGTCGTTCCCTAAGCTGCCTGGCCGAACAGCCCCAAGTCCCTATGGAAGGCCATAGCTACCGTCAGGCTTTCCCACAGGGTTCTCAAAGAGTGTAGATCATGTTGTCCAGTACTCAGTGTTGTTGTTGTTGTCGTTCCCTAAGCTGCCTGGCCGAACAGCCCCAAGTCCCTATGGAAGGCCATGGCTACCGTCAGGCTTTCCCACAGGGTTCTCAAAGAGTGTAGATCATGTTTTTGACATAAGTGATTGTGTGAAATGCAGTCTTCTACGATGTCTTTAATGGTATGGGGTGCTGTGTTACATCCCGGGCAGGTGTCGTCGACGGAGTCATCCAGTCTCTTCTGATAGCTCAGAAGAGCTGTATGGTGCCCACATCTCAACCTGGCCAGGTGGACTTGTCCTCACGAGGAAGGGAGGATTCATACATACATACATACATACATAACATTTTAAGACGGAGTGTTCCACACATACTTACAGTTTATCTCTTGTCCTAATGGCGGCGTTCCAGGCAACCCTGTTAAGGGCTGCTTCACTTGTCAAGTTCTTGGATTTGAGATCGGCACGTATAGTCCGATCCCAGGTCTTCCTCGGTCCACCCCTTGGTGCAGCTCCCTCCACAATCACAGACCTGCATTTTTTCACCCAATTTTGTTCATCCATTCTCTCCACATGTCCATACCATCCCAGTCTACTTGTACGCATCACCTCGCTAATACTCTTTATATCTAACCTCTCCTCAGCTCAACATTTGTTATTCTATCCTGTAGCCTGGCCCCACACATCCATCTCACCATTCTCATCTCATTACGTTCCATCCTGTTGACATCCTCTACTTTAACGGCCCATGTTTCTGAGGCATACGTCATTGCACTTCTAACACATGAGGCATACACCTTTCCCTTCAGGGGGAGAGGCATTCTTTTCATGGTCAGGATTGGCAGCAGTTCTCTGAACTTCCCCCAGCCACACCTAATTCTAGCAACAGTGGCAGCCTCGGCCCCACCACCGGCAGAGGTAACAAAACTTGTTCACCAGCTCCAATGACTCATTTCCAAAATTCACAGCCACAGGATCATCACTTAACACAAGCTCGCCTTTGCACACTACGCACTCAAATTTCTCTATTTCTGACTTATCCTTCGGCAGGGGTCCCATTATTCTACTACAGCGCTTACTCCCATGGTGTACCCAACATTGACAGACGCTACATTGAATTTAACGCCCACTCCCTTTCCACACACTGCACATGGGTATGCACCGCTCTTTTACACATTGCCTCGTCTCAATCTATAATGCATAACCTTGGTTTTGTTAATATTGACTCAGAAGGATGGATTTCGGGGGTTCGTACCTGCAGCTGCATTTTGTCTATGAATGATTGGATGGAACGGCGAGAGATATGAGTATGGATGTGTTTCGTGAAGCTGGTTTGGGGTGGGCAGGGAGGGAGAGATGACATTATTTGTGTGTGATACCGTTTGCTGGGTGTTGTTTGATATTTCTTGGTGTCTGTGGGTGTGTTGCCATGTAGTGTAGTGGGTGGTGTTGGTTTGTGGAGGCTGCAGCCAGGAATTGAGTGCCTCTCATGTCCAGATGTTCTTTGACTTTGAGGACTTTGGTTTCTTGATGTAGTGATCTGTAGGTGTAGTAGCTGTGCAGCATGTGATAATTTTTAGGGCTTTGTATTGAATAGTCTGCAAGGTCTGGTGATGTGTTTCAGCTAGGTTAGAAGCCCAGGCAGGGCTTGCATATTCCATCACTGATCTTATGTATTGTTTGTAAACTGTGGTGGTGGTTTCTTTGTTGTGTCCAAATTTTGTGGGCAAGTGACCTGAGGGCGTTAAGTCTGGGTGTCATTTTATTTTTTATGTTTGTGGTATGTTGTTTGATTGTCATTAGAATATCATATGTTACACCTAGGATTTTGGGTGAGTATGTGTGTGGTAGGGGGGTGTTGTTTATGGTGAGGTGCGGGGTGTATTTGTGTTCGGCGGTCCATCTTGTGAGGAGGGTTGCGGTGGATTTGCCTGGGGCCAACTTGAGTCTGTTTGTAGTGCACCAGTCATATAGTGTGTTGAGATAGAGTTGAAGGATAAGTGTTGCTCTGTCTGGGTTTTGGTGTGTGGATGTGAGTTTTATGTCGTCTGCATAGGAAGCTATGTTTATTTTGGGTGTGTAAGGTATATCATGCATGTACAGATTGAAGAGTGCGGGCGACAGGATGGATCCTTGCGGGACTCCGTTTGCGAAGTTTCTGATGCTAGATGACTGACCGGCAAATGATACGTGTGCACTTCTGCCTGCTAGGAAGTTGGCCAGCCACCTTTTTGTATTGTTGTGCATGTTTGTGTCGTATATTTTGTTTGATAGGTTGTGGCGGGGGATGGCATTGAAGGCTTTGCTAAAGTTTAGTGTGGCAAGTATATAGTGTTAAGCCCACTACTATTTATCTTGTACCTAGAGCCATTCTATATGGATTTATAATTGAGCTACCATGGGTACAGTTAAATACTGTAATGATGACTTTGTCCTTATTGCAGATAAGAGGCAGAATAGTGAAGATAAATTCTATAGCTGGCAAATAAAGGATTAAGAGTAAATATATAGAAAATTAAGACTATGAGCATAGAGGAGCATGGAGATAATTCATTCATGGCCACCTTGGGAATCAAGTCATCTGGCAGGTAGATAGATGAATTTTAGAGTTGGACGAGGATAATGCTAAATATAGAGGTGACTACTTATATGCAGTTTGTAGAGAAGGGATGGACAGTAACTCCATTAAATGGAAGATGTTAACATAAAGGATGTAGGAAAGATTTATTGAGGGAGAGAGTTCCAGAGTTCACTTGTTGAGTAGCAGAAAGACTGCGAAAATTTGCCAATTCTTGGGTTGGAAAGTTAGACAGAATAGGAGTGGGACGGTGTTGAAAGGCGGGTGCCTCGCACTCACCGCAAGGGAGGGGGTATGCACTGAGAGAGCTATGAAGAACACTGATTGTTGTAATAGTGATAGAAGAGTGAGGGAGATGCATCATTGTGGCGTGTAGAAAAATATTGCAGGGAACTAGTAAGATGAATTGAGTTGATGAGGTGAAATGCTTTGGATTCAACTTGTTCGAGAAGTGTGGTATGGGTGGAGCCTCCCCTCACATGCGAACAATTCTCAATACAAGGGCGCACTATGCCCCGATACAGAGCAAGAAGCTGTGTGGGGGTGAAGAACCCCCATGGTTGAGCACACCTAACTTTTGGGAAGCTGTTTTAGCAAGAGTGGTAATATGATCTTTTCAAGAAAGGTTGGAGGAATAAGATACACCAAGGATATTGAGAGAAGATGAATGGTTGATTTGTGTATTGTTGAAGAATAATTGATAGTCTTGCGGAAGATTGTGATGGAGAGATAGAGGGAGAAATTGGGTCTTGGAGGCGTTGAAAGTAACAAAAGTTTCTCTGCTCCAATCAGAAATAATTGATAGATCAGAAGATAGGTGTTTTATGGCCCTTTTACATAAGTTTTGGAGTGAGAGTGGGTGTGTGTTACAAGGAGTTACAGGGAATTGTTAGTATCTCAAAGATGTTCTGGGGAGATACTCGAAATGGAAAGAGAAAGATTGTGTAGTGCACTACACTCACTACATAGTTAAAAAAAATACTAGTGCTGAACCTTTTAAATTTTAACTCCCAGCCATGACGAGAGATATGGAGAGAGAAAAGCAATATGATGGATTCATATACAGATCTGTAATGCCCTCGCAAAAATCCTGCCACCCAAATACTCTGCTACCCGAGTTGACGTTTGGGTTAGTGTAAAATAGTCATGATGGCGAGTCCAAGAAGCACATCACGTGATGATATCCACGAGACTATCAACCTGGTTCTTTCAAGGAGAACTAAGGTTGCTAACCTATTAATGTCAGAGGTGGCAGAGTGGGTTAGCGCGCGGACCTGGGGTGACCAGACCTACTGAGGTCACTAACCACGGTTCGAATCCCCGCGCCGGCTGGAGATTTTCGGGGGGTTAAATTCCCTTCGTTCACCCGACATTTCACTGGTGGCAGCCAGGGTGCGTGATCCGGTAGCTAGATAGAGCACCCATCACGAGAACCTGCGCCATGCATCTCAAAACCTTGACTATTGAAAATGTTGGGGTGATATGGCTACGTTACCTGAAGACGTTAAATTTCGGCTAGGGTCTAGCCTAGTCAAAGAAGGATGTTGTGTAATGCCCTCGCAAAAATCCCGCCACCCAAATACTCTGCTACCCGAGTTGACGTTTGGGTTAGTGTAAAATAGTCATGATGGAGAGTCCAAGAAACCCATCACGTGATGATATCCACGAGACTATCAACCTGGTTCTTTCAAGGAGAACTAAGGTTGCTAACCTATTAACGTCCGAGGTGGCAGAGTGGGTTAGCGCGCGGACCTGGGGTGACCGGACCTACTGAGGTCACTAACCACGGTTCGAATCCCCGCGCCGGCTGGAGATTTTCGGGGGATTAAATTCCCTTCGTTCACCCGACATTTCAAGATCATTAGTATATATAGATAAATTTGACTCCCCCCTGCTTCAGTTATCAGTCCTAATAATCCTATTTAGCACCCCAGTGAAGGCATTAATTATCAACAGTGACAGTTTTTTTTTTTTTTTTTTTTTCCTATATTCCAACTACTCCCTCTCGGGCATAGGCTGAGAGCCTGTACATTCCACCGCTCAACACGGTGAAGCCCGTGAGGTCTTGTTCCAGTCTGGGGAGTGAGACATGATTGTGAAGCATCCATCATGGCTCGAAGCAGCTCCATCTCTGAAGCGGCCGGTTGCTTCGCCCAAGTGCTTCACCGTCTCACCCTCCAGATTCAGACCCTCACTCTCAGAACGCCACCTATTGAGCAGTGAACTCACTAGGCATTGTCCCCCTGTAACATATTTTGAATATGGGAATATTCATACAGTGTTATTTAATCAGGGAACAATGAGGGTACTTTTTTGGCATTTCGGTGGGCTTTGTAGTAATGCACTGATACTAGGTACAGCTCAAATTTAATCCCAATAATATCTTCCCATTGACATATCGGGATTTGAACCCGGGTCCATTGGATTACTAATCCAGTGGCATGACCACTCCACCACACCTTCCCTAGTTTACCTATGAGAAGTGATGATTAGGCTGGTAGAGTGAGAGAGAGAGAATATGTGTAGGTGACAGAGAGAGAGAGTTTTGTGTGGGTGTGAGAGAGAGAGAGGGGGGGGGGAGAGAGAGAGTGAGTGTATTTGTATGGGGGACAGAGAGGGTATGCAGTCTGTATGTTGTATGTAAGAGAGAGAGTAGACCCATGTATGTGAGTGAATGAGTTCGATAGCGAAAGAAAGGCGATATGATAGATACATAGACGAATATCAAGATAGATAGATAGATTTGACTCCCTCCTGCTTCAGGTATCAGTCATAATAATCCTGTTTGGCATCACAGTGGAGCCATCAATCATTACCAGTGACAGATCTGTGGTGAGATGTGATGATTTGGCTGAGAGAGAGAGAGAGAGAGAGAGAGAGAAAAATGGGGAATGGGACACAAGAAATATAGAAAGAATGATGGATATATATCATGTATATATGTATGTATATACTCAGGCACATACTCCATTGCTGGGGGTGACCGACTCAAGACAGAGCCTGAACAGAAGCAACATTTCAAGTTTCAATTCTTAGGGTCCAGGGTCCGGGACCACTTTCGCATTCCCTCGCCCCTTACTCTGTCTCAACTAGACCCGCTTTTTTTTTCTTTCCGAGTAGTAGCCATTCGACCTTATTCAGCCTACTGTTTTAAGACGTTTATCCTCATCCAGGTGTTGATTTACACCTGGCGAGCGATAGAGAGCCAGCATATTTGGGATTATGTCTTAGACAGCTGACTTAATTTGTACATTTTTCGGTAGAAAAATGTCTCTGGTGAAGCCGGATTTCTCCATACAATGATGGCTCGCTATCGCTTGCCAGGAAAAATCGATATCTGAATGGGGAGAAACGTCTTAAAATAGTAGGCTGAATGGGGCCGAATGGATAAAACCCAGAGAGGAAAAGCAGGTCGGTCCCCTTAACCCGGGAGCTGCGGGGAGACTCTTAAGAGTTCCCCCGGCGCACTGCGGGAAGACTCTTAAGAGTCAGAGAAAATAAAAATCAACTTTTGACATCGAAAAAAAAATATTTTTTTATATTTTTTTTTTTTATTTTTTTATTTTTTTTTGGCCCCTGGGCCATGCAAAATCTCAGTCCTCTACCTCCCCTCCTTCCCCACTTTCCTCCTCTCCTTCAGTTATCACCTATTTTCCCTGTTATTCCCTTATTCTGAGGTATATTTTCGTGCTAACATTAGAAATCCGATTGGAGGGTGTGGTCATCACTGATAGCAAGCGAGTGCAAGAGAGAGAGAGAGAGTATCGATCGACTGCGTCTCAGTGGCCTTGGGGGAAATTGGCGGGAAAGCAGATTGCCTCACCCATACATTATACAACTCGCGGGCTATATCTCCGATTTTGACCATCCAAACGCTGTTTTCACTCGTTTTATTGTTGTTTCAGGTTAATACCTTTATAATCAACCCATAATAGGCGCATATGGATAAATATTAATGCTATTAATGGCACAATGAATATTTTAGTGACGGAAACACCTCAAATACGTCAGCACAGGGGGACGTTTCCAATTACCCCCATGCGCACTTCAGAGGTTAATAGGTACTACAGAGCATAAGCATAGTGTGATAATATCCTCCCTTTCTGGTATAAGTACAGGATACTAAATAAAAAGGCTCTCTCCCAATCCACCAATCCCTCCGAACAGTAGGCCGACATGAACTAAGAAGTGAGAATACATGCAGGTACCCGAACAGCCCATAGTGAAAAGCACTGGAATATTTATATCAAAGACTGGAGGATATTTTAATGTCCTACTACACTGTCAAAAGTGTGTGTTCATATGTAAACACAACACGATACACATAATAAGGATTTCAATCGTGTAAGGGGAGATTTCCACTTGAGGGACTTTTTACTTGACCCCTTTCTCCCTCATGTCTAGCCCCATTGCTTTTGAGATTTTAGGATGTTTGCCCCATTAGTTTGGTGATTTTAAGAACTTTTGCCCATTTCTGTCAATTTTAAGACCTTTCATGCCATTTACTGTAGGTGTCGATTTTATCCTGGCGAGCGATAGCGAGCCTGTAATTTAAGAGGAACCGTCCTTTTAAATTTTTCTACCGAAAAATGTACAAATTTATCTTGAAAGGGGGTCTAGGGGGTGTAATTTTAAGCTTGATGGAATTCTAGGGAACGAACTAAAAACCTCCCCTTAACCTAAGAAGTGCGCATGGGGGTAATTAGAAACGTCTGCCTGTGCTGACGTATTTGAGCTGTTTCCATCACTAAAATATTCATTTTACCATAAATAGCATTAATACTTATCCATACGCGCCTATTATGGGTTGATTATAAAGGTATTAACCTGAAACAACAATAAAACGAGTGAAAACAGCGTTTGGATGGTCAAAATCGGAGATACAGGCCGCGAGTTATATAATGTATGGGTGAGGCAACCTGCTTTACCGCCAATTTTCCCCAAGGCCACTGAGACACAGTCGATCGATACTCTCTCTCTCTTGCACTCGCTTGCTAACAGTGATGGCAATGCCCTGCTTGCAACTCGCTAATGTTAGCACGAAAATATACCTCAGAATAAGGGAATAACAGGGAAAATAGGTGATAACTGAAGGAGGGGAGGAAAGTGGGGAAGGAGGGGAGGTAAAGGAGTGATATTTTGCATGGCCCAGGGGCAAAACATTTTTTTTTTTTTTTTTTTTTTCGATGTTTAAAGTTTTTTTTCTTTTTCTCTGAAGCGTAAGAGTCTTCCCACAGTCCGCCGGGGAACTCTTAAGAGTCTTCCCGCAGTTCCCGGGTTAAGGGTTCATATTAGCGCACATAAACGACTGGAATACTCTTAATATGTATCAAGTTGACTACATATAGGACCTATATGTATACAGTAGGTATTAAATTATTAATGTGTAAGTTTTTTTAGATGTGATATAATTACCATGTTTTTTTATATACTACCAAAGAGATAGATTGCTTGACAGACAGATAGATAGATATATAGATAGACAGATATATAGATAGATAGACAGACAGACAGATAGATAGATAGATAGATAGATAGATAGATAAATTAATAGATAGACAGACAGATAGATAGATAGATAGATCGAAAGAGGGAGAAAGGCAGACTAAGCTAAGCAGCTTGCTCTCGTCGATAAGAACAGGAAATGAGGCGTTTGTTGCTAGCTTACCTGCTCTCTCTCTCTCTCTCTCTCTCTCTCTCACACACCCACAGTTATATAGAGGTAACTTTTTATATGTCTATTCTCTCAATATCTCTCCCTCTCACACACTTATATATCGTCGTAACATTTTCTGTCTATTTTCTCTCTCTCGCTCTCTCACACACACACACACACATAGTTATATAGACGTAACTTTTTCTATGTCTATTCTATCTCTCTCTCTCTCTCATAATGTCAATGCCTCACAAACCTCATATCATCACATTTCTACTCGTCAAAGTATTTAATAACACAGAAATCTTGGAAGACTTGGCATTACGTTGTTTCTCCCAAACTTTCCACGCCTATTCTGGAACTCACTTCCTTTTCATATTTTAAACTCCTTCTCATTTCAAACTTTATTTCTAAACATTTGTAAAACTTAAACGTACCTTGACTTTTTATTTCTTTTATTTTCGAAAGTTGCTCTCAAACGCGGAATTTGTGTTTTTTTTTGGAGGGGGGGGGGGGGGGGGGAGTGTTCTGGACCCTCTTCTCCCTCACGTTTAGCCCCATTAGTGTTGGGATTTTAAGTCATTCTCTCCGTTAGTTTGGCGATTTTAAGACCTTTTATGCAGGATTCTCGGGTTCATCTCTAGGAGTGTGAGTAACAGAACTGCTGATGTTATCTTAAAACTTTACTTGTCATTAGTGAGACCCCATATGGATTATGCTGTCCAATTTTGGTGTCCTTATTACAGAATGGACATAGATTCATTGGAGAGAGTACAGCGTAGAATGACAAAAATGATCCATAATATTAGAAATCTTCCGTATGAAGAAAGGTTGAAGAAATTAGGTTTACATTCGTTAGAGAGACGCAGAGTTAGAGGGGATATGATAGAGGTGTTCAAGTGGGTTAGTGGGATTAACAAAGGGGACATGACAAATGTACTAAAGCTCAGTGATAGCGAAAGAACTCGTACCAATGGTTTCAAATTAGATAAATTTCGTTTCAGAAAAGATATAGGCAAATATTGGTTTGGTAACAGAGTTGTAGATGGGTGGAATGGACTACCAAGTGCTATAGTGGGATCTAAAACTGTAGGGAGCTTTAAGATAAAATTGGATAAGCATATGGACGAGAAGGGTTGGGTGTGAAGGGGGATCAGCCGGGTTGGGCCAATCAGCGCTCTGCAGACCCCCATAATCCTGCGTTAATCTCTAACCGTTTTGGTAAGATGATCCTCAGGGTATTAGAGTGTTGAGCCTATAATTGGGCTTTGTAATTGGTTGTGTGGGACAGGGATCTGCCTTGCTTAGGCCAATCGGCTTTCTGCAGACTCCCATTTTCTTATGTTCTTATATGCCATTTAAGTGTTGTTGTCTTTTCCTGGCGAGATTTTAAGACATTCGCCCCATTAGTTAGTCGATTTTAACACCTTTCACCCTATTTTGTTGTAAATTTTAAGACCTTTCGTACCATTTAGGTGTCGATTTTTTCCTGGCGAGTGACAGCCAGCCTGTAATTATAAGAGGAACCGGCCTTTGTCTGGGAAATTTTTCTACCGAAAAATTTACAAATTTATCTTGAAGGGGGTCTAGGGGGTGTTATTTTTAGCTTGATGGAGGTCTAGTGAGGAAACTAAAAAATCAATCAATAAATTAATTAATAGGTAAAAAAAACAGCCACTATCCCCTTAATTCCCACAGATCGTTCCTTAGCTGTATGATGTCTAATGATAGCCAGAATAAACGGCCAAAACGCGTCATAATCCTCTAAGTGTTAACTAGGGTTCGTCTCATAAGCTGCCAGATCAGTATTGAGGATAAATGTCGAGGGAAAATAGCGCTCGTGGGATACCGCATTGAAATTAGTCTCACACGAGCACATTTTCCCCTCACCATATTTACTTCATTACTTGTCTGGCACTAAGAAGAAGCAGGAGGAAGAGGAAGAGGAGGAGGAGGGAGGGGGAGGATAAGGAAGGAGGGGGAGGAAGAAGAAGAAGAAGAAGCAGAAGAAGAAGAAGGGGGAGGAGGAGGAGGAAGGAGGGGGAGGAGGAGGAGGAAGAAGAAACAGGAGGAGGAGGTAGTACTATTTGTTCTTGTTTGAGCAGAATATGACATCAAAGGTTTCAGTTTGGAAGCAGGAATGTAATATTTGGAAGAGTCCTTAACCCTATTTAAACCGAAGGTGGTGTTTTTGGACTCCTCCCCTGTTTCGCCCCATTAGTTTGGCAATTATAAGACGTTTTACCCCATCAGTGGACTGCCATCGCTCTCTTCCTAAACCTATCAACTCCGGTGTTCCTCTGGGTTCTGTCTTATCTCCAGTTCTATTTTAAATATTAATTAATGATCTTAACTGTACCTCTAGTCCTATCAATCCTTCATCTTCTCTCAATATTCTCGGTGTCTCTTTTTCTTCTGCTCTCACTTGGAAGGACCATATTACCAGTCTTGCTAAGGCAGCCTCCCAGAAGCTGGGGGTGCTCAACCGCCTCAAGGGGTTCTTTACCCCTGCGCAGCTTCTTGCTCTGTACAGGGGCACAGTGCGTCCTTGTATTGGGTATTGTTCACATGTGTGGGGAGGTTCCTCTCACACTGCACTCCTAGATAAAGTAGAAAGGAAAGCCTTTCGTATCATTAACTCCCGTCCACTCACCAACTCTCTGCAAACTCTCTCTTCGCCGCAATGTTGCATCTCTCGCTATTCTACCGCTATTACAATAATCAGTGTTCCTCGGAGCTCTCTCTTTGTATACCATCCCCTCTTCGTAGGGTACGTAGCACCCGTCTTGCAACACAATCCCATCCCTACTCTGTGCAACTCTCCAACCCAAAACTAAAACGTTATTCTCAGTCTTTCTTCTATTCAACAGCTGAGCTCTGGAATTCTCTCCCAGAATCAGTATTTCCCTCTTCCTATGACTTAAATTACTTCAAAATCCGTGTGTCCAGGTATTTTGGCTCAAACGTCCCTTGGTTTTTGGCCCTGTCACTCTTTCAACTCTGGGGGAGGCACTCGCTACAGGCAGTTCTGCTTTTTGTCTCCCTCACTCACATAGAAAACACAAAATCCACTCCTATGCCGATGATATCTACATTAAGGGGACATGGGTCGTTTTTCTGGTAACTTTTCTCCCTCATGTTTAGCCCCATTATTTTTCAGATGTTAAGATGTTTGCCCCATTAGTTAGTCGATTTTAAGACCTTTTTCCCCATTTCTTCGTCAATATTTAGACCTTTCGTGCTATTTAGGTGTCGATTTTTCCCTGGCGAACGATAGTGAGCCTGTAATGTTGGAAGAAACGGCCTTCGGCCGGGATTTTTTTTTTACCGAAAAATTTACAAATTAATCTAGAAGAGGGATCTAATGGATGTTATTTTTTTTTAATTTGATGGAGGTCTAGGGAAGAAACTAGAAAAATAATGAATACATGCAAAAATCGCCCAAAAAAGTGAACCATCTCCCCTTAACCTCTGAAGTGCGCATGGGGGTAATTGGAAACGTCCCCCTGTGCTGACGTATTTGAGGTGTTTCCGTCACTAAAATATTCATTGTGCCATTAATAGCATTAATACTTATCCATATGCGCCTATTATGGGTTGATTATAAAGGTATTAACCTGAAACAACAATAAAACGAGTGAAAACAGCGTTTGGATGGTCAAAATCGGAGATATAGCCCGCGAGTTGTATAATGTATGGGTGAGGCAATCTGCTTTCCCGCCAATTTCCCCCAAGGCCACTGAGACACAGTCGATCGATACTCTCTCTCTCTCTCTTGCACTCGCTTGCTATCAGTGATGACCACACCCTCCAATCGGATTTCTAATGTTAGCACGAAAATATACCTCAGAATAAGGGAATAACAGGGAAAATAGGTGATAACTGAAGGAGAGGAGGAAAGTGGGGAAGGAGGGGAGGTAGAGGACTGAGATTTTGCATGGCCCAGGGGCCAAAAAAATAATTTTTTTTTTTTTTTTTTTTTTTTTTCGATGTCAAAAGTTGATTTTTTTTTTCTCTGACTCTTAAGAGTCTACCCGCAGTGCGCCGGGGGAACTCTTAAGTCTCCCCGCAGCTCCCGGGTTAATTGCATTATTCAATTTGCTATTCAGAACAACCCACCATGCAGTTACTACAAAACTCACGTGATGAGACCATAGCACACCTCCTATCTTCTGCTCTATCAACTATTTCCGATTGGGGCAGAGAAAATCTTGTTGCTTTCAATACTTCCAAAACCCAATTTCATCATCTATCGACCCGTCACAATATTCCACACGACTATCCCTTAAGCCGCTGTCCCACGAGCGCTTTTTCCGTCAATTTTCCATGAGCAAGTTTTTTCTCTTATTATTTAACGACATTTACCCACTGGTATAGGTAATTAGACTGAAGGTAGATTATGTTAGGCGGCTGAATTCTGACAAAGTGTAATTTTTTAAGCTTCCAGACCATAATTGCCCGTAAAAATTGCTCGAGAAAGGGCTCGTGTGACTCCGGCTTTACTCTTCAACAACACAAATTAACCCTTCATTTTTTCTCAATATTTTTGTTGTTTATTTTTATTCTGAAATTTCTTGGAAAGACCATCTTACCACTCTTGCTAAAACAGCTTCCCATAAGTCCCGTCTCTGTGGGTTCTTCATCCCCGCACAACGTCTTATCAACTCACCTACTAATTATCTGCAATCTCTCTCTACACGCTGCAATGTTGCATTTCTCTTTTTTTTCTTCTACCAATCAATGTTCTTCTGAGCTTTCTGAGTGTATGCCTCCTCGCTTACGATGAGTAGGTGGCACCCGCCTTTCAACACATTCCCATCGAACTCTCGAACCCAAGAGTGAACCGATTTCCTAAGTAAACTGTGGAACTCTCTCCTTCAATCTGTCTTTCCCTCATCCTATGAATTAAGCTGCTTCAAGATCTGTGTGTCTAGACATTTAGAACGTACCTTGAAATTGTCTCTCACACTTTCATTTTTTAGGGGAACACTTGTTACAGGCAGCTTTGCCTTACGTCTACTTCATACATATAGAACAAAAAGTCTACATAGTGATAGTGCAGTCTCTTATACAACTATGTGCCCCAATTGACCACTTGCGAGTTTCGTTCTATAAGGAAGTTGGAGCTGTAGACATTGATATTTAGCAGAATTACCAACTAAAATGCGGTTGTAGTATATTTATAAATACATAAAACCCAATTCAACTACTCTTTAGCCATTAGAAACCTACATAATTATTGCATTTCTATTTACCATCGATGTCTACAGCTCCAACTTCCTTATAGCCTGAAACTCTCAAGTGGTCAATTATGGTTTTCGTTACGCAATTATAACTATCTGGATTTATTTTTGGATGGAACTTGCTTTTCAATAAAGAGTATATACCGTTTAGTATTTCATGTATAGAAAAATATAATCATCAATTCGTTTCCACGCGCATACTTCCATAATTAGAAATAGGTGGGATCCAAGATTTTTTATGAGTGACTGAACTTCTTCGTCAAACATTTTACGTCATCAAGGGTTGGAAGTTGTCTCAAAGGAGGAGTTGGGGAATGTAATATTGGGAGTTTTCTTTGATAAAGTTGTTGTTGGTGGTGGTGGTGGTGGTGGGGGGGATTTTGATACGGTTTTATATACTGTAATTTTGTTTGGCTGTTTGTAATATGACTGTGTTGATAATACTAATAACACTATTAATAATAATGATAATAATCCTAATAATAATGGCAGCAGTATAAACAATAATACCGACAACAACAACAGCAACAATAATAATAATATTATTAATAATAATAATAATAATGACATCGGGGTTCAAAGTAGTTTCGAAAGATGGTTTGAGGAATGTAATTTGTAGAATTGCTTGTGTATCTTTATGTTCTTGTCTTTGTTTTGTATGTTTGTTTGTCTGGCTTGTTTGTTTCTACAGTATACACGTCTCTGTCTACCTGTTTTTGTAGCATGGTTATCAGTGTGTTTGTCTGTCTGTCTGTACTATAAAGCATGTCTGGAAAATTAACAGTTGAAGCTCGTACATTACCACTACAGGTGTCTTTACCAAATTAGTAGGTCAGAACACGTGAACCCTAACCTCTGTAACTCAAAAAGGATAGAGCAAATGGGCTGTAAATCTCCACACCTATTCCCTGGCAGACCCTCCCCCAAACGGTAGAAATTTGAGCTCGATTTGTCTAGTCGTTTGTGAGTTATAGAGGTTAATGTTGAAGAGTTTTGGACTATTTACTTGGATAGGGTATAGCAATAACGTTATTGAAGGCTAAGGTTTATTAAGTGAATATTAACTGATGCGAAAGAGAGAGTGAGTGAGTGAGAGTGAGATCGAGAGTGAAAGTGAGATCTTTCGTAAGCTTACTTTTCGAGTACACTGTAAATATGGTTGGGTAAGGATTTTAAATGTTCACGATAAATAAATCATAAAATAACTAATATAATTGATAACATTAGGTAGATGAAACTTGTCTTATGCGCGTTTCAATACAAAATAGTAACCATTCATTCACTGAGATACTACATCCTTACAATGCTCATAGGAACTAAAATAGTAACCATTCATTCACTGAGATACTACATCCTTACAATGCTCATAGGAACTAAAATAGTAACCATTCATTCACGGAGATACTACATCCTTACAATGGTCATAGGAACTAAAATAGTAACCATTCATGCACTGAGATACTACATCCTTACAATGCTCATAGGAACTAAAATAGTAACCATTCATTCACGGAGATACTACATCCTTACAATGCTCATAGGAACTAAAATAGTAACCATTCATTCACGGAGATACTACATCCTTACAATGCTCATAGGAACTAAAATAGTAACCATTCATTCACGGAGATACTACATCCTTACAATGCTCATAGGAACTAAAATAGTAACCATTCATTCACGGAGATACTACATCCTTACAATGCTCATAGGAACTAAAATAGTAACCATTCATTCACGGAGATACTACATCCTTACAATGCTCATAGGAACTAAAATAGTAACCATTCATTCACGGAGATACTACATCCTTACAATGCTCATAGGAACTAAAATAGTAACCATTCATTCACGGAGATACTACATCCTTACAATGCTCATAGGAACTAAAATAGTAACCATTCATTCACGGAGATACTACATCCTTACAATGCTCATAGGAACTAAAATAGTAACCATTCATTCACGGAGATACTACATCCTTACAATGCTCATAGGAACTAAAATAGTAAGCATTCGTTTGCAGAGATACTACATCCTTACAATGCTCATAGGAACTAAAATAGTAACCATTCATTCACGGAGATACTACATCCTTACAATGCTCATAGGAACTAAAATAGTAACCATTCATTCACGGAGATACTACATCCTTACAATGCTCATAGGAACTAAAATAGTAACCATTCATTCACGGAGATACTACATCCTTACAATGCTCATAGGAACTAAAATAGTAACCATTCATTCACGGAGATACTACATCCTTACAATGCTCATAGGAACTAAAATAGTAACCATTCATTCACGGAGATACTACATCCTTACAATGCTCATAGGAACTAAAATAGTAACCATTCATTCACGGAGATACTACATCCTTACAATGCTCATAGGAACTAAAATAGTAACCATTCATTCACGGAGATACTACATCCTTACAATGCTCATAGGAACTAAAATAGTAACCATTCATTCACTGAGATACTACATCCTTACAATGCTCATAGGAACTAAAATCACGGGATTAAATACAAATATACAAATATCTGTTTCCGTTTCTTAAGGGGAGATGGGTAGTTTTTCTGGACACCTTTCCCCCTCATGTTTAGCCCCATTAGTTTTCAGATTTTAAGACGTTCGGCCTATTAGTTTGGCGATTTTAAGACCTTTCGCCCCTTTTATTTGTCATTCGTGTCATATAGGTGTCGATATTTTCCTGGCGAGCGATAGCGAAGAAACCGGCCTTAGGCCGGGAAAATTTTCTACCGAAAAATGTACATATATATCGAGAAGGGGGATCCTGGGATTGTTTTTTAAGTTTGATGGAGGTCTAGTGAGGAAACTAGAACAATAATATATAATTGAAAAAAATCGACCGAAAAATTAACCATCCCCCCTGAACAGTCAACATTATGGCAAGTTTAGGTTTAACACTATATGATCTGACCTCTTTTGAGTTATTGTAATATTTAGTTTTGAAGATTGTTCTAGCTTTTGCCATTTTCGAGCAATGTATTTTCATTTGTCCTCTAGGCTAACAAAAACGCCTTCCCAGACTTCCTTCAAGATACCAAAAATGCTCACCCAGACCCCCTTCAAGCTAAATGTGTAAATTTTTCGATAGAAAAATGTAGCTGATGGCAAATTGAATCCTTTATCAGCTGATTTTTCGCTACCTAATGGAAAAAATGGAAAACTACTGCGTCTATGCACGATCTAATTGCCAAGTTTTCATAATTAGCAACATATAAACAATCTTCATTATAGCTAAGTAATTCAGATGAAGATATGACAGTTTACTATCAGCTGGACAATTTTTTTATCACCAACAGTGATAGGGTTTGTCTAAAATATGAATGCGTTTCTTCCAGTTAGCATAATACACCAGAGCCTAGTATAGGGGGAATACATACTTCGTCTCTCAAAGTATATGGAATAAACAAAATAAAATGTGAACAACAGCCAATATTAATAATGCCATTTTTCTTACCCATCGATAAACATGTTTTAAAGTTGAGTGAAGGATATAGAAAACATTTGTCATGTGTTAAATAGACTAATTGGGCTTGTTTTTTATATTAATTTTTATACTTTTTTCAATATAAATATTTGTCACTCTTTGAATCAACTAATTGGAAGAATATTTGTTTTTACCCTGTGGAGTCCGATTTCTCTCTAAAGCCGGTATCACACGAATACTTTTTCCCTCAAAATTTATCCTCAACACTGATCTGGCAGCTTATTATGTTTTTACCCTCTCAAGATCCGACTACTAGGCACTTCTGTTCTGTTTTCTGGCTATCATTAGACGATTTTATTCAGGTTAGGAAGGGTATATGCAATGCAGAGGGTTAATTGAAATAGTCTTTACCTTTATAATTCCCAAAGAAATGGTTGAATATCGAATGTTGAGGATGAAACCTGTCGTGTGATCCCGGCCTAAAACTGAATACTATGACATCGAAAATACAGAGCATTTTAGGATAATTTTGCGCCTATTTTTTCACAGACATATTTGGTCAATCTAAAAAAATACACTATGCATAATCATAAGTCTATACAAAGGTAAATAATAATATCATTGGGGGATGTTGATAGTGATTCACCATGTTATCCTTATACTAGTTGGAGATGGGTTTATTACTACCAATATATCTTTATAGAGGTATTTTATCATGGATATTTGAAGGGGCTAGTGGCTGTTTTTTGGTCTATTAATTAATTTATTCATTTATTGTTTAGTTTCCTCGCTAGACTTCCCTTAAACTTAAAAAAAATACCCCTATATCCCCCACCCCCTCAAGATAAATTTGTACATTTTTCGGTAGAAAAATTTCCCGGCCGAAGGCCGGTTCCTCTTATAATTACAGGCTCGCTTTCGCTCGCCAGGGAAAAATCAACACATAAATGGCACGATAGGTCTGAAAATTGACAACGAAATGGGGCGAAAGGTGTTAAAATCGCCAAACTAATGGGCCAAACGTCTCATAATCTCAAAACAAATGGGGCTTAACACGAGGGTGAAAGGTGACCAGAAAAACAACCCATCTTCCCTTAGCTCTATGAAAGGTATATAATATCGTTGGGGATGTTGATAGGGATTACCATGTTATCCTTATACTAGATGGAGATGGGTTTATTACTATAATCCATTTATTATAGGAAGGCCAAAAATCCTGACCCGTAGCTTCTGTAACTCAAGAAGGGCTAGAGCAAATGGGATGTAAGTTTCCATACCTATTCTCCGGCTGACTCTTCCCAAATGGTAGAAATATTAACTCGATGACTTTTGTCGTTTTTTGTATTATAAAGGTGGATGTTCAAGATTGTTTGCCTAATTTTAATAGATAGACTATACCAAAAATAAATAAATAAATAAATAAAATAAAAATAGAGGAAAATTAAATAAAAAAATCGGAAAAGTGGGGATTGGGCCTGAGCATAAATTATAGAATACAATAGAATAGACTATACCAATATATCTTTTATAGAGGTATTTTATCATGTACACTTTAATCAACCCTTTCGTACCATTTTGACATTTTTGCTTGTTGACAGTATACATTAACCCATTGTGTACCGGTGCCGTTCCTTTAACTTTATTCTGGCTACTATTAGACGATTTTACTTAGTTTCAAAAGGGCCTCCAGTAATTAACAGGCTTTGAAGTATATCACTTTACCCTTTCTACTACCACAGATCCTTCTTAAACTGCACACAATTATCTAGATGTAGCTAGAACTAAATTACAAGGACGTTGCCGGTACAGAAGGGGTTAATGTACAGTATATTATTATTAGCATTATTCATGAAAATGGCGTCGCTAATCTTTTATATATATATATATATATATATATATGCATATTGACATATATTTTAGATTAAACTATTATTAAACCGGACTGTTGTGCGTGTGTGTGAGTGAGTGTGTGTTTGAGTGTGTGTGTGTGTGTGTGACTGAGTGTGTGTTTGAGTGTGTGTGTGTGTGTGTGTATATATCGATGAACTAGAGGTGTGTGTGTGTGTTTGTGTTTCAAGCGAGAGAGAGAGAGTGTGAGTGTGTGTTTGAGTGTATGTGTGTGTGTGTGTGAGTGTATGTGTGTGTGTGTGTTTGAGTGTATGTATGTATATCGGTGAACTAGAGGTGTGAGTGTGAGTGTGAGTGAGTGAGTTAGACCCGTGTCATTCTTACGTTATCGCCGGTATTATCAACATCTCTCCTTCTCTGCAGTGGTAGTGTAGTGTAGTGTGTGGCCTTAAGGGGAGATGGGTCGTTTTCTGGTCCCCCTTTTCCCTCGTGTTTAGCCCCATTAGTTTTGATATTTTAAAACGTTCGGCTCATTAGTTTGACGATTTTAACACTCTACGCCCCATTTCGTTGTCAATTTAAGACCTTTCGCGCTATTTAGGTGTCGATTTGTTTTCCTGGCGAACGATAGCGAGCCTGTAATTTTAAGAGAAACCGGCTTTCGGCCGGGACATTTTTCTACCGAAAAATTTACAAAACATTTTCTTGAAGGGGGTTCTAGGGGGTGTTTTTCTAAGCTTGATGGAGGTCTAGCGAGGAAAAACAAATATATATATAATAATAATACATATATATAATATATATAATAATATATAATACCGGTATATAATAATATAATATATAATAATATAATATATAATAATATAATATATAATAATATATAATATATAATAATATAATATATAATAATATATAATATATAATAATATAATACCGGTATATAATAATATATAATATATAATAATATAATATATAATAATATATAATATATATAATAATACATATATACATAGACCAACAAACAAGCACTACCCCCTTAACTATATAGACTCACTCACTCACTCACTTACACTATTTTACTCACTCATGTACTTTATTTCACTCACTATATATATACTCACTCACTCTCACTTTATTTTTCACTCACTCCCTCTATTTCACTAAATTACTCTTATTTCACTCACTTATTCACTTACTATTTTTCTATGTGAGTGAAGGAGACAAAAGGCAAAGCTGCCTGTAACAAGAGTGACAGAGAGTCATATTCAAGGTACGTTTAAAGTCAAAATGTCTGGACACACGGAACTTGAAACAGTGTAAATCATAGGATGAGGGAAAGACTGATTGAGGGAGAGAGTTCCAAAGCTTACTTGTTGAGTAGAAGAAAGACTGAACAAATCTATTTTTTCTTGGGTAAGAGAGTTGGGCAGACTGGGGGTGGGAGTTCGTTGAAAGGCGAGTGCCCCCCACTCTCCGTAAGGGAGGAGGTATACACTGAGAAAGCTCTGAAGAACACTGATCATTGTAATAGCGGTAGAAGAGTGAGAGAGATGCAACATTGCGGTGTGTAGAGAGAGTTGGTAGGGAATTAGTAAGAGGTGAATTGATGAGACCAAATGCTTTTGACTCTACCTTTTCAAGAAGTACGGTATGGGTGAAACCATGAAACCTTCCTACACATGTGAACAATTCTTGGCCCTATATAGAGCAATTAGCTAGGCGGGGGTGTAGAACCCACGGAGACGGTTGAGCACCTATCTTCTGGGAAGCTGTTTAAGCAAAAGTGGTAATATGATCTTTGCTAGAAAGGTCAGGAGACAAAGAAACACCACGTCTCAACTTCACTCACTTACTCTATTTCATACACTCCTACTCACTTACTCTGTTTCACTCACTCACTTCCTAACTCTATTACACTCACTCTTTCACTCACACACTTAAGCCGGTATCACACGAGCGCTTTTACTCTCAACATTTATCCTCAACACTGGTCTGGCAGCTTAGGATGTCAACATTTAGAATATATCGGTCACCTAAATTCATCTAACAACAGTCTAGTTTCCAATACCAAGGCAACATAATAAAGAAATGTTGCCAGAATTTTTTTGATCATCGAACATTGACTATAAAAGCTCTCGTGTGATACCGGCTTTACTCTCTTGCACTCACTCACCTACTGACTATTTCACTGACTGACTACTTCACTCCCACTCATTTACTCACTTTATTTCACTCACTCACTCTCTTTCCTCACTCTCACTCAATTAGGCCTACTTACTTATTATATTTTACTCAATCTCGCAATTCCTTAATATCACTCACTTACTCACTCACTCACTTACTCACTCACACTCACACACAACCCCTTGCACTCCCACACCATGCATATATTTCACCTCCCTGTTGGTCCTCTTTCACGAGTTTCAGGCTATAAGGAAGTTGGAGCCGTAGACATCGATGTTTAGCATAATCACCAGCTTAAGGGGGTGATGAGTGTATTTATTTGCGTATTTATTTATCTATATATTATTTTGTTAGCTTCCTCCCTAGACCTCCAACCAAGCTTAATAAAAACACTCCAAGACCCTCCTTCAAGATAGATTTGTAAAAATTTTGATAGAAAAATGTCGCGGCCTAAGGCCGCTTCATCTTAAATTACAGGCTCGGTTTCGCTCGCCAGGAAAAAATCGACACCAAAATGACATGAAAAGTTTAAATATTGAGAAAGAAATGAGAGAGAAAGGTCTTAAAATCGCCAAACTAATGGGCTGAACGTCTTATAATCTGAACATTAATGGGGCTAAACATGAGGGAGAAGGTGAGCCAGAAAAACCAACCATCCCCCCTTAGTGCATTAACCCTTACAAGATTACGAATCATTTTAACCGTTCATTCTGGGCTATCATTAGACGATTTTATACAGCTTAGGAAGGATCTGGGGAATGATTAGGGTTAAGACTATCTCAATTAACCCTCTGAATTCCATTTACCCTTCTTAATCTGAATAAAATCGTCTAATAAATAGCCAGAAAACAGACATATTAGCTGGATTATTCTAGTCATTTGTGAGTTATAGAGTTACAGAGTTTTGGCCTATGTATTGGGGACAGTATAGTTCCTCGTTATACTGCCTGGTAAACAGAGGCATCGGGTATTAAGGGGGAAGGGTTTACTTTTGATCGATTTTGTCATATACTTATTATTTGTTTTAGTTTCCTCCCTAGACCTCCATCAAATTAAAATGTAAAACTTGCAAACTAAACAAACCAAAATTGGGACAAGGACAATATAAAGTCAAATTAAATTATCAAAATCGCTATGTGGAAACAACGCTTACTAAAATGAAAACTATTAAATAAAAGAACACAATCCACCACATAGGGTGTACATTACTACATGAGCAAGTTAATCAACTTTAAAAAAAAAAAAATCCATTTGATCTCCTTTCGAGATTATTTTGTACATTTTTCGATAGAAAAATGTCATGGCTTAAGGCCGCTTTCTCCACAATTACATGCTCGCTATCGCTCGCCAGGAAAAAAATTGATACCTAAAGGGCATGAAAAGTCTTTTAATATTGACAACGAAATGGGGCGAAATGTGTTAAAATCGCCAAACTAATGAGCCGAACGTCTTATAATCTCAAAACAAATGGGGCTTAACACGATGGAGCAAGGGGACCAGAAAAACGACCCATCTCCCTTTAACCCCTGGAGGATTACGACGCGTTTTTGCAGTTTATTCTGGCTATTATTAGAAGATTTTATTATTAGAAGATTTTATTATTAGAAGATTTTATTATTAGAAGATTTTATTATTAGAAGATTTTATTATTAGAAGATTTTATTATTAGAAGATTTTATTATTAGAAGATTTTATTATTAGAAGATTTTATTATTAGAAGATTTTATTATTAGAAGATTTTATTATTAGATTTTATTATTAGAAGATTTTATTATTAGAAGATTTTATTATTAGAAGATTTTATTATTAGATTTTATTATTAGAAGATTTTATTATTAGAAGATTGTATTATTTGAAGATTGTATTATTAGAAGATTGTATTATTAGAAGATTGTATTATTAGAAGATTGTATTATTAGAAGATTTTATTATTAGAACATTTTATTATTAGAAGATTTTATTATTAGAAGATTTTATTATTAGAAGATTTTATTATTAGAAGATTTTATTATTAGAAGATTTTATTATTAGAAAATTGTATTATTAGAAGATTTTATTATTAGAAGATTTTTTTATTAGAAGATTTTATTTCGATTTGTATGGATATATGGCTGTCCGAGGGTTAAGGGGAGATGGGCCGTATTCTTTGGTCTATATATTAATTTATTCCTTTATTTCTTAGTTTCCTCGCTAGAACTCCATCAAACTTAGAAAATCACCAATTAGACCCCTCTTCAAGATAAATGTGTACATTTTTTCGGTAGAAAAATGTCCCGGCCTGTTCCTCTAAAATGTCCCGGCCTGTTCCTCTAAAATGTCCCGGCCTGTTCCTCTAAAATTTCAGGCTCGCTCTCACTCACCAGGAAAAAATCGACACCTACAGTAAATGGCACGCAAGGTCTTAACATTTACAACGAAATGGGGCGAAAGGTGTTAACATCGCCAAACTAATGGGCCGAACATCTTATAATCTCATAGCAAATGGGGCTTAAGGGGAGATTTCCACTTGAGGGACGTTTTTCTTGACACCTTTCTCCCTCATGTCTAGCCCCATTGCTTTTGAGATTTTAAGATGTTTACCCCATTAGTTTGGTGATTTTTAAGAATTTCCGCCCCATTCTGTCAATTTTAAGACCTCTCGTGCCATTTAGGTGTCGATTTTATCCTGGCGAGCGATAGCGAGCCTGTAATTTAAGAGTAATCGGCCTGCGGCCGGGATATTTTTCTACCGAAAAATGTACAAATTTATCTTGAAAGGGAGTCAAGGGGGTGAAATTTTAAGATTGCTGGAGGAGTACGAAACAAACTAGAGACCTCCCCTTAACACGAGGGACAAAGGGGACTAGAAAAAAGTCCCATCTCCCTTTAATTGAATCAGTCCTTACCCTTTAATTGAATCAGTCCTTACCCTTTAATTGAATCAGTCCTTACCCTTTAATTGAATCAGTCCTTACCCTTTAATTGAATCAGTCCTTACCCTTTTCATTCCCACAGAGCCTTCCTAGTCTGTATAAAATCGTTAACCAGAATAAACTACCCCAAAAACGCGTCATGATCCTCAAGGGGTTAAAATGAAGACTTGCCCGAAAATGTCATAATTCCTGTACATTTCTTAACCCTTTGAAGAGTCGGACGCATTTTGACAGTTTATTCTGGCTATCATTAGACGATTTTATACAGTGTAGGAAGGTTCTGTGGTAATTATGTACGTAAAGACTATCTCCATTATGCCTTTGACTTCCATATACCCTTACTAATTTGAATACAATTGTCTAATAATAGCCAAAAATTAGAAATATAATACGTAATCGGATCTTGAAAATGTTAAATTGCTCACATATCCCGTCTCTCACACATCTCTCACACTATGACATCATAGGAGGGATATTTCTCTCTTGCACACCTATGTTTTATTTCTCCTCATACAGGTACGTGATTTGCCTTTCTCCTTGCTCTCTCTCTCTCTCTCTCTCTCTCTCTCTCTCGTATTTACAGTATCTCGCGTTTTCAACTCATGATTTTACTATCCAATTCCAACCCACACTTGTTTACTACATACATTAATATTCTCATGTATTTTAAGTTTTCCATACTTAGTGGCCAAATGTGGAACTACTATATATTTCCGTATTATATCCATGCCAAGCTATCACAAGAACAACGTATTTGGCTACATACTCGCTGTAATAATTCTAATTTATTATGTTCACTCCCAACACCGAACACTTCCCAATGAAATTAATGAAAGCATGTGATCCTACCGGGATTCGAACCTGGGTTACCACATACAGATCTTAAACACACTAAGCATTACACCATCAAGACAGTTAAAGGTTACTATAGCTAAATTATTAAGATATGGCAATTTACCCTCAACTAAAAAAAAGACTATAATAATATATGGGATACTCTTACTTTTTATTTATTTTGTATTATTTAATTATATATTAATTTGTTTATATATACTGTTTATATATACTGTTTATATATATATATATATATATATATATATATATATATATATATATATTGTGTGTGTGACTTATATGTTATTGTATTTCAGCTGCATGTAGACACTTAAATGTAGCTTAGGAAGGATATATGGTAGCTAAAAGGATTAGTGGAGTCTGTAACCTTTTAATTGGTAGACGTCCTTCATAAGCTATATAAAATACGTTTAATAGTTGCTAGAATATAATGAAAAGAATGCCACCGGTACTGAAGGGGTTAAGGGGAGATGGGCCGGTTATCTGGACCACTTGCTCCCTCGTGTTTAGCCCCATTAGTTTTGAGATTTTAAGACACCTTTTACCCCATTTCGTTGTCAATTTGATGACCTTTCGTGCCATTTAGGTGTCGATCTTTTCCTGGCGAGCGATAGCGAGCCTGTAGTTTTAAGAGAAATCGGTCTTCGGCCGGGACATTTTTCTACCGAAAAATTTACTAAATTATCTTGAAAGGTGGTCTAGGGGTGTTTTTTAAGCTTGATGGAGGTCTAGCGAGGAATTTCAGAAACAAACTAATCAATAAATATATAGACCAAAAAACAAGCACTACCCCCTTAACGTTCTATATTGTACCCACGATATACAGCAGCGTGGGCGTGATATACGGGCGTGATGACCATGTCCGTGGGTGCCAGGGTGATGATGGGCGGTGAGGAGTGTCAGGTGTTGTCTCTGTCCTGTGTAGCTCCTCCACCACCACCACCCCAACCAATGTCTTGTTTACCTCCCCACCACCATCACACCACCTTCACCGCCTCCACCACTGCTTCATACGGGTAAGTTGTTGTTGTTGTTGTTGTTGTCGTTGTTCCCTAGGCTGCCTGGCCGAACAGCCCCGAGTCCCTAAGGAAGGCCATGGCCACAGTCGGGCTTTCCCACAGAGCTCTCAAGGAGTGTAGATTATGTTGTTGGTGTAAGTGATTGTGTGAAATGCAGTCTTCTAGGATGTGTTTAATGGTATGGGATGCTGTGTTACATCCAGGGCAGGTGTCGTCGACGGAGACATCCAGTCTCTTCTGATAGCTCAGAAGAGCTGAAGGGTGCCCACATTTCAACCTGGCCAGGTGGACTCTGTCCTCGCGAGGAAGGGAGGATTCGGAAGGGTTCTGTCCTGTCTCCTGTTCTCCGTCCTGGGTTCGAATCACCGGAGGATCATATGTTTTCACTAATTTCAGTGGGAGTTATCGGTGTTAAGAACGATATTAGTTGATATCTATTGGTAAAGGAACAATACATTTGCGAGATCAGATCCTAAATATCTGTGCCCCATTCCTTGTTCTTCCCTTTCTCGCATAAACTTTACGCGATTCATAGTGCACTTGGGTCTGAGTACACGATTAGATTGATATCCAGTTTTCGATAAATGGATATTAATCGTAGTCATGTACCCATTGTCTTAACTGTCGTGGTGGTATAATGGTTAACGTATGTAAGTTCTGTATGCGTTGCCCTGGGTTCGAGTCCCCTGAGATTAATTATGCTTTCATTAATTTAATTGGGAGTTATTGGTGTTCATAACGATATTATTTAATTCATAATGATCTCCTCAACTGTACCTCTATATTATGGGTATATATCACCAAAGACCAAACTATATATCCTGTACCAGTATTCCCAATTGTTTATTATGGGTATATTATGGGTACATTATGAGTATATTATGAGTATATTATGAGTATATTATGGGTATATTATGAGTATATTATGGGTATATTATGGGTATATTATGGGTATATTATGGGTATATTATGGGTATATTATGGGTATATATCACCAAAGACCAAACTATATATCCTGTACCAGTATTCCCAATTGTTTATTATGGGTATATTATGGGTACATTATGAGTATATTATGGGTACATTATGAGTATATTATGGGTATATTATGAGTATATTATGGGTATATATCACCAAAGACCAAACTATATGTCCTGTACCAGTATTCCTAAATGTTTATTATGGGTATATTATGGGTACATTATGAGTATATTATGGGTATATTATGGGTATATTATGGGTTTATTATGGGTATATTATGGGTTTATTATGGGTATATTATGGGTATATTATGAGTATATTATGGGTATATTATGAGTATATTATGGGTATATATCACCAAAGACCAAACTATATGTCCTGTACCAGTATTCCTAAATGTTTATTATGGGTATATTATGGGTACATTATGAGTATATTATGGGTATATTATGGGTATAATATGAGTATATTATGGGTATATATATCACCAAAGACCAAACTATATGTCCTGTACCAGTATTCCTAAATTTTTATTATGGGTATATTATGGGTACATTATGAGTATATTATGGGTATATTATGGGTTTATTATTAGTATATTATGGGTATATTATGGGTATATATCACCAAAGACCAAACTATATGTCCTGTACCAGTATTCCTAAATGTTTATTATGGGTATATTATGGGTACATTATAAGTATATTATGGGTATATTATGGGTTTATTATGAGTATATTATGGGTATATTATGAGTATATTATGGGTATATTATGGGTTTATTATGAGTATATTATGGGTATATTATGGGTATATTATGAGTATATTATGGGTATAGCGCGGCTGAGAAACTCCACACCAAGTAACCAAGTAAGTAAGTATATCACCAAAGACCAAACTATATGTCCTGTACCAGTATTCCTAAATGATTATTATGGGTATATTATGGGTACATTATGGGTATATTATGGGTATATTATGAGTACATTATGGGTATATTATGGGTTTATTATGAGTATATTATGGGTATATTATGGGTTTATTATGAGTATATTATGAATATATTATGGGTATATTATGGGTTTATCATGGGTATATTATGAGTATATTATGGGTTTATTATGGGTATATTATGGGTTTATTATGGGTATATTATGAGTATATTATGGGTATATTATGAGTATATTATGGGTATATTATGAGTATGTTATGGGTATATTATGAGTATATTATGGGTATATTATGGGTATACTGTATATCACCAAAGACCAAACTATATATCCTGTACCAGTATTCCCAATTGTATATTATGGGTATATTATGAGTATATTATGGGTATATTATGAGTATATTATGGGTATATTATGAGTATATTATGGGTATATTATGAGTATATTATGGGTATATTATGAGTATATTATGGGTATATTATGAGTATATTATGGGTACATTATGAGTATATTATGGGTATATTATGAGTATATTATGGGTACATTATGAGTATATTATGGGTATATTATGAGTATATTATGGGTATATTATGGGTATACTGTATATCACCAAAGACCAAACTATATATCCTGTACCAGTATTCCCAATTGTATATTATGGGTATATTATGGGTACATTATGGGTATATTATGAGTATATTATGGGTATATTATGGGTATATTATGGGTATATTATGGGTATTATGGGTATATTATGGGTATATTATGAGTATATTATGGGTATATATCACCAAAGACCAAACTATATGTCCTGTACCAGTATTCCTAAATGTTTATTATTGGGATGGAGATAATATAATGTAAAAAGCGGATAATATGACTATAGTCGGTTTTATTTTAGCTGATGGTAAATTGAAGCCCTCGGCAGCTGATTTCTCGATACTTAATGGGTAAATATGAATCTACTATGTCTCTGCATCATATAATTACCAGGTTTTCATAATTAACACATACAGTACCGGTGACGTCTCTTCCTTATATTTTGGCAACTATTAAACAATTATATTCAGCTGAAGAAGGACAAATACCCATTAAAATACTAAACAACTATTTCAATTAATCCTTTTAGATACCATATACCTTACTTAAGCTGTATAAAATCGTCTAAAATTCTAAATGCAGCTGAAATAAAACCAAAACGACGTCCCCGGTACTGTAGGGGATAACAACATATTTCGCTACAAAATCTACGTAATAACTGAGTAACCAAATCAGTAACATAGCAATTTACCATCAGCTGGAAAAAAATAAACTATGCCTTCCCTGTGATATGCATTCCTCCCCCCCCCCCTCCCTTCTCTCTCTCTCTCTCACTCACTCACTCACTCACTCACTCACTCACACTCTCAATCTCTCTCACACACACACACACACTCACTCTCTCTCTCACACACACTCTCTATCTCTCTCACACTCTCTCTCGCTCTCTCTCATATAGGAGTACCAAGATGGCGTAGGTTGGTCGATCTCTGTTACTATATAAGATCGGTAACCTGGTTCTGACCCTGGCTATGACACTGATGACCTCCCGGGCGGGTTCCTGCCCTCCCAAACATTAATTACTGACGAAGCTCATCACCAATTTACCCCTAATAATACTGACCTGCTTAAAGGGGATAAGGGCGTATTTATTTGCTCATTTATATATTTTTGTATATATATTTTTTTAGTTTCCTCCTTAGACCTTCATCAAGCGCAACCTTCCCCCCAGATCCTCCTTCAAGATAAATTTTCCATTTTTCCATAGGAAAACGATTTCTGGAGAATCTGGACTACTAATTTGGATCTTGATCATTTAAAACCGAAACTTATATTACTTAAACATCGCTTTAATCCACCTTATATTTCAGAAACCTACACCCACTCTACACGGGCGGTTACGGGGGCGTGGGGGGCTACGACCTGGTGAGCGTGGGGGGCGTCGATCCCCTGGTAGTACCGAGGAAGACTGCCGCCCCTACAGCTCCCTCCACCACCGTCAAGTGCCCATCAGTGCCCCTGCCCCAACTCTCCCGCAGCTCCTTCCACGTCGGCTACTATGTTCCCCCGAAGGTCGACCCTGGAGATCCTTATGGGTAGGTGCGATGTTTAACCCCTTGAGCACTATGACGCATTTAGATAGTGTACGTTGGGTATCATTAAACGATTTTATTCAGTGTAGGAAATATATACCGTATATATATATTATTTTTTCTATGTGCTTGAAGTAGACGTCTCAAATGGCAAAACTGCCTGTAACATGTGTCCCCCCAAGGTTGAAAGATCCAAAATTAAGGTACGTGAAAGGTCAAAGGTTTAATTAAGATAGTCGCTACCCTTTTAGTACCCACATACCTTTCTTGAGCTATATAAAATCGTCTAATGATAGCCAGAATACATTTTCAAAACGTGTCATGATCCTCAAAAGTAGCGTAATGGTTAGTGCACTGAATTTCGATGTGAGTATCCTAGGTTCGAATCCTTGGAGTCCCAATTGTATTCATTAGTTTAGTTGATTTCGTTAATTAGGTTTATTTGTAAGTTAATCGGTGGGTTGGTGATTATATTAAATTATGGGAAAGATATAATTTTTCATTCCAAATCGGAGTTCCATGATGTTAGTAGTTTCCTATGCCTCCTTGTGTGTAAGAGAATCATAAACTCGTGATATCCAAGAGAGAGAGAGAGCGAGAGCGAGAGCGAGAGCGAGAGCGAGAGCGAGAGCGAGAGCGAGAGAGAACGTATATGTGTGCAGGATAACCCAAAATAGAAGACCAATATGTCAGGTAGCAAGGCAGATTAAAGCCCAAGAAGCCATTTAATCCCCGAGGAAGGCAGCCAGACCCTTCCCTTTGATCACTAACACACATTTACATTAAGGGGGAGGTAGTGGCTTTTTCGGGACCCCCTTCAAGATATATTTGTACATTTTTCGGTAGAAAAATGTCCCGGCCGAAGGTCGAGTCCTCCTAAATTACAGGCTCGCTGTCGCTCGCCAGGACAAAAAATCGAAACCTAAATGACACAAAAAGTCTTAATATTGACAAAGAAATGGGGCGAAATATCATAAAATTGCCAAACTAATGGGCCAAACGTGTTATAATCTGAAAACTAATGGGGCTAAACATGAGGAAGAAGAGGGATAAGAAAATCGACCCAGCTCCTCTTAACTCCCAGGACCAAAATCTACTCCAAACATTTACGGCGCCTTATCTCAAACGTTTAACTCCCAGGGCCAGAATACACTCCAGACATTTACGGCGCCTTATCTCAAACGTTTAACTCCCAGGGCCAGAATACACTCCAGACATTTACGGCGCCTTATCTCAAACGTTTAACTCCCAGGGCCAGAATACACTCCAGACATTTACGGCGCCTTATCTCAAACGTTTAACTCCCAGGGCCAGAATACACTCCAGACATTTACGGCGCCTTATCTCAAACGTTTAACTCCCAGGGCCAGAATACACTCCAGACATTTACGGCGCCTTATCTCAAACGTTTAACTCCCAGAGTCCCAGGGCCAGAATACACTCCAGACATTTACGGCGCCTTATCTCAAACGTTTAACTCCCAGGGCCAGAATACACTCCAGACATTTACGGCGCCTTATCTCAAACGTTTAACTCCCAGGGCCAGAATACACTCCAGACATTTACGGCGCCTTATCTCAAACGTTTAACTCCCAGGGCCAGAATACACTCCAGACATTTACGGCGCCTTATCTCAAACGTTTAACTCCCAGGGCCAGAATACACTCCAGACATTTACGGCGCCTTATCTCAAACGTTTAACTCCCAGAGTCCCAGGGCCAGAATACACTCCAGACATTTACGGCGCCTTATCTCAAACGTTTAACTCCCAGGGCCAGAATACACTCCAGACATTTACGGCGCCTTATCTCAAACGTTTAACTCCCAGGGCCAGAATACACTCCAGACATTTACGGCGCCTTATCTCAAACGTTTAACTCCCAGGGCCAGAATACACTCCAGACATTTACGGCGCCTTATCTCAAACGTTTAACTCCCAGGGCCAGAATACACTCCAGACATTTACGGCGCCTTATCTCAAACGTTTAACTCCCAGGGCCAGAATACACTCCAGACATTTACGGCGCCTTATCTCCCTCTGAACGTCGTAACCTACAGTATATGGCGGCATCGTAATAATATTCTTGTGCTATTAAGGGGCAGGTAGTTACTCTTTCTCCCTCATGTTTAGTCCCATTAGCTTTGAGATTTTAAGGCGTTTGTTCTATTAGTTTGGCGATTTTAAGAAATGTTGCCCCATTTTTTTTGTCAATATAAAGACCTTTCGTGCCATATAGGTGTCGATTTATTCTTGGATAGCGAGCCTGTAATTCTACGAGGAATCGGCCTTGGGCCGGGACATTTTTCTACTGAAAAAAATGTACAAATATATCTTGAAGGGAGGTCTACGGGGTGAGATCTGCCTCTGAGAGGGTAGCGGGGGAGGGGATCATCTGCCCACTAGCTTGCACCCCTGGGTCAATGCCCCCACCGTCCGCAGCCCCCCTTGTAGTGCCACCCAATCGGGCGATCTCACCAGCACCTACTGTAGAAGGAAAAGTAGTACAGGAAAAGAGACAGACAAAAACGGCTAAGGTTGGGTTGAGGATGCCAAGCCTCACTCTGGATAGGACCAGCCAGAGGTTAGTGGTCAAGATTTTTGGCCTACTTATAATGAATAGATTCTAGTTCATTCATGCAGAGAGAGTTGAATGTGGATAGGTGGGCGGGGTGGTGGGTGGGTGGGTGGGGTAGTGGTAGGTTGGCGGGGTGGTGGGTGGGTGGGTGGGGTAGTGATAGGTGGGCGGGGTGGTGGGTGGGGTAGTGGTAGGTTGGCGGGGTAGGTGGTTGGGTGGGGTATAGTGATGTCTGTAGTCTGGGCGTGCTTATATCAACAACACTGACTTTGGTGGTCTCGGTGTGTTGGGTGTGGTGTAGTGGTGGTTATGGTTGTGGTGAAAATTATAATATAGTGGTGATTTTGGTGGTGGTTGTTGTGGTAGTTAGGATATGGTAGCAATTATGGTGGTTGTGGTGGTGATTAGAATAATTATAGTGTCATATGTGGTGGTTATTATAATATGGTGGCAATTATGGGGGTTGTAGTTGTGGGGGTGGGTAGCAGTGGTAGTGCTATATGTGGTTGTGGTGGTCGTAGTGTGCTAATTAAGTTGTGATGATAGCAATATATGGTAGTTGAGTTGTGGTAGTTATGATGTGTTAGGGCAGCTGTGGTATGTGGTGGTTGTGTGGGTTATGATGGTGAGTGTGGTAGGGGGATTAGTAGTTGTAGTTGTGATTGTGGTGGTAGCTGTGGTCATAGTGAAGTGGAGATAATTGGTATGGTGATAGTGTTGTTATAGTAGTATACGATAACGACACAAATCAAGGGGAGTGTGTGAGAGAGAGTGAGAGTGTGTGTGGGAGAGAGAGAGATATTGTGCGTGAGAGAGTGAAGGTGATAGTGAGAGTGAGTGCCAGCTACAATTAGATAGATAGAGAGAAAGATTGTGTGTGAGAGAGTGAAAGAGAGCTAAAATTAGATAGAAAGATAGATACATTGATAAAGAAAGAGAGAGAGAGAGAGAGAGAGAGAGAGAGAGAGAGAGAGAGAGAGAGAGAGAGAGAGAGAGAGAGACCGGGTAGGTAAGTAAAAGGTTGGTTCGTGATACTATTGATAACACTGCTTTGGGTGGTTTAGTTCGACACCACTGTACTGTACATTCATATTATCCACTAAACCAAAGCTAGATTTTCAATCCGGAGAGCAGAGCTTGTTAACCCCTTCTGTACCGGCGACGTCTATTTATTTTATCCTAGCTACATTTAGACGATTTGGGTTTTATGAAGCATAGGAAGGATATATGGTAGCTAAGAGAAATTCTGTAGCCTTTTAATGAGAGAGAGAGGGTGAGATAGAGAGAAAGAGAGAGAGAGCATGTGTGAGAGAGAAAGATAATGAGAATGTGAGAGAGAGAGAGAGCATGTGTGAGAGAGAAAGATAATGAGAATGTGAGAGAGAAAAAGAGAGAGAGAGAGCATGTGTGAGAGAGAAAGATAATGAGAGAGAGAGAGAGAGAGAGAGAGAGAGAGAGAGAGAGAGAGAGAGAGAGAGAGAGAGAGAGAGAGAGAGAGAGAGAGAGAGAGAGAGAGAGAGAGAGAGAGAGAGAGAGAGAATAAGGTAAACGAGACAATCGAATTACCTGTGGAAATTGAACATGTCACTTCCGAAGCAAATTATGCACCGCGGATCGGATTTTCCCCACCTCTATAATACGTGCTCTGCTATTGGTGGCTTTAGGAAACTATTACACGCTGCTTATTTTCAGCTGACGGTAAATTGCCATGGTCCTAGCTTGATTATTTGGCTTAGTATGGCAATTGGTCGTTAGCTGGAAGAAATCAGAATATAGCATTTGACTAATCACTTGAATATTGTCTGTTTATTTCCAACTGGCGGTAAATTGCCATGTACCCATCCTAATTAATGGGCTATTACGAATATTCTGTGGAGAAAATCGTTGATTATGAAAACTAGCCATTAAGGGGAGATGGGTCGCTTTTTCTGGACCCCATTCTCCCTCATGTTTAGCCACATTTGTTTTCAGATTTTATGACGTTATGGCGATTTTAAGACCTTTCGCCCCCCCCCCCCTTTTTTTTTGGTCAATATTAAGACTTTTCGTGTCATTTAGGTGTCGATTTTGTCCTGGCGAGCGATAGCGAACCTGTAATATAAGAGGAACTGGCACATACACACACACACACACACACACACACAGGGCAATTATTATGATGACGTGAGCATTAAGAGGCCGGGGTTGAGGCGGAGAAAAAGTGTCCACTCCACACCTTTATAGTTTATCACCCTCTATAACTGCCTAGGTGTTTGGCTTTATAGGGGGGAGAGAGAGAGAGAGAGAGTGTGTGTGTGTGTATGTATGAGTGTGAAATCATCATATAGTAACTGGGATACTTACCTGGGTATTTGATTTCAGTGTTATTATTAAACACACACACACACACATATATATATATATATATATATATATATATATATATATATATATATATATATGGATGGAATGAAGCTATGCACCAGTGACTATAAAGCGGACTATGGGAATGCCGTTCACCGAGCGTTATTCAAATTAATAACACGTAAGCCGAGCCAGAACGGCTCTCTATTGTCAGGTTTTATCATGGGCACGCTGAGAGAGAGAGAGAGAGAGAGAGTTACAAGAACTAGTTAGTATCTCAGAGACCTTGCGGTCCATTCCGAGGAGATACTCGAAGTGGAAGGAGAGAGACTGTTTAGTGCATTACACTCATTACAGAGTGTGCAAAATACTATCTATTATCTTCTTGAACTGCTCTACTGAAGAACTGTTTACAACTTCTGACGGAAGTTTGTTCCAGGTAGAACAGATAATATAAATATTATGTGAAAAAGTTTCCAAGTACTAGTGCTGAAGCTTTTCAGTTCTAATTTCCAGCCATGGTTGTGTGTTGTATTCATTTTAAATATTTCAATGAGCTGACCTCGTAGTCTGCGTGCCTCCAACGGAAAGAGATCAAGAGCTCTTAACCGGTCCTCATAGCTCAGTCTCCTGGAATAAGCTTTGTAGCCCTAGTTTGTACTCTTTCCAGTCGCTCTATATCTTTCCTGAGTGTTGGAGACCAGAATTTAACAGCATACTCCAGGAGAGGCCGTATCAGAGCGTTGTAAATTGTGAGGACTATTTCCTTATTTCTATACTTAAATTGCCTCTCAATATAGCCCAATAATTTCTGAGCTTTCTTCTCTACTTCAATGGACTGCTTGGAAAACATTAGGTCACTGCTAATCAGAACACCCAAATCCTTTTCCAAGTCAGTCACTTCCAGAGGCATTCCCAATAGCGAATAGCCTGACTTGGGGTTTGCTTGGCCGATATGCATCACCTTGCACTTTTCCAAGTTTAGAGGCATTTGCCATGTCTCCGTCCATTCACCCAGTCTGTTGAAGTCCATCCTCAGCTGTTCAACCCCTTTGGGGTCCTTCACATTCATTCCAAGCTTTAGGCCATCTGCAAACTTGGAGATCACACTCAACAGACCAATATCGATGTCATTGACATAAATGAGAAACAGAAGTGGGCCGAGGACAGATCCCTGTGGAACTCCACAGGTGACTTGAGTCCACTAAGAAGAAACACCATTGATTACTACTCGTCGTTGTCTACTGTTAACCAACTTTCAATCAAATTTGTGACCTCTATATTGATGCCTAGTGCACTCACTTTTGACATTAGCCAAGCTTTGTCAAATGTTTTTTGAAAATATTAGTAAAGGATGTCTATGGCTCTACTTTTGTCATACTCACTCAGCATTTCATGGAAAAATTCCAGCAAATTGGTAAGAAATGATCGGTGTCGCCTAAATCCATGTTGGGAATCTGTAATTTAATTGTGTATTTCTAGGTAGTCAACTATCTTGTCTAATAGTATCCCTTCTAAGAGTTTTACTATGATAGAAGTCAAGCTAATTGGCCGATAATTCTTGGGACACTCATGATCCCCTTTCTTAAAGATTGGTGTCACATTGGCCAGTTTCCAGTCTTCAGGGACCTCACCATTTTCTAGAGATATAATTGAAGATTTCTGCCAAAAAAGGTGCGATTTCATCTCGCACTTCTCGTACAACTCGGGGAAGAAAGCTATCTGGGCCGGATGACTTGAACCTATTAAGGGGAGGCAGACCGTTTTTCTGGACCCCCTTCTCCCTAATGTTTAGCCCCACTATTTTTGAGATTATAAGACGTTCGGCCCATTAGTTTTGCGATTTTAACACCTATCGCCCCATTTCGTTGTCAATTTTAAGACCTTTCGTGCCATTTAGGTGTCGATTATTTCCTGGCGAGCGAAAGCGAGCCTGCAGTTTTAAGAGGAGTTGGCCTTCGGTCGGGACATTTTTCTACCGAAAAATGTACAAATTTATCTTGAAAGGGGGTCTAGGGGGTGTTTTTCTAAGCTTGATCAGGGTCTAGGGAGGAAACTTAAAACATATGAATAAATGAATTAATAGACCAAACAGAAGGTCAGTCTCCCCTTAACTTATCAATTATCTTTGCTACCTCCTCTGGGTTACATCTAATTCTGCTAAGAACTTCACCCTCAAGAGAAAGAGAGAGAGAGAGAGAGAGAGAGAGAGAGAGATGGCGTTATATTACGGTGTGTATATATAACAACAAGTGGTCTCCGAGAATGCTATTGTGGTGGTGAGCATTTGAAATATTCCAGGCTCAGCGTTATTACACACACACACACACACACACACACACACACACACACACACACACACACACACACACACACACACACACATTGAAGCACCTGTATACAATAATTATATAGCATGTGTTTTAATGCAATACTAGCCCTTTTATAATAACAACTAATCCAGCCTCCTGTTGAATGTTCTCTCTCATATACCTTTCTGTACGTACAGTATGGATGTATGAATAATGTATGTATGTGTGTATGTATGTATGTATGTATGTATCCCGGGTTGAGTCCTTATCCAAATGTTTCCCCACCTAGCCGGTCTGGTGTTGGCCTGTTCCATCCCACACATGTGAACCTACAGTATGTGTGTGTGTATGTATGTATGCAGGGTAGAGTCCTTTTCCAAACGTTTCTCCACCTACCCGGTCCAATGTTTGCCTGTTCCATCCCACACATGTGAACCTACAGTATGTGTCTATGTACGGATTGATTATGTGTATTTACAGTTGGCCAAATAAGTCGTGTCGCCGCTGCCATTAAGTTGTGCTCGCTGTGTGTTGTATTAATGTCTGTCAGATGATGAATAGGGTGTGTAAAGATAGGAACATGTTTGTATATCTCACGCGAAACGATCAATTATTGCTTAGATAGTGCTGATACCAATTATTGATCGAAATATACTTGGTGCCGCGACATCACTTACTTGGTCAACTATACACTCTGATCCCATAGTCTGCAGCCCCATCCTTAGAATTCATGGACCCCCCTATGATTATCTTTATGCAATTATAATTCATGGACCCCCCTGTGATTATCTTTATGCAATTATAATTCATGGACCCCCCTATGATTATCTTTATGCAATTATAATTATCTGGATTCATTTTTGGATAGAACTTGCTTTTCAATAAGGAGTATATTATAATTGTGTAGTTGAATTTTAGATAATTACATTCATGTAATTAATTTCCAGAGATTTACTTTCATAATTAAAAATAGGTGAAGTCCACAAATGTGTATGAGTGGGCTACATACTATGGCATCCGAGTGTACTATGGGCCATTTTTTTTTTGACAGCAAGCTAAATTTGTACATTTTTCGATAGAAAAAAGTCTCCGGCGAAGTCGGATTTCTCTATACAATGCTGGCTCGCTATCGCTCGCCAGGAAGAAATCGACACCTGGATGGGGGTAAACGTTTTAAAACAGTTAGCTGAATGGGGATGAATGGATACAAGCCAGGGAAAGAGAGAAAAGGAGAGAAAGATAAAAAAAGCTGGTGACCCTATATCTCCGTTTTGTCTCTATATTTATCTCTATATATTTCAGTGGCCTCGAAGAAGTCTGGAATCAACACTTCGAGCTTCTGTTCCGAACCCTGCCTCACATGTGGTCGTTTGGTCCCATCGAGGCTAGTTCCTCTGCCTGTATGGTGGGCTGGCAGGTCTTCAAGGATATGGCCAAGGTTCGATTCTCATGTCAGGTTAGTTTGTTATTTGGATTGTTATTATTGTTGTTATTAATTTTATTATTATTATTATTATTATTATTATTATTATTATTATTATTATTATCTATCTATCTATATGCTCCGGCCCAATCTCCATTTTGGGGGTAGCCGACTCAAGACAGAGCAAGAACAGGGAAAAAAACAACATAAAACAACAAATAAACACAGATAAAAAGCACAAACTCACACACATCCAGGTCACCCAGGATAATTATTATTGTTGTTGTTATTATATGAATAGTATACTCATGTGAGATATATCTTATTTACCCTAATTCTATTCCCCTCACACAATGTAACGTAAATTATAAAGTTGAAAATTTTCTTGATATAAATATAGAGATTGTTAATGAACAGTGCATACTTAAAGTATATCACAAAGTTGATGATTTTAATTTTAACGTAATAAACTTTCCTTTCCCTAGTAGTAATATCGATAGTAAAATAACTTATAATTGTTTTTATTCCCAATTAATAAGATTTTGTAAAATCTGCACTAAAGTAGATGACTTTTGGGCTAGAGCTAGGTTACTATACAGACTCTTAGTGGACAGAGGTTTTGAGGCAAGTAAATTGTTCCATAAATTTAATCTTTTTAGGGTCAATTATTGTGACTGTATTCTAAAATTTGACATCAATAATTTTAATCAAGCATTTTTAACTTGAAGTTTCTTGTATAACCTCTGCTTACTTTTTGTCTGTAGTTATGTTTATCTTTTGTTTTTCTATATATTATTATTATTATTATTAATATTGATGATTTTTTAATTTATTGTTCTTGTTAAAAGAGTACTCTTTGTTTAAATCTGTTGTTACTTCATATTTTGCAATTATTGTCTTTATATTATATGTATTCATTGTCGATAGTATCAATTGCTTACTTTTGCGATTTCCTTAGTTTATTTGTGCTATAAATGTAGGTTATTTGTAGGGTAGTTATTGATAGGGGGTCACTTGAGGCATGCTATGCTTACAGGTACCTACCCGATAGCACTATCGTTAGTGAGTGCTGTACTGTATTTTATATATTATTTTGTAATAGTATAGATATCGTATCAATATTTGTATTTTGTACTATTGTTAATGTCTTGTCATGTTGCAAATTTGATTTTAAATAATATTTTGACATTTAACATGTAGTTTCTTTATTCATGCAGAGTTTAGTAAAATTTGCCAGAACGTCCCGGACTTCCCAAACTTTACTACTTCCTTTAACGTGACGATAGTGCGTTGTTATATGTGCGATTAGTTTGCTTGGGAAACAGATTAACTTGCTTATGTAGTAATGTACACCCTATGTGGTGGATTGTGTTCTTTTATTTAATAATTTTCATTTTAGTAAGCGTTGTTTCCACATAGCGATTTTGATAATTTAATTTGACTTTATATTGTCCTTGTCCCAATTTTGGTTTGTTTAGTTTGCAAGTTTTACATTTTAATGAACAATGGTTTGTAAAATTTTATGTCATAGCATACTTGGCAGGATGTCTGGCACTTCATTCTAAGACACCTTTCGG
>CM064506.1:8145789-8169520 GCA_032716605.1 Paralithodes platypus | reverse complement strand
AGGGTGATGGGTTTGGATGATTCCCAATGAACCCCAAAAGGTACATGCTGCTAAGACGAAGGGTTGCAGGAGTGTTGAAGCGTCTTGGTTGGGGGGGTGGCGTCCGTTTGTTGTTGGTCTGTCCCTTTCTTTTTTTTTTTCCAATCGTTCCTGGAAATTCCTTCTGGGGATTTGCGAAGCCCCGCAAGGGTAATCACTACTTCCAACTTTTTCATGTACGGGGGCGGCAATTGCCGGAAGGGGAACGGAGGGTGGAGGAGAGGCCTTCTTCTTTTCCTCTATCCTTTCCTTCAACTTTCCTTTTCTTCTCGGATATGCCATCTCTACTCGAATTAAGTCCTGACCAGACCTCGTATGGATCGTAAAGGTCCTGTGTGGCCATTGGTCTATGTAAATATATGTAAATCCTGTTCGCTCCTCCTCCTCCCTTTTCTATCCCCCCCCCCATTTCCGCCTCCTTCCTCCATCTTCTCCCCCCCCACTCCTCCTCCCTCTCCACCCCCCATTCCTCCTCCTCCCTCTTCTCCCCCCCATTCCTCCTCCTCCCGTCTTCTCCCCCCCCCCCATTCCTCCTCCTCCCTCTATTCCCCCCCCCCCAGTCCTCCTCCGCCCCTCTATCTTTTTGCAAAACATCGGCCAATGACCCACAAAAAGTGTATCCTATTCTTTAGCTGCTCAACTTCTAGGTCTTCCTCCGGTCGGAACCGCTTCTATGCCGAGGATTGGTTAGATTGGGTATAGTCTCTTCTCGCTTATATTATTGATCTATCTATTCATTTAAGGTGAAGTATTTAGTTTGTACCCTATGACCTCCATCAAGCTTAAAAAATTACAACACTCCCTTGCACCCCCTTCAAGATAAATTTTTATAAATTTTTCGGTGAAAAAAATGTCCCGGCCGAAGGCCGTTTCGTCTTACATTCCAGGCTCGCTATCGCTCGCTCAGGAAAAAAGCGACACCTAAATGGCACAAAATGTCTAAAAATTGACAGCAATTGGGCGAAAGTTCTTAAAATCGCCAAACCAATGGGGCGAACGTCTTAAAATCTCAATATCATTGGAGTTAAACATGAGGGAGAAAGGGGTCAAGAAAAATCCCTCAAGTTGATATCTCCCCTTAATCACACTGTACAATGTATATTAAGCTGTATTATTATTATTATTATTTAGTATATTTTTGGCTATGCCTATTATTGGTTATAGATTGTTTATAGTTACTGAGTATCATATTGATTAAGCTTTAAATCACACTCTTATTCCTTAAACCCCTTTCTCTACCTATACCGACTCGATTGGGTATATATAGTCTCCGATTATAATCTTGATACATTTATTAATGCAATCATACTGTCCAATGTCTATGTAAATTATTATTATTCATTCAATCACACTGTAAATTGTATAGGCACTTTCTTATCATTCATTTAAACCGCTGCTAGGCCTATAATTGGCTAGATTGGTTAGTTATAGTCTCTAATCATAATAGTGATCTATCTATTCAGTCAATCATCACACTGTACAATGTATATTATGTACTTTATGATTATTCATTCAACCACAGCGTAAATTGAATATGTATTTTTATTGAATGTGTAAACGAGAACCAAACTGGTACTCATTTAATGAATGGTAAGGTGAGGATTTAATAGTTGGTTTCCTACTCCTCCATCAATCTTAAAATGTCCCCCCCTTGACCCCCTTTCCAGATAAATTTTTACATTTTTCTGTAGAAAATATGTCCAGGCCCAAGGCGATTCCTCCAAAATTACAGGCTCGCTATCGCTCGACAGGTAAAATCGACACCAAAGTTGCACGAAAGTACTTAAAATTGACAGAATGGGGCGGAAATTCTTAAAATCAACCAACCTAATGGGGCAAACGTCTTAAAATCTAAAAAACAATAAGGCTAACCATGAGGGAGAAAGGGTCCACGAAAAAAATCCCTCAAGTGGAGACCCCGCCTTAATTTTAACATATTTTTCAATGCGTTTGGCCTTTTATTTTTATTTTTTTTAAGAGACAATGAAATGAGGAAGGAAAAACACAGATAAAACAAAAAGGTCCATGTGCCTAAATTCATCCTCCATTCATAAAATGTTTGTAACAACTGGATGTAAACATTTGTTGATTGTAATTTTGTGGAAAGCAATTCGAGGGAAGTGAATTCCAAAGAGTAGTACACTCTGGGGATAAATGAATTCTGATACGCAGAAGTTCTGCATTGTTGAGTAGAAAGTGTAAATTCATGGGCGCTCTCAGCGGCCCTAGTGCTACGGGGAAAGATGTGGAGAGGCGGCAACAATTGACGCAAGTTCCTCGGAACAATTGCTGGTGAAAATATCTGAAGAATAAGGCAAGGGATGCAACGTTTCTTCGTATGGCTAATGTAGGAAGGTCCTGTGTGATTGCAAGGTTATTGATTAATCTAATAGCTTTATTTTGAATTTTGTCCAACTGCCTCATGGCAACCACGTCCACTTCCACCCCACAGAGGTGAACAGTAATCCATCTGAGAGCGCACATTACTTTTTATATATTACGGCCAACTGCGTCGTCAGTGAAGAAGTCTCGGAACTCTGTACAGGATGTACCCAGTTTTTTAGAGGCATTCTTAGCAATGCTTCGAACCTAATGTGTCCAGCTCAAGTTAGTAGTTAATGTTACACCGAGAATGTCCAATACTAGGGGAAGTGGTAATATTTACATCATTAAAAATAGATGGTAGTCGGTGAGATTCTGTCTTTTTAGAAAATTGAGTGTTACTGGTGTTGTCTTTCTGTGCATTAAAGGAAACTAGATTCTCTTGTCCCCATTCATTAATTCTAGAAAGTTCCTGGTTCAGAGAATTTGCAGTGTTTATTTTTGAATTTATAAGGATCGGGTTGGGTGACAGAATCTGTAAATGTGAAGGAACTGTTGAGTGTTGAACATCTTCTGCGTATGTAATGTATTTGATTATTAGTGTTAGATATGAGATCATTGATATGAATGAGAAACAGAGTTTGGGGCCAAAACTGGATCCCTGGGGAACACCCGCATTTATTGAGTGAAATTGAGAATAAAGGCCATCTACCATTACACGTATTTTTCTGTTCTGAAGATACTAAGAAATTAGTGGCACTAATGATGCATAGGCCGGAGTGTGACATCTTCGACAATAAGGATTGAGTTCCAGACTCTATCAACTGCCTTTGATATCTCCAGTGCTATTGTATGTGTTTTTCACCATGTTGGTCTGTAGCGTGGTTGATTTGAGTGCGTAAGAAGGCAAAGAATTTCTGCAGTGTGATCGACAATCGTCTAAAACCATATTGCCTATCACTGATTAATTTCTTATTCTCCAGATGCTTAATTATGATTATTTTAATATAATTTTCAAAACTATTGCCAAGAGTGTAAGTTATAGCTATTGGTTCTGGATGTTGATGGATCTGAAGAGGCACCTTTTTTAGGAAGCTGGATACTAAACATACTTACAATTAGAAGAACCTATGTAATGCCATAAGCTGCCAAAAAGAGTATTTTGAACTGTAATATATATGTATTACGATATTATGTATTATGCGTAACTCCAGGGTTCTAACAATATCCTGTCTTCTACATTGTCAACACAGTGTTTATCAAACATCATACCCTAGTTAATACTTTTGTGTCTATTATATTATGTGTTCATCCGCCCGTCTTTATATTAATCATCAGGTGAGTACTAAAGAGAGAGAGAGAGATGAGATAGAGAGAGCGAGAGTAAGAGCGAGCGAGAGAGAGCGAAGCGAGAGCGAGAGCGAGAAGCGAGAAAGCGAGAGAGCGAGAGCGAGAGCGAGAGAGCGAGAGAGATACACATAGATAGATAATAAACAGATATCGAGAGAGAAAGCAAATGGGAGAGAGAGAGAGAGAGAGATAGAGTGAGAGTGAGAGTGATCGAGATAGATACAGATAGATAGAATATATAAACAGATATCGAGATCGAAAGAGAAGAGAGAGATGAGAGAGAGAGAGAGAGAGAGAGAGAGAGCGCGAGGAAGAGAGAGAGAGGAGAGAGAGAGAGAGAGAAGAGAATGCGAGTTAGCGAGAGATACAGATAGATAGATATATAAATAGATAGCGAGAGAGAGACAGATAGAGAGAGAGAGAGAGAGAGAGAGCGAGAGAGAGAGAGAGAGCGAGAGCTAGAGATAGAGAGAGAGAGCGATAGAGAGATAGAGAGCGAGATACCAGTAATACGGGAGAAGCATCTTGTCTACCGCCTTTTGTCCAGCCATTACCTTCATCACCAGGATACCTTACAACCCACTCCATTTATCTGTATGTCTCTCTCTCTCTCTCTCTCTATCTATCTGTTTATCTATCTTTTTGTAGGACTCAACAGTATAAACACATATCTTTATTATAACCTTTTCTCACTGCTTCCAAAGCAAATGTTTGCTTCAACGCACACACGCACACACCGATCATACACAAGGCAAACACACACACACACACTATATCTTCCTAACATACACGCGCACACACACACACACTCTCTCTCTCTCTCACACATACATACACACACACACACACACACACACACAACTGACCCTTACCCAGCTAGGATTTTTTGTACTCCCTGTGGCCTCCAGCAAATATCAGCCCTTACCCCATTCCATCCTTCCTTCCCGATTAACACTCATTTTGCCAAGGGTTTTATTTTCATGTTTTTCGTTCTGTGTTCATATATCATCCATGTTTAGATTTGTTATTATATTTTTGTTTATATATTGTTTTTTTCAGATTTGTAGGTACTAATATTATTATTATTATTATTATTATTATTATTATTAGTATTGTTATTGGTATTTTTGTGTTGATTTTTTAAGTATTATTATTATTATCATTATTATCATTATTATTATTATTATTATTACTTATTATTAGTATTGTTATTGGTAATTTTGTGTTGATTTGTAGGTATTATTATTACTATTACTACTCTTATTACTATTATTTTATTATTATTATTATTATTATTATTATTATTATTATTGTTATTTCTTACCCCTCTTGTTATATTCCCACGTTTCCTTGTATCAAGTTTTATAGACTGTGTTATCTTCCATTATAACTTGTTTCCGTCCTCCACATTCTGTCATAACTATATACAGGTATACTTGTATATTGACTTGTCTCTACTGTATAATATTATATTCACCCTGAACAATGCATCACTTGATAACCACTTGACGTAATGATGCATCGAGAGAGAGAGAGAGAGAGAGAGAGAGAGAGAGAGAGAGAGAGAGAGAGAGAGAGAGAGAGAGAGAGAGAGCGAGAGAGAGAGATAGTGTGTGTGTGTGAAAGAGAGCGAGTATATTTTTGTATAAATATTTTATTCCTGTCTCATACACACAATTTTGACATTCTCTCCTCTCTCGCTCTCTCTATTACCCTATCCCCCCCCTCTCTCTCTCTCCTCCTCTCACAGCCTCGCTCTCTCTCTCTCATCTCTCTCTCTCTCTCCCTCGCCTTCTCTCTCGCTCTCTCTCTCTCTCTCTCTCTCTCTCTCTATCTCTCTCTCTCTTTCTCTCTCTCATCCACCACTTACCGTCATTACTCTTTCACTCTCGCTTATTTTACTAGACCACAAGATGACGTCAGGAAGTAAACAATCAAATTAATCGGACGTGAATATGATGAAGTGTGTGTTTGGGGGGGATGGGGAGATTATAGGAAGATTTATTGGCATACCTTGTCCATCATTCATTCCACTCATTATGCATACTCTCTCTCTCTCTCTCTCTCTCTCTCTCTCTCACATTAAACTACTTATTATTATTAATAATCCCATCTCTCTTACTGTATCCTACCACAAGATGACGTGAGGATGTAAACAAACCAATTAATGAGACGTGGCGATGATGAAGTGGGTGGTTGGGGGGATTAAGGAGGATTTATGCGGCTACCTTGTCAATCTTTCATTCAACACTCTCAGTATGCATTACCTCTCTCTCTCTCTCTTTCTCGCTCGTTCTCTCTCTCAAACACACACACCGACACACACACACATACATATTAACTACTACATACCATCATAAATTTTCCCATCTCTCTTATTGTACCCTACCACAAGATGACGTGAGGATGTAAACAAACCAATTAATGAGACGTGGCGATGATGAGGTGGGTGGTTGAGGGGGGGGGGGATAAACCTACAAATTTATCTATAAAGGGGGTCTATAAAGGGGGTCTAGGCGATGTTTCTCTAAGTTTGATGGAGGTCTAGCAAGTAAACTAAGAATAAATATATATACCGGGTATGTATAATTTGTTTTATATAAATAACCACTACTCCCTTGCAGTGTTCAGGTTCAAATAAAGTGTAAATACAGGTAACAAAGGAAATGATAAAGCCTGGAAAAAAAAGAGGAAGAATAGTAGCCAGGTGCCGGGTCGTGGAGCTGTGTGACCTTTGACCTCCAGCACTTCACCCGTCACCTGGCACAACCATAACACGTCAACCAACACACGCCCATTGTCTCCAACCCACGCCCACAGTCTTCAACCCTCGTCCACAGTCTTCAACCCACGCCCACAGTCTCCACGCCCACAGTCTCCAACCCACGCCCACATTGTAGGTGCTCATTAACCTATTAGACTTTCTCCGTTTTTTCTCGACAGTTAATATATGGTACGCTAGTAGTTGTCTTGCACTGATAATGACTAGAACATTATGATAACCACTTACATCAACAACACCATATTGACTGGTTATGGAAACGATACAACTAACGTAATTACCCCCGACATTGATGAAGTTGGTCTAGGAATACGGGATACAGTTCCAAGCTCTATAATCACTACTGTATATCTCTTGGTCTCCACATACCCAGTCTACCAAGGTACAGTCGCATCTCTATATACCACTACCAGGGACCATCATCACATCAAATCTACGTGACAACAACCTTCCCACGACAATTCCAAAGACTTCTGCAAGCCCGCGTCTTCCATTTTCAACGTCCCGGGTCTATTCCATGATGGCGAGCCTGACATATATATATATATATATATATATATACAGTATATATATATATATATATATATATATATATATATATATATATATATATATATATATATATATATATATATATATATATATATATATATATATATACAGTATATCAACGTCCCGCTATTCCATTATGGCGAGCCTGACAGAGTATAACATCGAGTGGAGTGCACTGATTGTATATTATTAGCTATGAATGTTCCAATTTGTTTGATATATTCAATTAATATAAAATGAAAGGTACAGCATGGTGGACAGAAGAGGTAAGAATAGCTGTGGAAGAAAAGAAGAAAGCATATAGAGAGTGGTTGGGTAGTAGAGGGAATGAAGATTCCGAGAGACAGAAACGAGCGAGGTACGTGGAGAGTAAGAGGGTGGTGAAGAGAGTAGTGAAGGAAAGTAAGAGAAGAGTAGATGAGGAATTTGGAAGGAATCTGAGTGTAAAATGGAGGGAGAGTAAGAAACTGTTCTGGAAAGAAGTCAAGAAAGTTAGGGAAGGTAGCAAGGGAAACAGTAAGGGTGTGAAAGATAAGAATTGGAGAATGCTAAGCTTAAGCAAGAGAGAGTCGAAAGGATGGAGGTAGTAATTCAGTGAGTTGCTAAATTAAAGGAATGAAGAGCCAGCAAACATATCTGGATATGGTATGGGAGGGATAGAAGAGAAGTATTTTAGGAATGAGGTGGGTTTCATGAGGTCAGAAGTGTGGGAAGCCATGCCAAGAGTGAAGTGTGGGGACAGGCACCAGGAAACAGATGTAGTGTGTGGGGAAATTTTTGAGGTATTGGTGGTGATATTTGATAGAATGGTTATGGAAAATGTGCAAACTAAGATGGGATAAGGGGAGTGCCAACCCGATGACTGGAAGACGGGCAAAATAGTCCCCCTCTATAAGGGCAAAGGGGAAAGATGATTTTGTGTTAACCACCGAGGAATATGTCTTTCTAAGCGTAGTATGGAAGGTATACAGTAGGGGTAGTGATTAGAGAGTGAAAGTGAGAACGTAGAAATGGATAGGCGACGAGCAGGGAGGTTTTAGGTAAGGAAGAGGATGTGTAGAATCATATTTTTACCCTGAATTGTGTTGTGGTGAAGCATCTAGAGCAGAAACAAAAGGGGTATGTTGCCTTTATGGACTTTGGAGAATGCCTATAAGAGAGTGGATAGATGAGAGTTTTTGTGTAAATGTACTTAGAATATCCGGAGTAGAGGGCAAGTTGCTGAAAGCAGTGAAGAGCATGTATGAGGGTGCAAAGGCGGCAGTACGTGTGGAGAGTGAGCAGAGCGAGATTCTTTGACCTGAATGTTGGTTTTGCAACCAGGGGTGTGTTGTCCCCGTGGTTGTTTACTGTATATATGGAAGGATTTATGAAAGAAATACTATCAAGAGGCAGTGGATGTTGGTGTATCGCGGGAAAAGGTAGGGAATTGAGTGGAAGCTACCTATACTGCTGTTTGCGGATGATACAGTTCTGATGAGTGATAATTAATGGGAGTTGCAGGGTCTGGTAAATGAGTTTGGTACAGTGGGGCGAAAAACGGAATTTGAAGGTAAATGCTGGCAAAAGCAAGGTCATGGTCTTCGAAAGGGGTGAAATCACAGAGTGTGCGGTGAAGCCGAACGGTCAGGCTATGGAGATCGGCACACTCTTTTTACGTATCTGGTCAGTGTGTGGGCGTAAAGATGGGACTATGGATGACGAGGTGCGGGAGAGGGTACAACAGGTGAAGAGGTTTTGTAGGAACGCTAAAAAGCATTAACACTAAATAGGGTGTTCAGTATGGAAGTGAAGAAGTCCTTGCAGGACAGTGTGGTATTCCCGACACTGACTAACGGAAGCGAAGCATGGACGTTGGTTGAGAGACTCAGACCAAGAGTGAGAGCCGTGGAAATGAATTACTGAAGGAGTTGCGTTCTGAGTTACCTGGAGGGATATACAGACTAATTCGGAAGTAAGAATGAGGTGTTGTGTGGAGGTAGATGTGCTGGAAAAGTGTGAAAAGGAACAACTTGAGATGGTTCGGCCATATGGAACGTATGTAAAGCGAGAGAATGACTAAGAGGGTAGTCACGATAGCGAGGTGGATGGACAGAGGGGAGAGGTAGACCGAATATGAGGTTGAGGGATGGAGTGGGGAACTACATGAACGAAGGGCGGTGCTGGTTGGGGGGAGGGACGTCCAAGACTTGACGTGTGGGACAGAGGTGCATGGGGGCGGTTCGTTCGTGGCCACCCCTTCGGGCATCACGGCGTCAGGCAATAGATAGATAGATAGATAGAATTAATATATGATTTTTTCAATCAAACCCTCGAAGGGCGTCATATTGGTAAGGTTTAAGAAAGAGGCAGAATGAGTGAATATATTTTCCGAAAATTAATTGTTCATTAGTGTGAAAATGTAATGTGCGGGGGACCCTACAGACAAGCTCATCCAATCGGTACAGTATAATTAGGCAAGCGAGATTGAATTTTTAGAAGTAGGAGAAAGTCTATTAATTATTATGAAGTAATTACCCACTAAACCAACAATATAATGTCTACATAATCCACCGTACAATAGGCAGAGTTACAAATATGTAACATGCCATATATACTATACATAAATAGATAGACATAATTATATAGATAAAGACAATAACACAACAAAAGAAAAGAGAGAGAGAGAGAGAGAGAGAGAGCTATGAGAGAGAGGAGAGAGAGAGAAGAGAGAGAGGGAGAGCAGAGGTAGTAGAGGAATGACGAGAGAGATAAGAGAGAGTCTATGAAGAGAGTAGTATAAGGAGAGAGAATAGGATAGGCTCGGTAGTAAGATTAGAGGAGTCAAGATGAGAGATCGGAGAGGAGGTGGTAGGGCAGAAAAAGAAGTAGAGAGAGACGTAAAAAAGGCGACCCTATGCTGGGTTCTAGTTGTCCGAAGCTACCTTATTGCCTAGGATTGTCCGGTGTAGTAGGGTAATGTTTTGTGTTATAGGATAGTCTATCATTTCTAACTGATAGTAAATTGCTATGTTACCGTACTATCTTGGTTACTCAGCTATTACGAAGACTTTGAATCGAAATATGTTGTTGGTTATGATTTGGTTATTATTCTAATATTGTTTCCTCCCTAGACCTCCATCCAGCTAATACAATAACCCCAAGACGCCCTTCGAAATATATGTGTGCATTTTCTCGGTAGAAAATAGCACCGGACGAAGACCGGTTCCTCCTAAATTGCACGCTCGCCTGGAAAAAATCGACACCTAAATGGCAAGAAATATATTAAAATTGATAAAGAAATGGGGAGAAAGGTCTGAAAATAGCCAAACTAATGGGGCAAACTTCTTAAAATCTCAAAACTAATTAGGCTAAACACGAATGAAAAGGGACTCCATAAAAGAAACACCTTTAATCACGACCAATCATAAATCAGGTAGTTAAAGACAACATTCGTAAATTTGAGACGGAATGAAATTGATAAAAAAAAAAAAAAAACACACACACACATCGGCAACAGGCTAAAACACTGATAAAACAATAAAATAAAAACAACAAAAATCTCCATGTGACGCTGCCTCTAGGGGGTGGTGTTGGTGGTGGTGGTGGGATACTCAGGTAAGGTAAGGCCCCTCAGGTAAGGATCTGTGCCCCTTTATGCCCGACTCTCATACCCCTTACCCTCATTCCCACGCCTTATACCAATTATTGATATATTATTACCCTGAACCAAATACTAACACTTTATCCTCAATCCTCTATATTATATATTTTCCTGTGTGAGAAGTGCTCCAAAAAATGTGTTTTCCTCTCGCGTTAGCATTGGGCTATTCATAGTGCAGTTGGGTACAGTACATGATCAGATTAATATCCAGTATTCGATAAATGGATATCAATCGTGGTCAGGTGCTGTACTTATAACTGTCTTGATGGTGTAATGGTTAGAGCGTGTAAGTTCTGTATGTGATATCCTGAGGTCGAATCCTGGGAGAATCACATGCTTTCGTTAATTTAATTTGGAGTTTTATTGGTGTTAAGAACGATGTTTAAAAAAAAATCCAACTGTTATATTTTCAACCATACACAAACACTTTATACAAGACGCTCATGTCTACACTGAAACCAAAATGAGGCCACATACGCACTTCTCATCGCTCTACGATACATTATAATATAATATAAAGGGTATACAAAAGGTTCGACAAAAGTATGCAAAATAACTTAGTCAATCAGTGCAAGAATCCCTAAAACGGTGTCTGACAAAAACAGACAATACCTCATTCAATCACCATTCAATTATCAACCCTCGATATACTTTTTTCTACAGCAAAAGCTACTTCATATGGCAAATATTGAAATTAAGACCTTCCATGTTTGTCAAGTTAAAAAGAATGTATCCATTTCACTATCCTTCCTATAACCTCTTCCATGCAGCTACCCATCCATTCAATCAATCTATCTATGTATTTAAATATCTATCTATCTATCTATCTATCTATCTATATATCTATCCATTCATTCTATCTGTATATCTATCTATCTATCTATCTATTAATCCATCCAATCTATCATATATCTATCTATACATCGATTACGTTTTTGTCTATCTACCTATCAATCTATGTATCTATCTATGTATCTACAGTATCTATCTATCCTTCCTTCCATCCATCCATTCCTCCTCCTCCCCTTCCTTGCCCTCTTGTCTATCCAGCCTTCCACCCAGGTAAATTGACCTGTCAATCATAGGAAGGGTCAATACTAGACCTCGGTGGTGGGCATTAAGGGAGGTAGTGGGGTATATATACACCTATCCTTCCATCGATTTATCCATCCATCCATCCATCTATCTATATATATACATCCATATATACAGTACATCAATCCATCCATCCATACATCATACTATTCATCCTTCCATCCATAGATATACCGGCATACATACATATACCCATGCATACATCCATGATACAGAACATGCATATATCCATCCAAACATCCATGTATCCACTTATCCATCCATCCATCCATTCAGACGTTAATTTATCCATACATACTGACTAAAACTGCTTTAAACTTCATGTGTTCAGGCATTTTGACACCAACGTCCCTTGTACAGTACCGTACATACTGTATATACAGAACATCCCTCCATCCTTCCCTCTCCTTTCCCACCCTTCCACCCACCACCAAAATTGCCCCGTCAGTCACATGACGGGTCAATGCCAGACCTCTGTGGTGGTGATGGTGTTGGGCAGCAGGGTATGGTAGTGGAAGATGGTGGTGGGAAGGTGATGGTTGGTATAATGGTGGTGGTGGTGGTGGTGGTGGTTGGTGGGTGTTGGGCAGCAGGGTATGGTGGACGATGGTAGCAAGGCGATGGTTGGTATAATGGTGATCGTGGTGATGGTGATGGTGGTTGTGGTGATGGTGTTGGGCAGCAAGGTATGGTGGACGATGGTAGCAAGGTGATGGTTGGTTTAATGGTGGTGGTGGTGATGGTGATGGTTGTAGTCGGGTGATGATGATGGTGGTGGTAGTGGTGGTGGTAGTGGTGGTGGTGGTGGTGGTGGTGTTGGACGATGGTGGTGGTGGTGGTGGTGGTGGTGGTGGTGGTGGTGGTGGTGTTGGGCAGCAGGGTATGGTGGACGATGGTGGTGGCAAGGTGATGTTTAGAATAATGGTGGTGGTTTGATGATGAGGAACTACTGGGTATGGTGGGTAGGGTATAAAAGCTATAGCAATACCCAGCAAGACATCTAGCCCCATCCATCCACTGTTATACCGGGTATATATTTCCTTATCTATATATCTATCTAGCTATACATTTGTCTATCTATCTATATAGCTAGCTAGTATCTGTCTGCCTATCGGTCGGTCAATCGGTCTATTTATTTATTTGTATATACCTATCTATCTATCTATCTATCTATCTATCTATCTACCCATCCTTCCCTCCCCTCCTCCAGCCTTCCACCACACCAAAATTGACCTGCCCATCACAAAAAGGTCAATGCCAGAAACCGGTATTGGCCAGTAGGGTATGGTCGATGGCAAGGGGATGGTTGATATTAAGGCTACACTGTAAGAAATCGTGGGTCTAAAAAAGGGTATGGCAAAGGTATATAAGATCGGTGGGTATGGTGATAGTGATTGACCATTTTAACCTCGTATTAGATGAGTGTATTACTGTCAATGTACCGTTAAGGGGACAGTGGTAATTTTGTGGGGGGTTTATATATTTTGTGGGGGTTTATATATTTTGTGGGGGGTTTATATTTTGTGGGGGTGGGTTTATATTTTGTGGTGGTGGGTTTATATTTTGTGGGGGGTTTATATATTTTGTGGGGGGTTTATATATTTGTATATACTTAATGAGCTTTAGTTTCCTCGCTAGACCTTCATCAAGCTTAAAAAAAACACTCCCTAGATCCCAATTCAAGGTTAATTTGTAAATTTTTCGATAGAAAAATGTCCAGGCCGAAGGCCGGTTTCTATTAGAATTACAGGCTCGTTAACGCTCGCCAGGAAAAAAATCAACATCTAAATGGGACGAAAGGTCGATATTGATATAGAAATGGGACGAAAGATTTTTAAATAAACAAACTAATGGGCCGAACGTCATACAATCTGAAAACTAATGAGGCTAAACATGAGGAAGAAGAGGGACCAGAAAAACGACCCACCTCCCCTTAAACGGGTAGATTATTATGGACACTTTATACACCCTTTTCATACCCAATATTTGAGAGTGTATAGGTATCAGTAGTGTATTGAAGTCTTGGTAACTATAGTATGGTCACTTTTTTAGGTCAGAAATCTTGACCAGTAAATTCTTGTAACTAAACAAAAAAAATAGCGCAATCGACTTGGAATTTCTACCATTTGGGAAGAGTCGACCAGAAAATAGGTGTGGAAATTTGCAGCCTCTTTGCTCTAGCGGTCTTTATTGAGTTTAACGATCAAGGTTTTGGTCTACATATAGTGAATAGAGTATAGATTAGTAATGAGACAGAGCTTTCAATAGAGTATAGACTAGTAATGAGACAGAGCTTTCAATCATAGAGTAATGAGACAGAGCTTTCAATAGAGTATAGACTAGTAATGAGACAGAGCTTTCAATAGAGTATAGATTAGTAATGAGACAGAGCTTTCAATAGAGTATAGATTAGTAATGAGACAGAGCTTTCAATAGAGTATAGATTAGTAATGAGACAGAGCTTTCAATAGAGTATAGATTAGTAATGAGACAGCTTTCAATCATAGAGTATAATAGAGTATAGATTAGTAATGAGACAGAGCTTTCAATAGAGTATAGATTAGTAATGAGACAGAGCTTTCAATAGAGTATACACTAGTAATGAGACAGAGCTTTCAATAGAGTATAGATTAGTAATGAGACAGAGCTTTCAATAGAGTATAGATTAGTAATGAGACAAAGCTTTCAATCATAGAGTATAATAGAGTATAGATTAGTAATGAGACAGAGCTTTCAATAGAGTATAGATTAGTAATGAGACAGAGCTTTCAATAGAGTATAGATTAGTAATGAGACAGAGCTTTCAATAGAGTATAGAGTATAGACTAGTAATGAGACAGAGCTTTCAATAGAGTATAGATTAGTAATGAGACAGAGCTTTCAATCATAGAGTATAATAGAGTATAGATTAGTAATGAGACAGAGCTTTCAATAGAGTATAGATTAGTAATGAGACAGAGCTTTCAATAGAGTATAGACTAGTAATGAGACAGCTTTCAATAGAGTATAGATTAGTAATGAGACAGAGCTTTCAATCATAGAGTATAGATTAGTAATGAGACAGAGCTTTCAATAGAGTATAGATTAGTAATGAGACAGAGCTTTCAATAGAGTATAGACTAGTAATGAGACAGAGCTTTCAATAGAGTATAGACTAGTAATGAGACAGAGCCTTCAATAGAGTATAGATTAGTAATGAGACAGAGCTTTCAATCATAGAGTATAATAGAGTATAGATTAGTAATGAGACAGAGCTTTCAATAGAGTATAGATTAGTAATGAGACAGAGCTTTCAATAGAGTATAGATTAGTAATGAGACAGAGCTTTCAATAGAGTATAGACTAGTAATGAGACAGAGCTTTCAATAGAGTATAGATTAGTAATGAGACAGAGCTTTCAATAGAGTATAGATTAGTAATGAGACAAAGCTTTCAATCATAGAATATAATAGAGTTTACAGTAGTAATGAGACAGAGCTTTCAATAGAGTATAGATTAGTAATGAGACAGAGCTTTCAATAGAGTATAGATTAGTAATGAGACAGAGCTTTCAATAGAGTATAGACTAGTAATGAGACAGCTTTCAATAGAGTATAGATTAGTAATGAGACAGAGCTTTCAATAGAGTATAATAGAGTATAGATTAGTAATGAGACAGAGCTTTCAATAAAGTATAAATTAGTAATGAGACAGAGCTTTCAATAGAGTATAGATTAGTAATGAGACAGCTTTCAATAGAGTATAGATTAGTAATGAGACAGAGCTTTCAATCATAGAGTATAGATTAGTAATGAGACAGAGCTTTCAATAGAGTATAGATTAGTAATGAGACAGAGCTTTCAATAGAGTATAGACTAGTAATGAGACAGAGCTTTCAATAGAGTATAGACTAGTAATGAGACAGAGCCTTCAATAGAGTATAGATTAGTAATGAGACAGAGCTTTCAATTATAGAGTATAATAGAGTATAGATTAGTAATGAGACAGAGCTTTCAATAGAGTATAGATTAGTAATGAGACAGAGCTTTCAATAGAGTATAGATTAGTAATGAGACAGAACTTTCAATCATAGAGTATAGATTAGTAATGATACAGAGCTTTCAATCATAGAGTATAATAGAGTATAGATTAGTAATGAGACAGAGCTGTCAATCATAGGGTATAGTAGAGTATATATTAGTAATGAGACAGAGCTTTCAATAGAGTATAGATTAGTAATGAGACAGAGCTTTCAATAGAGTATAGACTAGTAATGAGACAGAGCTTTCAATAGAGTATAGATTAGTAATGAGACAGAGCTTTCAATAGAGTATAGATTAGTAATGAGACAGAGCTTTCAATAGAGTATAGATTAGTAATGAGACAGAGCTTTCAATAGAGTATAGATTAGTAATGAGACATAGCTTTCAATAGAGTATAGACTAGTAATGAGACAGAGCTTTCAATAGAGTATAGATTAGTAATGAGACAGCTTTCAATAGAGTATAGATTAGTAATGAGACAGAGCTTTCAATAGAGTATAGATTAGTAATGAGACAGCTTTCAATCATAGAGTATAATAGAGTTTAGATTAGTAATGAGACAGAGCTTTCAATCATAGAGTATAATAGCGTATAGATTAGTAATGATACAGAGCTTTCAATCATAGAGTATAATAGAGTATAGATTAGTAATGAGACAGAGCTGTCAATCATAGGGTATAGTAGAGTATATATTAGTAATGAGACAGAGCTTTCAATAGAGTATAGATTAGTAATGAGACAGAGCTTTCAATAGAGTATAGACTAGTAATGAGACAGAGCTTTCAATCATAGAGTATAGATTAGTAATGAGACAGAGCTTTCAATAGAGTATAGATTAGTAATGAGACAGAGCTTTCAATAGAGTATAGATTAGTAATGAGACAGCTTTCAATAGAGTATAGATTAGTAATGAGACATAGGTTTCAATAGAGTATAGACTAGTAATGAGACAGAGCTTTCAATAGAGTATAGATTAGTAATGAGAGAGCTTTCAATAGAGTATAGATTAGTAATGAGACAGCTTTCAATCATAGAGTATAATAGAGTTTAGATTAGTAATGAGACAGAGCTTTCAATCATAGAGTATAATAGCGTATAGATTAGTAATGAGACAGAGCTTTCAATAGAGTATAAATTAGTAATGAGACAGAGATTTCAATAGAGTATAGATTAGTAATGAGACAGCTTTCAATCATAGAGTATAATAGAGTATAGATTAGTAATGAGACAGAGCTTTCAATAGAGTATAAATTAGTAATGAGACAGAGCTTTCAATAGAGTATAGATTAGTAATGAGACAGAGCTTTCAATCATAGAGTATAATAGAGTGTAGATTAGTAATGAGACAGAGCTTTCAATAGAGTATAAATTAGTAATGAGACAGAGCTTTCAATAGAGTATAGATTAATAATGAGACAGAGCTTTCAATAGAGTATAGATTAGTAATGAGACAGAGCTTTCAATCATAGAGTATAATAGAATAATTAGTATGAGAAGAGCTTTCAATAAGTATAAATTAGTAATGAGACAGAGCTTTCAATAGAGTATAGATTAGTAATGAGACAGAGCTTTCAATAGAGTATAGATTAGTAATGAGACAAAGCTTTCAATCATAGAGTATAATAGAGTATAGATTAGTAATGAGACAGAGCTTTCAATCATAGGGTATAATAGAGTATAGATTAGTAATGAGACAGAGCTTTCAATAGAGTATAGATTAGTAATGAGACAGAGCTTTCAATAGAGTATAGATTAGTAATGAGACAGAGCTTTCAATAGAGTATAGATTAGTAATGAGAGAGCTTTCAATAGAGTATAGACTAGTAATGAGACAGCTTTCAATAGAGTATAGATTAGTAATGAGACAGAGCTTTCAATCATAGAGTATAATAGAGTATAAATTAGTAATGAGACAGAGCTTTCAATAGAGTATAGATTAGTAATGAGACAGAGCTTTCGATAGAGTATAGATTAGTAATGAGACAGAGCTTTCAATCATAGAGTATAATAGAGTATAGATTAGTAATGAGACAGAGCTGTCAATCATAGAGTATAGTAGAGTATAGATTAGTAATGAGACAGAGCTTTCAATCATAGAATATAATAGAGTATAGATTAGTAATGAGACAGAGCTTTCAATCATATGCTGCTTCATGGGTATCAAAACATTCAATGTATAGAAATAGATGAAGTTAGTAACTTAGCCTGTGTGGTTCCGGGGTATTGCAACCAACTCATGCATGGAATGGCCCGGGGTCGCTCCGTGCACCAAAGGTTTATTGACCTGTTGGTATAGCCTTCCATACTCCTATATGCTAGCACCTAATCAGCATGGGGCGAGCTGATTACACTGGTTTTGCACTCATTCACATCCACAGCCATTCCAACACTACGATAATTGTACAAAATTATACCCCACACGCTATACACAACAATGGAATCAAGATGTTTAGCAATATTATATATATATATTTATACTTAGAGAGAGAGAGAGAGAGAGAGAGAGAGAGAGAGAGAGAGAGAGAGAGAGAGAGAGAGAGAGAGAGAGAGAGAGAGAGAGAGAGTGAGAGAGAGTGTGTGAGAGAGTGAGTGTGAGAGAGAAAGGTGGGTGGAATTGAACGGATAGATGAATGGATGGAAATAGATAGAAGAAAGGAGGGATACATACACAATGAAAAAGAGGAAGTAGCCAACACATTGATAGACATAAATACGTGGATAATTAGAGAGACAGAAAGGGATACACCGACAGACATAGCTAGCCTTTGACCCTACCCTGATGGACAGATCAATTTAGGTAGGATGGAAGGGTGGAGAGGAAGGTAAGGCAAAAGGGATGGTAGAAGGATGGAAGGAAAGATGAACAGATATAAATATATAGATAGATAGACAGATAAATAGATAGATAAATGGATGATGAGATGGATAATGGAGTGATGGATAAATAGATAGATAGATAGATGGATAGATAGATAAATGGATGGATGGATATATGGATAGACATATAAATCAAAAGTAATCAGATACTAATACATAAATACATACACATAAATACATACACATAAATACATACACATAACCGGACACAGAGATAGCTAGACAGACAGATAATTAAACAGACACAAAGACGGATAGATTCATGTATAAATATAGACAGACGTATGGATAATTGGATAAAGATAATTCACTACACTAGACAGACAAGTAACCCAAGATATGTGACTAAGGCAGAGAGAGAGAGAGAGAGAGAGAGAGAGAGCGAGAGCGAGAGAGAGAGAGAGCGAGAGAGCGAGAGAGAGAGAGAGAGAGAGAGCGAGAGAGAGAGAGAGCGAGAGCGAGAGAGAGCGAGAGCGAGAGAGAGCGAGAGCGAGAGAGAGAGAGAGAGAGAGCGAGAGAGAGAGAGCGAGAGTTGTACACCTTACGGGGATATTATTAGCCGTTTTTACCTGCAGCCAGAGCCACACTTAGGACCTTACCTGTCTGACTCACTCACTCACTCTCTCTGACACACACACCTTCCCGCACCTCTCCGTGGCGTAACGGATAGTTCGTCAGGCTCACTACCAGAAGGTCCCGGGTTCGAGACCGGGCTGGGAAGAGACATTTGGCCAAGTCTCCTAAAGGTGTAGCCTCTGTTCACCTAGCAGTATATATAGGAACCTGGTATAAGTGGACGAAATTGTGATGTCCCATTTGGGGGTTGGTGGTCTGTTACAAGGTGAGAAGGGTATCGTATAGGTCAACCTAAGCCTTCAGGTGAGACTGGTACCATACAGATCAACTCAAGCCTTCGATTTCAGATGTACCCAATTGACTGATTACAGACTACACGCACATCCACAGCCAACTATACACTAACACATTCCATGCACTTCACGCAATGCATTCCCAGTTAAGGAGGCGCAATAATTATGAGCTGAAGCTCGCATTGCATGGAATCCTTGACAAACAAGTTCGGAATCATTTCACACACACACACACACATCATCTGTAAGGTAACCACCATTTAAGTGCCTGGTTCCGTGTTTGCTCGATAGTTTGTCTAACTTATTAATCACCATGTAGCTAAAAGTGGATATAAAACCTCTAATACTAAACCAAATGCATTATTACTTGACAAAGACGAACTATTCACAGGGAACTGTACTGTATTTAAGTTAGGCATGTAATTTTCATCCTTAAGGGGGTCACCGTTTTTTTTTAATCTTTTTCTCCTTTTCTCTCTTTCCCTGGATTGTATCCATTCGGCCCCATTCAGCCAACTGTTTTAAGACGTTTATCCCCATCCAGGTGTTGATTTCTTCCTGGCGAGCGATAGCGAGCCAGCATTGTATGGAGAAATCCGGCTTCGCCGGAGAATTTGTTCTATCGAAAAATGTACAAATTTAGCTTGCTGTAAAAAAATAAATAAATAAATATATATATATGTTGTATTTAAGTTAGGCATGTAATTTTCATCCTTAATTATTATTGGTCCCTCACTGTAAACCACCATCCTACCGCTAATATCGTACCATTTTCACCTCCACACAGCTTATCAACCATACCCCACCACTTCCAACCCCTTCCCTCCCTCCTCCACTTATTGACTTGCAGGAGTTTAAGGAGAAGACCGAGCCCGGAGACAGATGTAGAGGGAGAGGAAGGTGGGTGATTATATATGTCGGCCACCGTACATTGCTCCCATACCTCCCATATGCACCACTCTCTCATCATGCACCACTCTCTCATTATGTTTATGTGTTCTGTCATACCAATCTTCCATACCTGTTCCCTTCACCCTATCTTCAACATCTCATCGATTCTTTTTTCCTCCACCCTACTTTTGCGTGGGGTAGGGTGTACTTAACCTTTAAGGGGAGATGGGCCGGTTTTCTGGACCACTTTCTCCCTCATGTTTAGCCCCATTAGTTTTCAGATGTTAAGATGTTTGCCACATTAGTTAGTCGATTTTAAGACCTTTTGCCACATTTCTTCGTCAATATTTAGACCTTTCGTGCTATTTAGGTGTCGATTTTTTCCCTGGCGAACGATAGTGAGCCTATAATGTTGGAAGAACCGGGCTTCGGCCGGAATATTATTCTACCGAAAAATGTACAAATTAATCTAGAAGTGGGATCTAATGGATGTTTTTTCTTTGTTTTAATTTGATGAAGGTCTAGGGAGGAAACGAGAAACATAACGAATACATGCAAAATTCGCCCAAAAAGTTAACCATCTGTGTTGGTGGTATAATGGGTTAGCTGCTTATGTTGTGGGTTTGGTGTCCCGAGTTCGAATCCCGGGAGGATCATATGCTTTCATTGGTTTATTCTAGTGCATTGGGGTTTGTAATGGAGGATTAACGTTAAGAATGGGGTGTTCCTCAATGTATATATATGTTCAGGAACTAATGTCTAGCGAGGCCGGTCCTAGTGATCTTGGCCCCATTCATGTCTAGCGAGGCCGGTCCTAGTGATCTTGGCCCCATTCATGTCTAGCGAGGCCGGTCCTAGTGATCTTGGCCCCATTCATGTCTAGCGAGGCCGGTCCTAGTGATCTTGGCCCCATTCATGGTTAGTGATCTTCCCCATTCATTCTACGAGGCCGGTCCTAGTGATCTTGGCCATGTCTACGAGGTCCTAGTGATCTTGGCCCCATTCATGTCTAGCGAGGCCGGTCCCCTTGGCCCCTTGCATGTCTAGCGAGGCCGTCCTAGTTGATCTTGGCCCCATTCATGTCTAGCTGAGGGCCGGTCCTAGTGATCTTGGCCCCATTCATGTCTAGCGAGGCCGGTCCAAAACAATACGTTATATGTGGTGTGGAGGTAGATGTGCTGGAAAGTGTGAAAAGAAAAACCTTGAGATGGTTTGGCCATATGGAACGTATGGGAAGCGAGAGAATGACTAAGAAGGTGTACGAGAGCGAGGTGGAAGGACAGAGGGAGAATTAGACCGAGAGAGAGGTGGTAGGATGGAGTGAGGAAGTATATGGATAAAGGCGGTGCTGGATGGGAGGAGGGGCGTCGACTGACTGGGGACAGAGGTGCCTGAGGGCGGTTCGTTCGTGGCCACCTCCTTCGGGGATCACGGCGTCAGGCAATAGATAGATAGAGAGAAACAGAAAAGCAATGCATCATCATATTTCGAAAGGGTTAAACCATAAACACAAATCAATTTAGCAGTATTACCTGGTTGCAACAATCGGCTCCTTAACAGTATTACCTGGTTGCAACAATCGGCTCCTTAACCTTGTGGGCTATTTAACGTACCTGAAATGAAAGAAAAACATATTAGTAAATGCACAAAAACTAATTGTTACAAGTTGATATATAGATAATTATATGCATAGATATAGGTAGAAGGAGCAATGCAAACATAAATAGCTATACAAATACTCACAGAGAGAGAGAGAGAGAGAGAGAGAGAGAGAGAGAGAGAGAGAGAGAGAGAGAGAGAGATAAATAGAGAGAGAGAGAGAGAAAAAACAAATTTATACACTTAATATGTTATTAGTCTCCTACCTTATTACGCTCAGCATATATCTCTCTCTCTCTCTCTCTCTCCATCAGCGCTATCGGTAAATTGTTCAGTTAACCGCGTTTCCGCTTCCTATACCCTCACTGACTCCCCTCCCCCCCTCTCTCTCTCTCTCTCTCTCTCTCTCTCTTGTAACACCGATATTTAAAAAAGGAGCAAATCCTTACCTACTAACTATCGTCTAATTAGCTTAACCTCAGTTTATGTAAAATGCTAGAAACACTCATAAGAGACAGACTCATAAATCACTCGGAGGAAAACAACATACTTAAAGATACTCAACATGATTTTCGTAATAAACGCTCCTGCTTAACAAACCTCTTAAGACTTCTTCCACGATATCCTCAACCTATATGATGAGAGTAAAGCTGTAGATATTATATACCTTGATTTTCAAAAGGCTTTTGATAATGTTCCCCACAAACGTTTATTGATAAAACTAAAAGCGCATGGAATACAAGACGGTGTGTTGAAATGGATAGAAAATTGGCTCAGTGACAGAAAGCAAAGATTCATAAACGGTAAAGCATCCAAATGGATCAATGTAAGTAGCGGGGTACCCCAGGGATCGGTACTGGGGCCAGGTGTCTTCCTAGTTTACATTAACGACAGTAGATGAGGATCTCACCTGTACAATCTCAAAGTTTGCTGATGAAACAAAAATTGCAAATAGCGTAATCTCAAATGAACATGTTGAAGACATGCAACATAATCTAGATAAGTTGTCACATTGGGCTCAAATTTGGCAAATGTGTTTCAATGTGGATACATGTAAAGTACTCCATATCGGAAACCGAAATGAGAAAGCAAACTATTCAATGAATGACACCCAGCTTAACACTATTTGGTGCAACGTCTTGGGGTTATTATGGTATTTTGTTGAATTATTAGAGGTTTTTATTTGTTTTAGCCATTTTCGAACAATGTGTTTTTAGTTTACCCGCTAGACTTGGAAAAACGCCTCTCCAAACCCCCTTCAAACTAAAAAAACGTCCCCTAGACCCCCTTCAAGCTAAATGTGTACATTTTTCGGTAGAAAAATTTCCCGGCCAAAGGCCGGTTTCTCCCAAATTGCGGGCTCGCTATCGCTCGCCCAGGAAAAATCGACACCTTATTGGGTAATAAGGTAATAAATATTTCACTATCGACCAATCATATTACACGCGTGGGAACGGTTGCAAAATTATTGGTAAAACTTTTAACTCCCCCTTAAGGCTCGTACGTAGTACACCCACACACACACACACACACTACACACACATACACACTACAAAATCACACTACACACACACACACTACACAAACACTAAACACATAACACCACACACACACACACACATGCACACAGCCCGTAGCCTAGTAGGTAGAGCTCTCGTCTCACACACGAGGGGTCGGAGGTTCAATCCCC
>CM064506.1:8000789-8140789 GCA_032716605.1 Paralithodes platypus | reverse complement strand
CCAGGAAAACAAATATTTATGTAGTGAATGCATGTATATATAGACTACGGAAGCACAATGTATCCAGAAACAAAGAACAAAGGGTAAATATATATGTAGTGAATGCATGTACTGTATATGTAGACTACCTAGGCACAATATGGCAAAGAAAAGAAAAGAAAAAAAGAACAGTGGGTATATATGTATGTAGTTACTGCTTGTATATGTAGACTATATGTAGCCAAGAAAAGCATCCCTTGACCAGCCTCTCCGAAGATTACGAGAGTCATTTACCGGAAGTTGGCAGGTGATTGTGGGAGGCCCTTAGCACGCTCAACCACCGCCTTAACTACCCTCTTAACCTGGGGGGAGATGGGGCGTTTTTAGGGACCCTCTTCTCCCTCGTGTTTAGCCAAATTAGTTTTTTTTTAATTTTAAGACGTGCGGCCCATTACTTTGTCGATTTTAATACCTTTCGCCCCATTTCGTTGTCAATTTTAAGACCTTCCGTGCCATTTAGGTGTCAATTTTGTTTCCTGGATAGCGATAGCGAGCCTGTAACTTTAAGACGAACCGGCCTTCGGTCGGAACATTTTTCAACCGAAAAAGGTACACATTTATCTTGAAAGGGGGGGGGGGGGTCCTAGGGAGTGTTTTTCTAAGCTTGATGGAGGTCTAGCGAGGAAAGTAAAATATACATGAATATATAAAATAGACCAAAAAACCGGCCACTGTCCCCTTAGAGCAAGCACTACACGATGGTCTATGTATAAGACCTTAGCTCCTTCACAAACTTCACGGCATTCTGGAATATTCTGGCTACTATTACATTATTCTATTCACACACCTTGACATTCTTAACTAGTGTACAATCAAACCATGTCGCTGTTTTGTCCGATGATTTAATATAACTCATGAATAATTATGATTGTTATTTATTGTACCCTTGTAAGGGAGCATATTCATTTAAATTATATATATATATATACTGTATATATATTATATTGTTTTCTAGAATTCCATCAAGCTTATAAATAAAAACACTCACAAAGATTCCTCTTCGATATGAATGTGATTTTGTCAATAAAAACATGTTCCGGTGTACATCTATATCACACATAGCTCTAAATGAGGCAATGTGTAAATACTAGAATCATGCTTATTTCCAGAGCACGGTAAATTGAATTATCTCGCAGCTGATTTATTAATATTCAATGGGAAATGGGAATCTACAATGTGTCTACATCAAATGGATACCACATTTTCATAATTACCAACATATTTCGATCCAAGATATTCGTGATAGCTGAGTACAAGAGAAGGACATGACAAGTTACCGTCAACTGAAAACAAATGTAGTTCTTGTATCGATACTAAATATTCTAAGAGTGGTTCAAATCCAGACGTACGTGGACAGCTGGCACTCCATCAACAAACAACAGCCCATTCAATATAGGTAGGCCAGTACTAGTGACCCCTAACCTCTGGAGCTCAAAATAGGCAAGAGCAAACGGGCTGTAGATTTCCATACCTATTCCCTGGCTGACTCTTCCTAAATGGTAGAAATATTAGCTCGATGCCTCTAGTAGTGTTGAAGTCATAGAGGGCAGTGGTATTGATTTTTGGCCTACCTACGCTGAACAGGGCATAGTTTGGTAATGCATAGGGGGAGGTCGGGGGAGATGGTTGGTGTTTCTGGCCACAAATTCTCCTTCATGATTAGCTCCTTAAGGGGAGGTTTTTAGTTTGGACTCTAGATATCCATCAAGCTTAAGATTACACCCCCTTGAGCTCCTTTCAAGATAAATTTGTACATTTTTCGGTAGAAAAATGTCCCGGCTGATAGCCGGTTCCTCATATATTACAGGCTCGCTATCGCTCGCCAGGATAAAATCGACACCTAAACTGCACGAAAGGTCTTAAAATTGACAGAAATGGGTCGAAAGTTCTTAAAATCGTCAAAATAATGGGGCGAACGTCTTAAAATTAGAAAAGCAATGGGGCTAAACATGAGGGAGAAAGGAGTCAAGAAAAAAATCCCTCAAGTGGAAATCTCCCCTTTAGTGGTCAAATTTAAAGATGTTCGGTCCATTAGTTCAGCGAATTTGAGCCCTTTCGCCACATTACTTTGTCAATAATAAGACCTTTCGTACAATTTAGGTGTCAGATTCACTTCCTGGCGAGCGATAGCGAGCATGTAATATAGTCGTAACCAACCTTCGGCTTTCTAACGAAAAATGTACATATATATCTTGATGGGTGGTTCTCGGCGTTGATTTATTTATTTGTTTATGTTTTTATTATTTTTGTTAAAGCTTGATGACGGTCTAAGGAGGACACAACAAACATAGTATATACAGTATATACAGTATATACAGTATATACAGTATATACTGTATATACTGTATATACAGTATATACAGTATATACAGTATATACAGTATATACAGTATATACAGTATATACAGTATATACAGTATATACTGTATATACTGTATATACAGTATATACAGTATATACAGTATATACAGTATATACTGTATATACAGTATATACAGTATAGCAGATACACAAATAAGCAACTAAATAAGGGGAGGTTTTTAGTTTGTTCCCTATATTTCCATCAAGCTTACGATTACATCCCCTAGACCCCCTTTCAAGATAAATTTGTACATTTTTCGGTGGAAAAATTTCCCGGCCGAATGCCGTTTCCTCTTACATTACATAAGAACATAAGAAAATGGGAGTCTGCAGAAAGCCGATTGGCCTAAGCAAGGCAGATCCCTGTCCCACACAACCCCAGTTCAATTACAAAGCCCAATTATAGGCTCAACACTCTAATACCCTGAGGATCATCATACCAAAACGGTTAGAGATTAACGCAGGATTATGGGGGTCTGCAGAGCGCTGATTGGCCCAACCCCGCTGATCCCCCTTCACACCCAACCCTTCTCGTCCATATGCTTATCCAATTTTATCTTAAAGCTCCCTACCGTTTTAGATCCCACTATAGCACTTGGTAGTCCATTCCACCCATCTACAACTCTGTTACCAAACCAATATTTGCCTATATCTTTTCTGAAACGAAATTTATCTAATTTGAAACCATTGGTACGAGTTCTTTCGCTATCACTGAGCTTTAGTACATTTGTCATGTCCCCTTTGATAATCCCACTAACCCACTTGAACACCTCTATCATATCCCCTCTAACTCTGCGTCTCTCTAACGAATGTAACCCTAATTTCTTCAACCTTTCTTCATACGAAGATTTCTAATATTATGGATCATTTTTGTCATTCTACGCTGTTCTCTCTCCAATAAATCTATGTCCATTCTGTAATAAGGACACCAAAATTGGACAGCATAATCCATATGGGGTCTCACTAATGACAAGTAAAGTTTTAAGATAACATCAGCAGTTCTGTTACTCACACTCCTAGAGATGAACCCGAGAATCCTGTTTGCCTTATTACGAACGCTTATACACTGTTTTCTAGGCTTCAAATCATTGCTAACAAACACACCTAGATCTTTCTCGCAGTCTGAATTTTCTAATTCTAAATTAGCTAGTTTATATATAACATTTGTTTGCATCTTCCCTATCTTTAATACCTTGCATTTGTCAATGTTAAACTTCATCTGCCAATTTACTGACCATTCATGTAAGGTATCTAGATCCCTTTGGAGGCACTCTATATCGCTATCTGAATCAATTGATCTCCCCATTTTAGTATCGTCTGCGAATTTACTTATCCTACTAGTTATACCTAAATCTAGGTCATTTATGTATATAAGAAACAACAGGGGACCTAATACCGATCCTTGGGGGACACCACTTTTGACTGCTCCCCACTCTGACTTGGTACCATTTATGCTGACTCTCTGTTTCCTACCAATTAGCCATGACCTAATCCATCCCAACAACGATCCCCCTATTCCATGTGCCTCAACCTTTCTCATCAATCTCTCATGAGGGACTCTGACGAAAGCTTTACTTAAATCTAAATAAATAATATCATATGACTTGTCACTATCTACTGCTTCATATACCTCTGAGAAAAAGCTAAGCAAATTAGTAAGGCAAGAACGTCCCTGAGTGAATCCATGCTGAGACAAATTTATTAAGTTAAATTTGTCTAAGTGGCTTCTAATTTTCCTAGCAATAATAGACTCTAGCAACTTTCCTATGATTGATGTGAGACTAATGGGACGGTAATTGGATGCTATCGATTTATCACCTTTTTTGAAGATCGGAACTACATTTGCAAGCTTCCAAGGTTCTGGAACTAAACCTGTTTCTAAAGACTTGTTAAATAAAAATGCTAATGGACTACTTAACTCATCTCTGCATTCTTTTAATACTCTAGCGTATACCTCGTCAGGACCAGGCGATTTTTGAGGTTTCAGTCTGTCAATTTCCTTAAGCACATCATTTCTACTTATACTAACTGTACTTAACATATTTTCTATACTATCACTATATACCATATTGACTTCTGGAATCTGTGCCAAATTTTCATTAGTGAAAACGGAAAGAAACTGACTATTTAATGTACTGCACATTTCTAAATCATTTTCTGTTATTTCTCCTATTGAAGTTTTTAGGGGGCCTATTGCATCTCTAACTTTAGATTTATATAGTTGGTAAAAAGCTTTAGGGTTATTTTTTGAGTCACTGGCTATCCTTATTTCATAATTTCTTTTTGCTTTCCTGATTTCCTTTTTGACCTGTCTTGATAGAATCTGATAGTATAAATGTAGATGATATTCGCCTTTCTTTATTTTTCTATATATTCCTTTCTTTTTTCCTATAAGATCTATTAGCTTATTAGTCATCCATTTTGGTTGGTTCTGCGGCGATCTAAATCTTCTTTTAGGGATATATTTATTTTGAGCATTACAGGCTCGCTATCGCTCGCCAGAAAAAAATAGACACCTAATTGGCACGAAAGGTCTTAAAATTGACAGAAATGGGGCGAAAGTTCTTAAGATCGTCAAACTAATGGGACGAAAGTCTTAAAATCTCAAAAGCAATGGGGCTAAACATGAGGCAGAAAGGGATCCAGAAAACAATCCCTCAAGTGGAAACATCCCCTTAAACCTGGGTAAGGCAACGTGTGACAACGGGGATAACACGCAGTAGCCTCAGTGTACCAAGGACAAAATAAGGAGATGAGCGCCGCGGAAAACAAACTTTACCTTATGTGGTTAACCCCTTCAGCACCATGACGCATTTGTTTTACCTTTGATCCAGGCTACATTAGACGATTTTATGGAGTTTAGGAAGGACCTATGTTATTAGTCGTAGAGGAAGGTACACACTCCCAAGATTTCCCTTCAAGAAAAAGCCGGCCGAAAGCTGGTTTCTTCCTAAATTAGTCTCGCTATAGCTCGCCAGAACAAATCGACACCCACAAAGAAATGAGGAGAGAGGTCATATAATCGCCAAACTAATGGCCGAATATCTTAAAATCTTAAAACTATTGGGGCTAAACACGAGGGAAAATGGGGTCCAGATATAACATACCCTTAAGTAAAAGTCTATCCTCAAAGATCCGTAACTTTATCCTACAGTATATTATATAGTGCATCGCCCATGCAATATTCTATTTCTTTTATCATCGTTCTTAACACCAGTGACACCCCAAATAAATTTAATGAAAGAATGTGATCATCCCAAGATTCGAACCTAGTATATTTCATACAGAACTTGCACGCTCTAACCATTACACCATCAAGACAGTTATAAGTGCATCACATAACCACGAGTAATATCCATTATATCGAATACTGGATATCAATCTACTTTATTTGTATTGTGTCCATAACCTCTACATTGCAAAGCACCCACATACAAACACACACACACACAGACCCTCCCCCCCCCCCCCACACACACATAGAACCCCCCCCCCCCCCACCACACACACACACATAGAACCCAAGCACACGAACAGATCCCCCCTTCTCACACACAGTGACATAAAACCCACACACTGGTAACAGAACCCCCCCCCCCCCCACACACACACACAGAACATCCCCAACACACACCTACCCCTCAAATACATACTGTACACACCCTATTCTTCACCCCCCACCACAAATACATAACCCCCTCTTACCCCCACCGCCTCAACCACAACCACATTATACACCTGTTGATGACCCCTGCCCCCCATTTCCCAGCCCCCTTAAAATAAGAAAAATCCCACCGAGGCTTAGGGTCCCCCCCCCCCCCCCCCCTCTTAACGACCATAACAGGGCCGCCTAAGGACCATTTTATCAACATTAAGGAGGCGCTTAGTGGGGGCATTGTGTGCATCTCTGTGGGGGGCGCATGGGGGGCGGGGGCAGCAATTGGGGGGGTCTTTGTGGTCTCTCTACGGGGGGCTTTGAGACGGCTGACTTGTGGAATGGGGGAGAGATTGGAGTGAGAGTTACATAGATACAGACTACACAGACCTTGCGTTCTTTACTAGAGTCCGAACTTAATGCTAACATAGAATTGGTTACAAAGTGGAAGGTAAGGATAGCAAACCAGAAGGCTCTCTCCCCACCCACCAGAGAGAGAGAGAGAGAGAGAGAGAGAGAGAGAGAGAGAGAGCGAGAGGGGGGAGGGATACGTAGGTGAGATCAGAGTGAGGTGAGTCTCTTCTATTTATTTATACTGCTACTTTTCCTTCTCTCTCTTCTATATCTACTCCTTCATTATTTCTCCTCCTTCTTCTTCCCCTCCTCCTCGTCGTCTTCTTCTTCCTCCTCCTCCTCCTCCTCCTCCGTTTCCTTTTCTTCTTCCATCACTTCTTCTTAATCTACTTATCTACTTTATTATGTTTTCATCATCATCCCCTTGTTTACTTCTTAGTTTCTGTTTGTGACTCCTCTTCCATTTCCATTTTCCTCCTCCTCCTCCTTCTCTCCTTCCTCCTCCTCCTCCCTTTCTATTCCTCCTATTCCTTCTTCTCCTCCTCCTCCTCCACTTCCTTTTCCTTCACTTCCTTCACTTCCTTTTCCTTCCTCCTCCTCCTCCTTCTACGTCCTTCCTTCCCCTTCATTCCTTCCTTCCCTCCTCCTCCTCCTCCTCCTCCTCCTACGCCAAACTCGACCATTCCAGTAGGGACCAGTTGCTTTTTTCCCAGATTTCTTGTGTATTCCATATCTGTTTTTATAATAGGCTTATTGTGGGCCCCGGACTATATACGTTCTTAATCTGGTTTATGTTACCGTTACTGGGGTCTAGGGAAAATTTATGGACGCGTGTATATTGTATAATATGTATATAACTGTGTATTTATTTATTTATTTATTTATTTGTTTCTCTATTCAACGTACGTATTGAATCAAGGTGTCTAGCAATTGATAGATAGTTTATTTTATATACAGTAGTTAATATAGTGTGTGTGTGTGTGTGTGTGTGTGTGTGTGTGTGTGTGTGTGTGTGTGTGTGTGTGTGTGTATGTAGTAATAGCATTAGGATATGGATAATTATATATATATAGCCATTCAATCACTACAATACATAAATATTTATTCATACACATTTAACAATATGCTTACTGAATAATATAGCCATTCAATTATATATGTTTACAATAATTTAATAATTTAAATACATATCTACAAATATATTTCATACATTGACATAATGCTACTGGGGGGATCATCCATTTGTACTGATAAATTGAAACAGTTTATTGCTCATTAATCACAAAGGGTACTTCTTAAGTTGATTGACATCACATAGCGCTATCCAAAATAAAATGAAGAGATCACAAGTTACGAAGCATTATTTAAAATCATATAATGTTAACCATAAAAATTATAAATCCCCCAACGATATGAACTGAGTCACTGTAAATAAACTGTCAACACATCCCCTATAGACGCCTTTCATGACACGCAGGCGCTCAATGGACTAGACAGATAAGCCAGCTATTCTAATGTATGTGGTCCCCCTATTTGAGCTATCATCAGTATCGTGGTTCATAAACCTACACAACAGAGGCAAACACACACACACACAGGTAGATACACACACGCGCAACTCACACACACTATACAGCACCCAAAGACAAACAAGCAAAGATATAGACCCCACACACACACACACACACACACACACACACAATCAGCCATACCTATACGCAAGAACAGACATACGTACATGTAAACAGACAGAAAATAATACAACACACACACACACACACACACACTCAGAAAATCCTATACGCAGACAGACATGCGTATAACAGAGACAGAAAACAGCACACACACACACACACAAACAAACAAACCCCATCCCCCCCCACACACACACACACACCATAACAGTGTTGACATACGTGTCACTGTGGTCACCATCCATCAATCTGTCAACACCTTAAAGTGGACCTTTATAATGGACAACTCTACTTTAAGGCGCCATTTTGAGGGACCTATATCTTATACTCTGTTTCTTTTCAGCTGACGATAATTGAATCCGTTTGTAGCTAATTTATCGATACTTAATGGAAAACTACCGTATGAAACGACCATCATATTACGACCAATTTAATATAATTAGTAACATATTTCATTACAAAATCTTTAAAATAACTGAAAAATATTGATGAAAACTTTGCAATTTACCGTCAGTTGCAAAGAAACCGAGTATAGTGGGTATAACTGTAAGCAACATCCCCCGCACACATACCTGGTACACTACTATATCATACCTGGTACACTACTATATCATACCTGGTACACTACTATATCATACCTGATACACTACTATATCATACCTGGTACACTACTATATCATACCTGATACACTACTATATCATACCTGGTACACTACTATATCATACCTGGTACACTACTCTATCATACCTGGTACACTACTATATCATACCTGGTACACTACTATATCATACCTGGTACACTACTATATCATACCTGGTACACTACTATATCATACCTGGTACACTACTATATCATACCTGGTACACTACTATATCATACCTGGTACACTACTATATCATACCTGGTACACTACTATATCATACCTGGTACACTACTATATCATACCTGGTACACTACTATATCATACCTGGTACACTACTATATCATACCTGGTACACTACTATATCATACCTGGTACACTACTATATCATACCTGGTACACTACTATATCATACCTGGTACACTACTATATCATACCTGGTACACTACTATATCATACCTGGTACACTACTATATCATACCTGGTACACTACTATATCATACCTGGTACACTACTATATCATACCTGGTACACTACTATATCATACCTGGTACACTACTATATCATACCTGGTACACTACTATATCATACCTGGTACACTACTATATCATACCTGGTACACTACTATATCATACCTGATACACTACTATATCATACCTGGTACACTACTATATCATACCTGGTACACTACTATATCATACCTGGTACACTACTATATCATACATGGTACACTACTATATCATACCTGGTACACTACTATATCATACCTGGTACACTACTATATCATAAACTTGAGACAGTGAACGTTAACCCCTTCTGTACCGTCGACATCATTTTAAATTTTATTGTGGTTACTATTAATGGGAGGTATTTAGTTCGTTCCCTAGACCTCCATCAAGCTTAAAATTATACCCCCTTGAGTCCCTTTCAAGATAAATTTGTACATTTTTCGGTAGAAAAATTTCCCGGCCGAAGGCCGGTTCCTCTTAAATTACAGGCTCGCTATCGCTCACCAGGATAAAATCGACACCTGAATGGCACGAAAGGTCTTAATATGGGGTGAAAGTTCTTAAAATCGGTAAACTAATGGGGCAAACGTTTTATAATCTCAAAAGCAATGGGGCTAAACATGAGGGAGAAAGGGGTCAAGACAAAAATCCCTCGAGTGGAGATCTCTCCTTAATCAATTTATTTTAGTCTAGGAAGGACCTCTAGCAATTATAAGGCATCGAACTGTCTTAATCAACCCCTTTAGTTTCCACAGATCCCTCCTAAACTGCATACAATAGTGCTAGAACACTATAGACGTCGCTGGTGCAGTAAAGGGTTAAGTAAGGGAAACACTGACTCGATCACATACTCAAACGCCAATAAAGGAGAGGGTTTTTATAATACTTCCTCAACGTGTCGGAAATGTTCAAGAACATGTGTTTACTGCAGGCGATTGTACATTATACCAAGAGATGCAACTGGCACAACAGCAGTATAGCGATGGCTGTATTTGAGGACAAGTATTATTATTATTATTATATGAATGATAATAATTATGTTTGTGTTGGTTTGGTTTTTACAAGAGGGTAAACTCATACACTATCAAACTATTTGTATGCCTCTACAGTACGTGCATCAAATCCTGTCACTCATTCACAGTACATAAAACACAATTCAACATACCTTATATCCATCAAAAACATACATTATTATTGCATTTCTTTTGTGCATCAATGTTTACGGCTTCAACTTCCTTATAGCCTGAAAATCACATGTGGTCAATATTACCCTCGTCATAGCCAAACCAATTCACACGGTAGACTCCAGTAGTAAACCCATCCATCCATCCATCAACCTGTCATCAACCATGTCCTTCTGTATGTATGTATGTCCCTCAACAAGGACTCTTAACTATACAGATCTCTCTCTCTCTCTCTCTGTATATATTGTAGAAACGTACATACATACATACATTTATAAACCCGAAAGTGCAGTTCCGGTCTCACATCCTGATAGACGCGTTCCAGGCCGCCCTGTTCAGAGGTGCCTCTCTTGTCAGGTTCTTCAATTCAAGATCAGATCGCAAGGTCTGATCCCACGTCTTTCTTGGTCTGCCCCTTGGTGCAGCTCCCTCCACGTTTAAGGGGGGTCACCTGCTTTTTTCTCTTTCTCTCTTTCTCTGGCTTGTATCCATTCGGCCCCATTCAGCCAACTGTTTTAAGACGTTTATCCCCCTCCAGGTGTCGATTTCTTCCTGGCGAGCGATAGCGAGCCAGCATTGTATGGAGAAATTCGGCTTGGCCGGAGACATCTTTCTTTCGAAAAGTGTAAAAATTTAGCTTGCTGTAAAACAAAAAATATATATATATATATATGCTGACTCGCTACCGCTCGCCAGGAAAATATTGATTCCTGGATGGGGGTTAAACGTCTTCAAACAGTAGGCTAAATGGGGCCGAATGCATACAACCCAGAGAGAGCGGGGGAAAGAGTGAAAACAGCGAGGTGGGCTCCCTTAAGGACTTGCATCCCTCCACCCAACTTAGCTCACCCATCCTCTCCACATGTACACTTAATGCAGATATTTTTTTGAGCGAGTGTACGTGTTCTAAATTGCATATATAGTTTTGGCAGTGTAGAGAACATTGACCAACAGCAACCCATCCATCCATCAACCTGTCATCACCCGTGTCTGTCTGTATCTATGTCCCTCAACACACCGATTACTCTTAACTATACACGGATCTCTGGATCTCTCTCTCTCTCTGCTGAAGGTCTTTGAGATAATTATCAACTACTCTTGTAACTCACTTTCGCTCTCTTATCACACATACTCACTCTCCCTCTCTCACACCCTCTTTCTCTTATTCTCTCTCTCTCTGCAGAAGGTCTTTGAGATACCAACTACTCCTTGTAACTCACTTTCGCTCTCTTTCTTACCACACATACTCCCTCTCTCTCTCGCAGCTCGAAAGTAATATATACAGTATATGATTTTCCCTCCTTCCTGAGTAGTCTATTCACAAATTTCAGTGTTTACTCCAGCCCATGAATATATAAAAAACATTGGGGGGGGGTAGTAATAGTAATGATCAATATGTGTGAGGCTATTGTTAACACTAGCTCATCTGACGTCTTGTGGGTTCGGATGATAGTTCGGTTAATCATTATGGAGGATGTTTTGCTCGATATAGTCATTTTCGAGCAATATATTTTAGTTGGTCCTCTAGGGTAACGAATAACACCTTCCCAGACTTCCTTCAAACTAAGAAAAATACTTTGTTTAGTTTTTCCCCCCCAAAGAGAGAGACACCAAGAATATTGAGAGAAGACGAAGGGTTGAATTTGTGTGTTGTTGATGAGTATTAAGGGGAGATCTCCACTTGAGGGATTTTTTTCTTGACCCCTTTCTCCCTCATGTTTAGCCCCATTGCTTTTGATATTATAAAACGTTTGCCACATTAGTTTAGCGATTTTAAGAACTTTCACCCCATATTAAGACCTTTTGTGCAATTCAGGTGTCGATTTTATCCTGGCGAGCGATAGCGAGCCTGTAATTTAAGAGGAACCGGCCTTCGGCCGGGACATTTTTCTACCGAAAAATGTACAAATTTATCTTGAAAGGGACTCAAAGGGGTGTAATTTTAAGCTTGATGGAGGTCTAGGGAACAAACTAAATACCTCCCATTAAGATTATTATATTATGAGAATTAAGGAATAGTTGTGTGGAATATTGTGTCGGGTAGATAGATGGAGCATTTGGGTTTTGCAAGCATTGTGCCTATATATGCACAGTCGGGAGCGATAATAGCTACACACTCATTGTGCCTATATATGCACAGTCGGGAGCGATAATAGCTACACACTCATTGTAATCAGTATCGACAACAAAGGAAACAATACAATAATTCATCATATTAATATTAACAATAATTCATCATATTAATATTAACAATACAATAATTCATCATATTAATATTTACTTCATATTTTTTCACCAACCAACTTTACTTCACAGATGTTTCAGAATTTGGTTATGAAGGTTCAATATTAAGTTGAGTGTAGCCTTATATCAATCCTATTTGATGCGAGGAAGGTCTTTTTGCAACTTTCTTATTTCGCTTCGTGAGTTTGGAGATTTTAAGACGTTTCACTGTATTAGTTAGTGTCGATCTTTATATGGGTGAGCGATAGCGAGTCTGTAATGTAGAAGAGATCGGCCTTTGGACAAGACATCGAAAACAATACAAATTTAAGTGGAATGGGGTCTGGGTGGGCATTATTTAGTTTCAGTGAAGTCTGGTTAGGCGTTTTTTGTTATCCTAGGAGACCAACTATAATTAAGGGGGGGTGACCACCTGTTTTGGTTCTGTCCTTTTCTATCTTTCTCTGGCTTGTATCCATTTGGCCCAATTCAGCCTACTGTTTTAAGATGTTTATCCCCATCCAGGTATACATTTTTTACTGGTGAGCGGTAGCGAGCCAGCATATTTTGTATTTTTGTTTGACAGCAGGCTAAATTTGTACATTTTTCGATAGAAAAATTTCTCCGGCGACGCCAAATTTTTTCATATAATGCTGGCTCGCTATCGCTCGCCAGGAAGAAATCGACACTTAGATGGGGATAAACGTCTTAAAATAGTTGGCTGAATGGGGCCGAATGGATACAAGCCAGAGAAAGAGAGAAAAGGACAGAAATAACAAAAAGCAGGTCACCCCCCTTAAAGTACATAACTCGTAAATGGCAAGAGCAAGCAATATCCTCAATAAGGTGAGCGGGGGTGGAGAACTCACGGTATTTGCACCCCTTTACTTCTGGGGAGATGCTTTATCAAAATTGGTGATACGATGTTTTCAAGAAAGTTTATATGGAAATAAGACACCAAGGATATTGAGATAAGACAATATGTGTGTTGTAGAAGAATACAGGGATAATCGTGTGGGAGATTTCTCTCTCCCTTCCCTTCCCTTCCCTCCCTCCCTCCCTCCCTCCCTCCCTTCCCTTCCCTCCCTCCCTCCCTCCCTCCCTTCTCTCTCTCTCTCTCTCCTCTCTCTCTCTCTCTCTCTCTCTCTCTCTCTCTCTCTTTTCTCTCTCTCTCTCTCTCTCTCTCTCTCTCTCTATATATATATATATATATATATATATATATATATATATATATATATATATGGGTTTGTGTGTGGGTGTGGGTGTTAACCTAGCTATAAACTGATAAGGTGTGATGTGACAGAAAGGGTTAAGGCGGGTATTGAGTAAGGCCGGGACAGAGAGGGACTTTTCCCACAGCCTTGAGTTACTTCTCTTACGTAGTGTGTAGCATGGGGACAATAATTGTTCAATACACCGTACGCCATATTCACAACCAGTTTACTAATTGAATATAGATAGATAGATAGATAGATAGATAGATAGATTATATGTTTTTTTATTATACCTGAACTGAGCTAAGAAAATTAATAACAAAGAGGAAAATCAAAACGAAAAGAATAGGAAGGCCTGTGATGCTAGGGGGTCCCAATATGGCGGCACTGTTGTCCAGTTCAACACTGCCTGTCTTTTACAGCCATGTTAACAAATATATTCCTATAAATTTCCTTTTTTTTTTTTTTTTTGTAAGAAAAAGACAAATTTAACACACGAAATAATCTAGCTACAAAAGCGCTTGGGTCGGGAGAGATGAGAGCCACATTTCCATATGACCAATAGGGGACAACATAGTCAGAAGTTGTGAAATTAAAGGGGTAGTGCTTGGTTTTTGGTCTATATACTTATTCAGTAATTTGTTTTTAGTGTCATCACTAGATTCCATGAAGCTTAAAAAATACCCTCCAGACCGCCTTTCAAGATAAATTTGTACATTTTTCGGTAGAAAAATTACCCGGCCGATGGCCGGTTCCTTCTAAAATTACAGGCTCGCTATCGCTCGCCAGGGAAAAATCGACACCTAAATGGCACGAAAGGTCTAAATATTGACAAAGACATGGGGCGAAAGGTATCAAAATTGCCAAACTAACGGAAGGCAAATATTAACATTTCAAAACTAATATGCTAAACATGAGGGAGAAGGGGGTCCAGAAAAAGCGAGTAGTGGCCCCCTATTAAGACTCGACTTTTCTATCGCGACTGTACCCGGAGTCTCGTGAGCTTCCGTCGTCGATCACCCAATGCCACACTTCCTCATACAACTTGCAATTTAGGGGGGGGGGGGGTTATATTTTCATTGACACTTCTGATATATATATATTTGTGTGGAGAAGTCTTGGGCTGTGATTTATGGGGCTAACTTACTACTCCTCCTCCTCCTCCTCCTCCTCCTACTCACTCTCTCTCTTTGGGGGCTAATATTTTCATTGACTTCTGATATATATAATATTTGTGTGGAAGAGTCTGGGGCTGTGATTTATAAGGTTAGCTCCTCCTCCTCCTCCTCCTCCTCCTCCTCCTCCTCCTCCTCCTCCTCCTCCTCTCCGTTTTTGTCTTATTTTTGTAACTGTTATTAAATTGTTTCTTTTCTTCTCTCTTTCTCTGTATCTCTCCCTGTCTATATCCATCTATCATTTCACTACATTTATAAATGCTCTCTCTCTCTCTCTCGTATATTCCTGACTTCCTGACCACCTAGCCGGGACTGTAAGGCCTGTGTGATCAGTGTACATATGCCACTCTGTGTATCTCTGTATGGTGTCCTCGTATTTGTTTTCGCTCCCTCTAACTATTTTTTCATTACCGTCTTCTCATGGGCTAAAAATCGAACATAAATTCTGAATAGTTTGCATTTAATTTAACCCTTTGAGTACCAGCGACGTGTGTTATATTATATTCTAGCTATATTTAGACGATATTATGCAGCTTAAGAAGCATTTGTGGTACTTAAAATGGTTGGTTGAGATAGTTTGAAGCCTTATTATTGGTATATGTCCTTCCTAAGTTGAATAAAATCGAGTAATCATTGCCAGAATATAATTAAAAGGATGTCACCGGTATTGAACGGGTTAATTATAAACGTATTATCAATGAAGTACAAATGTCCTTATTTTATCAATTCCGAGTGTATTGTATATACGAAAAGATAACCAAGTATATTATCATCTGTTATTTCTATATATATTTTCAAGATTGCTAAAATTATAGTTTACGATGATACGTCTTTCGGTTTTAGCTATTATTTTCCCTCGGTGAATGCGAGATTGGCTTATGGACAATTGAAATCACAACACTTTCCATTTCGGCGTAGATTTTCCGTGATATAAAAGACTTGTTTTTTACCGGGCATAAATTCCCAATTTTGGCATATTTAGTAGTCAGTGATTATATGTTAGGTGTAAATGAGGGTCCCGCAGGTGCAGACAATCTCCTATTTGGATTATATTTTATCAAAGGCTTGCTTACCGGGCATACATTCCCAATTTTGGCATATTTAGTAGCCAGTGATTATATGTTAGGTGTAAATAATGGTCTGATCACAGGTGCAGACAATCTCCTACCTGGATTATATTAAATGTTTTCAGTGTTGTTGATGCATGGCTTCCGCAGTTTTGGTTCGTATTTTCCCCTGTAATATATTTTTCTCTTTAAGGGGAGAGGGGTCGTTTTTCTAGATCCCCTTCTCCCTCATGTTTAAGCCCATTAGTTTTCAGATTTTAAGATGCTTGCCCCATTAGTTTGGCGCTTTTAAAACCTTTCACCCCATTTTTTTGGCAATTATAAGACTTTTCGTGCTATTTAGGTGTCGATTTTTTCTCTGGCGAACGATAGTGAGCCTGTAATTTTGGAAGAACCGGCCTTCGGCCGGGAAATTTTTCTACCGAAAATGTACAAATTAATCTAAAAGGGGGATCTAATGGAAGTATGTTTAAGTTTGATGGAAGGTTAGGGAAGAAACTGGAAAAATAATAAATTAATGAAAATGTCGACTAAAAAGTGAACCATCCCCTCTTAAGCTGTACTACCAGTGTAACAGACTCAAACACGGATTTGTATTATGTGTGTGTGTGTGTGTGTGTGTGTGTGTGTGTGTGTGTGTGTGTGTGTGTGTGTGTGTGTGTGTGTGTGTGTGTGTGTGTGTGTGTGTGTGTGTGTGTGTGTGTGTGTGTGTGTGTGTGTGTGTGTGTGTGTGTGTGTGTGTGTGTGTGTGTGTGTGTGTGTGTGTGCGCGCGCGCGCGCGTAACAATAAATACTAATAAACGGTTCATTGATAGTGGCGGCCATTGGCTGAACAATGTACAAAGGAACAGTTTGTTGCTAAACTCTAATTTATATTAATTTACAATATGGACCAAAGCAAGAGATTGCATATGAGCTACAGGTATTTGATCAGTTAGATATTATGTACTTTGTTTGTCGATGATTTTCGAGTCGAGATAATAGTGGTAGGCCTATGTACACTCTGTCAAAAAAGTATCTGCACCCCTACCCTGATAACCTGGTGTGTACAGCTTGGTTGTATAGGTTGTAGGTCGTAGATAGTAGGTCTTAGGTAATATATGTAGATAGTAGTATAGATGGATATATCTACAGGTAGATACAGTATACAAACACTACCAAGCTGTACACACCAGATTATCAGGGTAGGGGTGCAGATACTTGTTGGACCGAGTGTACATATTAAAAGTGTTCTCTTGCAAGCTTGTGAGTTGATTTACTGTTTATATAGAATAGAGATGACAAATCTCGTTCGACTATGATTACTGTTTGTCTAGGGTGTTTTTTCTAGTCGGTTTCTATGCCATGTTCACTGTTCCCTTAAAATATGTCAGTTTTGTAGGGTGAACCGAAATAATGAGGTATCGCTTTCATTTGTTTGTTCTATGTTGTTCGGAGGGTCTATTGAAATAACATTTACACATTTGAGTCCTAGAGGGAGATTATAAGCGAAAGAAAATCGCCAAATGGTAACCAGAATATGATGAAAATTACGTCATCGTGCTGAAGGGGTTAAGTGGAGGGGCTGCCATTCTTTTAAAGTTCACAGAATAATGTAGCGATCAATAAGTTTATCATCATTCTCATAACAAAATATATTATCATTGGTAATTTTGTCATTGATATTATTTATTTATTTATTTATTTATTAATTTATTTATATATTTTTAGAAAACAAATCAGAAGCTTATAATATATCGGATCAAAATATTAACTTTAAAGGATAAATATCATGGTATAAATTCATCACCACAACTTTTATTATCGTAAAATGATATTCACATAAACTTTGAAGCGCAATAAATTAGTCCCTATCCAATGGACGTGGAATTCGTTGAAGGAAATCATAAATAGGAGAACAAATTTAATTATCTTTAATTTTATTAGTTCTCAAGTTTACCAATAACTTAATTTAATCATGGGTTTACGGATTTCATATGGGAGTCGATAAACTACACTTAATAATAATTAATATATACAACCAGGAGTTAATATATCGGTGCATTTGTGCAATCACCTAAAAAGTTGGATCATACCAACATATTATTAAAATTTGATTTATCAATCAAGTCAAATAGAAAGGGGTTCCTTAAATATACGTTTGTTTGGTTTGCTAAAATTAATTATCTCTCTCTCTCTCTCTCTCTCTCTCTCTTTCTCTCTCTCTCTCTTCTTACTTTACCCCAGAATGAACATGTAATGGGGCAGGATGAACAGGAAATGTTAGGTAATGGATCTCGGCCCACTATATATATATATATATAATTTGCACACGCACACACACATACACACACACACTTCCGGGGTCCCTCCAAAGTAAGACTTACTATGGTCGTTGGTTGAAGTGAAGACAGTGAAGCCTGACGAGAGTTACACAGAGTTATACAGATACTCAGAGCACACAGACCTTACGTTCCATAGTAGGTGGTCCGGCTTCAACACTACTAGAGACATGGACAGTTTATAGTGGAAGAATAGGACAGCAAAATAGAAGGCGCTCTCTCTCCCATCCTTCGCTCCTTCCGGCTAAAAAGTCGTACCGGAAACTAGGATGAAGTGAACCCTTATGGATCAGGAAATACCCACAGGGAAAGTTTGTATAGGATAGAAAGAAATTAGTCTGAAACTGAACTTGCACTTACAAACCCATTAACTTTAACTATATTTATTCATATTTATCCAATCTCAAGACAGACACAGACAGACAGACAGAGAGAGAGAGATTGACATATATATATGAGAAGTGTTATATACGGATAATGACAAACAACAAATAATAATACGAAATATGGAGTCTATTTATGCTCATATCCAACTTGGCCCATTCTTATATATCAACTCGGAAAATTCTTAAGGGGAGATGGTTCGTTTGTCTGGTCCCCCTTCTTATTACCATTAGTTAAAAGATTTTAAGATGTTTGTCCCATTAATTTGTCGATTTTAAGACCTTTCGCCCCATTTCTTTGTCAATATTTAGACCTTTCGTGCTATTTAGGTGTCGATTTTTTTTCCTGACGAACGATAGTGAGCCTGTAATTTTGGAAGAACCGGCCTTTGGCCAAGACATTTTTCTACCGAAAAATTTACAAATTTATCTAGAAGGGGGATTTAAGGGATGTTTTTGCCGTAAGTTTGAGGGCGGTCTAGGGAGGAAACAAACAAAAAATAGTACTAAATATATGAAATAATCGACCCAAAAAATACAACCATCCCCCTTAACCCCTTCAGCATGATGACGCCTTTATATCTATTATTCTGACTAATATCAGACAAGTTTATGCAGTTTAAGAAGGACCTATGTTATTCAGATGGTTTATCGACATCGTATTTACCCCTTTGAGTCCTAGAGGTCGAGTATAAGCTTAATAAAGTCGTCTAATGTTAACCAATATACTGTACGATGAAAATTAAGTAAGTTATCGTGCTGAAGGGGTTAAGATTTTTATTTCTGGACACCCTTCTCCCTCATGCTTTGCCCTATCATTATTATTGGAAATTTAAGACATTCGCCCCCATTAGTTTGATGATACTGCGACCTTAATTCGTGCCAGTTAGGTGTCAATTTTTATCCTGATGAGCGATAACGAACCTGCAATATAGGAGGAACCAATCATCGGTCCAGGCATTAGTCTACCGAAAATGCACACATTTATCTTGAAGGGGTGACTTGTTGCAGTTATTCTATTTTTGTATGTACGTATATATTTATTTATTTACTATGTTTTATATTATTTGTTTCAATATATATGTTTTGTTTATTTATTTGTATTTATTCTTTTGTGGTGGAGTTCTAAAGACAATCAGAAAATAATATATAAATATACAGACGAATAAAATTCTCCCTTTAAAAGGCTGGAAATGGGCCGAGATGGACTTAGAGTAAACCGGAAATACAGAGAGAGGGAAAGGGAATGGGCCGGGTAAAAGGGAAAGTGAGGGGGGGGGGGGTTTAGATACGAACACTTCCTTTTCTTTTCTTTTCTCGTACTCTTTGTTTGCATTTTCGCATTGGAATAGACAACTAGCAATCCTAGGGTGTATGCAACTCAATTTCGTCGGTCGTGATTTGACCGCTCAAAAAGTGAAAAAGTCCACAGGGTCGTACCTGTCGAAATATCGCGTTTGCGAAGCGTCTCCAAAAATTACTTTGGCCGTTAATTTTTACTTGGGAGATAGTGCCGAGTAGAAAAGTGCAAAAAAGAACGAAAATATATATTTGGTATACTGAGAAACAAGCCTTATCCGAGTTAGCGTAAACGTCAGTTTTGAGCAGCGCCTCCATCGGAGTATGAATGAATCGCTACTGCTGCGGTTTTCTGCCTGCTTTCGTGTAGCTTGTAACATTAGAATACTCTGGTCAACCCTTTTCAGCTTGAGAAGGACATCTACCTATATATTTGAGGATGTATAATGTCGATTAGGCTTTGCATACGCATTTCGTTAGCTAATGTACTGTACAATTGTCAAATATGCCAAACTTGTAAGCCCTGCCCTAGGTGCAAATGTGCTTAGAATTAAAAAATATTTTTGCTACTGACCTACGCTCAGCCTGAGCAATCCTAAGGTGTATGCAACTCAATTTCGTCGGTCGTGATTTGACCGCTCAAAAAGTGAAAAAGTCCACAGGGTCGTACCTGTCGAAATATCGCGTTTGCGAAGCGTCTCCAAAAATTACTTTGGCCGTTAATTTTTACTTGGGAGATAGTGCCGAGTAGAAAAGTGCAAAAAAAGAACGAAAATATATATTTGGTATACTGAGAAACAAGCCTTATCCGAGTTAGCGTAAACGTCAGTTTTGAGCAGCGCCTCCATCGGAGTATGAATGAATCGCTACTGCTGCGGTTTTCTGCCTGCTTTCGTGTAGCTTGTAACATTAGAATACTCTGGTCAACCCTTTTCAGCTTGAGAAGGACATCTACCTATATATTTGAGGATGTATAATGTCGATTAGGCTTTGCATACGCATTTCGTTAGCTAATGTACTGTACAATTGTCAAATATGCCAAACTTGTAAGCCCTGCCCTAGGTGCAAATGTGCTTAGAATTAAAAAATATTTTTGCTACTGACCTACGCTCAGCCTGAGCAATCCTAAGGTGTATGCAACTCAATTTCGTCGGTCGTGATTTGACCGCTCAAAAAGTGAAAAAGTCCACAGGGTCGTACCTGTCGAAATATCGCGTTTGCGAAGCGTCTCCAAAAATTACTTTGGCCGTTAATTTTTACTTGGGAGATAGTGCCGAGTAGAAAAGTGCAAAAAAGAACGAAAATATATACTTGGTATACTGGGAAACAAGCCTTATCCGAGTTAGCGTAAACGTCAGTTTTGAGCAGCGCCTCCATCGGAGGATGAATGAATTGCTACTGCTGCGGTTTTCTGCCTGCTTTCGTGTAGCTTGTAACATTAGAATACTCTGGTCAACCCTTTTCAGCTTGAGAAGGACATCTACCTATATATTTGAGAATGTATAATGTCGATTAGGCTTTGCATACGCATTTCGTTAGCTAATGTACTGTACAATTGTCAAATATGCCAAACTTGTAAGCCCTGCCCTAGGTGCAAATGTGCTTAGAATTAAAAAATATTTTTGCTACTGACCTACGCTCAGCCTGAGCAATCCTAAGGTGTATGCAACTCAATTTCGTCGGTCGTGATTTGACCGCTCAAAAAGTGAAAAAGTCCACAGGGTCGTACCTGTCGAAATATCGCGTTTGCGAAGCGTCTCCAAAAATTACTTTGGCCGTTAATTTTTACTTGGGAGATAGTGCCGAGTAGAAAAGTGCAAAAAAGAACGAAAATATATTTGGTATACTGAGAAACAAGCCTTATCCGAGTTAGCGTAAACGTCAGTTTTGAGCAGCGCCTCCATCGGAGTATGAATGAATCGCTACTGCTGCGGTTTTCTGCCTGCTTTCGTGTAGCTTGTAACATTAGAATACTCTGGTCAACCCTTTTCAGCTTGAGAAGGACATCTACCTATATATTTGAGGATGTATAATGTCGATTAGGCTTTGCATACGCATTTCGTTAGCTAATGTACTGTACAATTGTCAAATATGCCAAACTTGTAAGCCCTGCCCTAGGTGCAAATGTGCTTAGAATTAAAAAATATTTTTGCTACTGACCTACGCTCAGCCTGAGCAATCCTAAGGTGTATGCAACTCAATTTCGTCGGTCGTGATTTGACCGCTCAAAAAGTGAAAAAGTCCACAGGGTCGTACCTGTCGAAATATCGCGTTACTTTGGCCGTTAATTTTTACTTGGGAGATAGTGCCGAGTAGAAAAGTGCAAAAAAGAACGAAAATATATATTTGGTATACTGAGAAACAAGCCTTATCCGAGTTAGCGTAAACGTCAGTTTTGAGCAGCGCCTCCATCGGAGTATGAATGAATCGCTACTGCTGCGGTTTTCTGCCTGCTTTCGTGTAGCTTGTAACATTAGAATACTCTGGTCAACCCTTTTCAGCTTGAGAAGGACATCTACCTATATATTTGAGGATGTATAATGTCGATTAGGCTTTGCATACGCATTTCGTTAGCTAATGTACTGTACAATTGTCAAATATGCCAAACTTGTAAGCCCTGCCCTAGGTGCAAATGTGCTTAGAATTAAAAATATTTTTGCTACTGACCTACGCTCAGCCTGAGCAATCCTAAGGTGTATGCAACTCAATTTCGTCGGTCGTGATTTGACCGCTCAAAAAGTGAAAAAGTCCACAGGGTCGTACCTGTCGAAATATCGCGTTTGCGAAGCGTCTCCAAAAATTACTTTGGCCGTTAATTTTTACTTGGGAGATAGTGCCGAGTAGAAAAGTGCAAAAAAGAACGAAAATATATTTGGTATACTGAGAAACAAGCCTTATCCGAGTTAGCGTAAACGTCAGTTTTGAGCAGCGCCTCCATCGGAGTATGAATGAATCGCTACTGCTGCGGTTTTCTGCCTGCTTTCGTGTAGCTTGTAACATTAGAATACTCTGGTCAACCCTTTTCAGCTTGAGAAGGACATCTACCTATATATTTGAGGATGTATAATGTCGATTAGGCTTTGCATACGCATTTCGTTAGCTAATGTACTGTACAATTGTCAAATATGCCAAACTTGTAAGCCCTGCCCTAGGTGCAAATGTGCTTAGAATTAAAAAATATTTTTGCTACTGACCTTCGCTCAGCCTGAGCAATCCTAAGGTGTATGCAACTCAATTTCGTCGGTCGTGATTTGACCGCTCAAAAAGTGAAAAAGTCCACAGGGTCGTACCTGTCGAAATATCGCGTTTGCGAAGCGTCTCCAAAAATTACTTTGGCCGTTAATTTTCACTTGGGAGATAGTGCCGAGTAGAAAAGTGCAATAAAAAACAAATATATGTATTTGGTATACTGAGAAACAAGCCTTATCCGAGTTAGCGTAAACGTCCGTTTTGAGCAGCGACTCCATCGGAGTATGAATGAATCGCTACTGCTGCGGTTTTCTGCCTGCTTTCGTGTAGCTTGTAACATTAGAATACTCTGGTCAACCCTTTTCAGCTTGAGAAGGATATCTACCTATATATTTGAGGATGTATAATGTCGATTAGGCTTCGCATACGCATTTCGTTAGCTAATGTACTGCACAATTGTCAAATATGCCAAACTTGTAAGCCCTGCCCTAGGTGCAAATGTGCTTTAAAAACAAATTTTTGCTACTGACCTACGCTCAGCCTGAGCAATCCTAAGGTGTATGCAACTCAATTTCGTCGGTCGTGATTTGACCGCTCAAAAAGTGAAAAAGTCCACAGGGTCGTACCTGTCGAAATATCGCGTTTGCGAAGCGTCTCCAAAAATTACTTTGGCCGTTAATTTTTACTTGGGAGATAGTGCCGAGTAGAAAAGTGCAAAAAAGAACGAAAATATATATGGTATACTGAGAAACAAGCCTTATCCGAGTTAGCGTAAACGTCAGTTTTGAGCAGCGCCTCCATCGGAGTATGAATGAATCGCTACTGCTGCGGTTTTCTGCCTGCTTTCGTGTAGCTTGTAACATTAGAATACTCTGGTCAACCCTTTTCAGCTTGAGAAGGACATCTACCTATATATTTGAGGATGTATAATGTCGATTAGGCTTTGCATACGCATTTCGTTAGCTAATGTACTGTACAATTGTCAAATATGCCAAACTTGTAAGCCCTGCCCTAGGTGCAAATGTGCTTAGAATTAAAAAATATTTTTGCTACTGACCTACGCTCAGCCTGAGCAATCCTAAGGTGTATGCAACTCAATTTCGTCGGTCGTGATTTGACCGCTCAGAAAGTGAAAAAGTCCACAGGGTCGTACCTGTCGAAATATCGCGTTTGCGAAGCGTCTCCAAAAATTACTTTGGCCGTTAATTTTTACTTGGGAGATAGTGCCGAGTAGAAAAGTGCAAAAAAGAACGAAAATATATATTTGGTATACTGAGAAACAAGCCTTATCCGAGTTAGCGTAAACGTCAGTTTTGAGCAGCGCCTCCATCGGAGTATGAATGAATCGCTACTGCTGCGGTTTTCTGCCTGCTTTCGTGTAGCTTGTAACATTAGAATACTCTGGTCAACCCTTTTCAGCTTGAGAAGGACATCTACCTATATATTTGAGGATGTATAATGTCGATTAGGCTTTGCATACGCATTTCGTTAGCTAATGTACTGTACAATTGTCAAATATGCCAAACTTGTAAGCCCTGCCCTAGGTGCAAATGTGCTTAGAATTAAAAAATATTTTTGCTACTGACCTACGCTCAGCCTGAGCAATCCTAAGGTGTATGCAACTCAATTTCGTCGGTCGTGATTTGACCGCTCAGAAAGTGAAAAAGTCCACAGGGTCGTACCTGTCGAAATATCGCGTTTGCGAAGCGTCTCCAAAAATTACTTTGGCCGTTAATTTTTACTTGGGAGATAGTGCCGAGTAGAAAAGTGCAAAAAAGAACGAAAATATATATTTGGTATACTGAGAAACAAGCCTTATCCGAGTTAGCGTAAACGTCAGTTTTGAGCAGCGCCTCCATCGGAGTATGAATGAATCGCTACTGCTGCGGTTTTCTGCCTGCTTTCGTGTAGCTTGTAACATTAGAATACTCTGGTCAACCCTTTTCAGCTTGAGAAGGACATCTACCTATATATTTGAGGATGTATAATGTCGATTAGGCTTTGCATACGCATTTCGTTAGCTAATGTACTGTACAATTGTCAAATATGCCAAACTTGTAAGCCCTGCCCTAGGTGCAAATGTGCTTAGAATTAAAAAATATTTTTGCTACTGACCTACGCTCAGCCTGAGCAATCCTAAGGTGTATGCAACTCAATTTCGTCGGTCGTGATTTGACCGCTCAAAAAGTGAAAAAGTCCACAGGGTCGTACCTGTCGAAATATCGCGTTTGCGAAGCGTCTCCAAAAATTACTTTGGCCGTTAATTTTTACTTGGGAGATAGTGCCGAGTAGAAAAGTGCAAAAAAGAACGAAAATATATATTTGGTATACTGAGAAACAAGCCTTATCCGAGTTAGCGTAAACGTCAGTTTTGAGCAGCGCCTCCATCGGAGTATGAATGAATCGCTACTGCTGCGGTTTTCTGCCTGCTTTCGTGTAGCTTGTAACATTAGAATACTCTGGTCAACCCTTTTCAGCTTGAGAAGGACATCTACCTATATATTTGAGGATGTATAATGTCGATTAGGCTTTGCATACGCATTTCGTTAGCTAATGTACTGTACAATTGTCAAATATGCCAAACTTGTAAGCCCTGCCCTAGGTGCAAATGTGCTTAGAATTAAAAATATTATTGCTACTGACCTACGCTCAGCCTGAGCAATCCTAAGGTGTATGCAACTCAATTTCGTCGGTCGTGATTTGACCGCTCAAAAAGTGAAAAAGTCCACAGGGTCGTACCTGTCGAAATATCGCGTTTGCGAAGCGTCTCCAAAAATTACTTTGGCCGTTAATTTTTACTTGGGAGATAGTGCCGAGTAGAAAAGTGCAAAAAAGAACGAAAATATATATTTGGTATACTGAGAAACAAGCCTTATCCGAGTTAGCGTAAACGTCAGTTTTGAGCAGCGCCTCCATCGGAGTATGAATGAATCGCTACTGCTGCGGTTTTCTGCCTGCTTTCGTGTAGCTTGTAACATTAGAATACTCTGGTCAACCCTTTTCAGCTTGAGAAGGACATCTACCTATATATTTGAGGATGTATAATGTCGATTAGGCTTTGCATACGCATTTCGTTAGCTAATGTACTGTACAATTGTCAAATATGCCAAACTTGTAAGCCCTGCCCTAGGTGCAAATGTGCTTAGAATTAAAAAATATTTTTGCTACTGACCTACGCTCAGCCTGAGCAATCCTAAGGTGTATGCAACTCAATTTCGTCGGTCGTGATTTGACCGCTCAAAAAGTGAAAAAGTCCACAGGGTCGTACCTGTCGAAATATCGCGTTTGCGAAGCGTCTCCAAAAATTACTTTGGCCGTTAATTTTTACTTGGGAGATAGTGCCGAGTAGAAAAGTGCAAAAAAGAACGAAAATATATATTTGGTATACTGAGAAACAAGCCTTATCCGAGTTAGCGTAAACGTCAGTTTTGAGCAGCGCCTCCATCGGAGTATGAATGAATCGCTACTGCTGCGGTTTTCTGCCTGCTTTCGTGTAGCTTGTAACATTAGAATACTCTGGTCAACCCTTTTCAGCTTGAGAAGGACATCTACCTATATATTTGAGGATGTATAATGTCGATTAGGCTTTGCATACGCATTTCGTTAGCTAATGTACTGTACAATTGTCAAATATGCCAAACTTGTAAGCCCTGCCCTAGGTGCAAATGTGCTTAGAATTAAAAAATATTTTTGCTACTGACCTACGCTCAGCCTGAGCAATCCTAAGGTGTATGCAACTCAATTTCGTCGGTCGTGATTTGACCGCTCAAAAAGTGAAAAAGTCCACAGGGTCGTACCTGTCGAAATATCGCGTTTGCGAAGCGTCTCCAAAAATTACTTTGGCCGTTAATTTTTACTTGGGAGATAGTGCCGAGTAGAAAAGTGCAAAAAAGAACGAAAATATATACTTGGTATACTGAGAAACAAGCCTTATCCGACTTAGCGTAAACGTCAGTTTTGAGCAGCGCGTCCATCGGAGTATGAATGAATCGCTACTGCTGCGGTTTTCTGCCTGCTTTCGTGTAGCTTGTAACATTAGAATACTCTGGTCAACCCTTTTCAGCTTGAGAAGGACATCTACCTATATATTTGAGAATGTATAATGTCGATTAGGCTTTGCATACGCATTTCGTTAGCTAATGTACTGTACAATTGTCAAATATGCCAAACTTGTAAGCCCTGCCCTAGGTGCAAATGTGCTTAGAATTAAAAAATATTTTTGCTACTGACCTACGCTCAGCCTGAGCAATCCTAAGGTGTATGCAACTCAATTTCGTCGGTCGTGATTTGACCGCTCAAAAAGTGAAAAAGTCCACAGGGTCGTACCTGTCGAAATATCGCGTTTGCGAAGCGTCTCCAAAAATTACTTTGGCCGTTAATTTTTACTTGGGAGATAGTGCCGAGTAGAAAAGTGCAAAAAAGAACGAAAATATATTTGGTATACTGAGAAACAAGCCTTATCCGAGTTAGCGTAAACGTCAGTTTTGAGCAGCGCCTCCATCGGAGTATGAATGAATCGCTACTGCTGCGGTTTTCTGCCTGCTTTCGTGTAGCTTGTAACATTAGAATACTCTGGTCAACCCTTTTCAGCTTGAGAAGGACATCTACCTATATATTTGAGGATGTATAATGTCGATTAGGCTTTGCATACGCATTTCGTTAGCTAATGTACTGTACAATTGTCAAATATGCCAAACTTGTAAGCCCTGCCCTAGGTGCAAATGTGCTTAGAATTAAAAAATATTTTTGCTACTGACCTACGCTCAGCCTGAGCAATCCTAAGGTGTATGCAACTCAATTTCGTCGGTCGTGATTTGACCGCTCAGAAAGTGAAAAAGTCCACAGGGTCGTACCTGTCGAAATATCGCGTTTGCGAAGCGTCTCCAAAAATTACTTTGGCCGTTAATTTTTACTTGGGAGATAGTGCCGAGTAGAAAAGTGCAAAAAAGAACGAAAATATATATTTGGTATACTGAGAAACAAGCCTTATCCGAGTTAGCGTAAACGTCAGTTTTGAGCAGCGCCTCCATCGGAGTATGAATGAATCGCTACTGCTGCGGTTTTCTGCCTGCTTTCGTGTAGCTTGTAACATTAGAATACTCTGGTCAACCCTTTTCAGCTTGAGAAGGACATCTACCTATATATTTGAGGATGTATAATGTCGATTAGGCTTTGCATACGCATTTCGTTAGCTAATGTACTGTACAATTGTCAAATATGCCAAACTTGTAAGCCCTGCCCTAGGTGCAAATGTGCTTAGAATTAAAAAATATTTTTGCTACTGACCTACGCTCAGCCTGAGCAATCCTAAGGTGTATGCAACTCAATTTCGTCGGTCGTGATTTGACCGCTCAAAAAGTGAAAAAGTCCACAGGGTCGTACCTGTCGAAATATCGCGTTTGCGAAGCGTCTCCAAAAATTACTTTGGCCGTTAATTTTTACTTGGGAGATAGTGCCGAGTAGAAAAGTGCAAAAAGAACGAAAATATATATTTGGTATACTGAGAAACAAGCCTTATCCGAGTTAGCGTAAACGTCAGTTTTGAGCAGCGCCTCCATCGGAGTATGAATGAATCGCTACTGCTGCGGTTTTCTGCCTGCTTTCGTGTAGCTTGTAACATTAGAATACTCTGGTCAACCCTTTTCAGCTTGAGAAGGACATCTACCTATATATTTGAGGATGTATAATGTCGATTAGGCTTTGCATACGCATTTCGTTAGCTAATGTACTGTACAATTGTCAAATATGCCAAACTTGTAAGCCCTGCCATAGGTGCAAATGGGCTTAGAATTAAAAATATTTGTGCTACTGACCTACGCTCAGCCTGAGCAATCCTAAGGTGTATGCAACTCAATTTCGTCGGTCGTGATTTGACCGCTCAAAAAGTGAAAAAGTCCACAGGGTCGTACCTGTCGAAATATCGCGTTTGCGAAGCGTCTCCAAAAATTACTTTGGCCGTTAATTTTTACTTGGGAGATAGTGCCGAGTAGAAAAGTGCAAAAAAGAACGAAGATATATATTTGGTATACTGAGAAACAAGCCTTATCCGAGTTAGCGTAAACGTCAGTTTTGAGCAGCGCCTCCATCGGAGTATGAATGAATCGCTACTGCTGCGGTTTTCTGCCTGCTTTCGTGTAGCTTGTAACATTAGAATACTCTGGTCAACCCTTTTCAGCTTGAGAAGGACATCTACCTATATATTTGAGGATGTATAATGTCGATTAGGCTTTGCATACGCATTTCGTTAGCTAATGTACTGTACAATTGTCAAATATGCCAAACTTGTAAGCCCTGCCCTAGGTGCAAATGTGCTTAGAATTAAAAATATTTTTGCTACTGACCTACGCTCAGCCTGAGCAATCCTAAGGTGTATGCAACTCAATTTCGTCGGTCGTGATTTGACCGCTCAGAAAGTGAAAAAGTCCACAGGGTCGTACCTGTCGAAATATCGCGTTTGCGAAGCGTCTCCAAAAATTACTTTGGCCGTTAATTTTTACTTGGGAGATAGTGCCGAGTAGAAAAGTGCAAAAAAGAACGAAAATATATATTTGGTATACTGAGAAACAAGCCTTATCCGAGTTAGCGTAAACGTCAGTTTTGAGCAGCGCCTCCATCGGAGTATGAATGAATCGCTACTGCTGCGGTTTTCTGCCTGCTTTCGTGTAGCTTGTAACATTAGAATACTCTGGTCAACCCTTTTCAGCTTGAGAAGGACATCTACCTATATATTTGAGGATGTATAATGTCGATTAGGCTTTGCATACGCATTTCGTTAGCTAATGTACTGTACAATTGTCAAATATGCCAAACTTGTAAGCCCTGCCCTAGGTGCAAATGTGCTTAGAATTAAAAAATATTTTTGCTACTGACCTACGCTCAGCCTGAGCAATCCTAAGGTGTATGCAACTCAATTTCGTCGGTCGTGATTTGACCGCTCAGAAAGTGAAAAAGTCCACAGGGTCGTACCTGTCGAAATATCGCGTTTGCGAAGCGTCTCCAAAAATTACTTTGGCCGTTAATTTTTACTTGGGAGATAGTGCCGAGTAGAAAAGTGCAAAAAAGAACGAAAATATATATTTGGTATACTGAGAAACAAGCCTTATCCGAGTTAGCGTAAACGTCAGTTTTGAGCAGCGCCTCCATCGGAGTATGAATGAATCGCTACTGCTGCGGTTTTCTGCCTGCTTTCGTGTAGCTTGTAACATTAGAATACTCTGGTCAACCCTTTTCAGCTTGAGAAGGACATCTACCTATATATTTGAGGATGTATAATGTCGATTAGGCTTTGCATACGCATTTCGTTAGCTAATGTACTGTACAATTGTCAAATATGCCAAACTTGTAAGCCCTGCCCTAGGTGCAAATGTGCTTAGAATTAAAAAATATTTTTGCTACTGACCTACGCTCAGCCTGAGCAATCCTAAGGTGTATGCAACTCAATTTCGTCGGTCGTGATTTGACCGCTCAAAAAGTGAAAAAGTCCACAGGGTCGTACCTGTCGAAATATCGCGTTTGCGAAGCGTCTCCAAAAATTACTTTGGCCGTTAATTTTTACTTGGGAGATAGTGCCGAGTAGAAAAGTGCAAAAAAGAACGAATATATATTTGGTATACTGAGAAACAAGCCTTATCCGAGTTAGCGTAAACGTCAGTTTTGAGCAGCGCCTCCATCGGAGTATGAATGAATCGCTACTGCTGCGGTTTTCTGCCTGCTTTCGTGTAGCTTGTAACATTAGAATACTCTGGTCAACCCTTTTCAGCTTGAGAAGGACATCTACCTATATATTTGAGGATGTATAATGTCGATTAGGCTTTGCATACGCATTTCGTTAGCTAATGTACTGTACAATTGTCAAATATGCCAAACTTGTAAGCCCTGCCCTAGGTGCAAATGTGCTTAGAATTAAAAAATATTTTTGCTACTGACCTACGCTCAGCCTGAGCAATCCTAAGGTGTATGCAACTCAATTTCGTCGGTCGTGATTTGACCGCTCAGAAAGTGAAAAAGTCCACAGGGTCGTACCTGTCGAAATATCGCGTTTGCGAAGCGTCTCCAAAAATTACTTTGGCCGTTAATTTTTACTTGGGAGATAGTGCCGAGTAGAAAAGTGCAAAAAAGAACGAAAATATATATTTGGTATACTGAGAAACAAGCCTTATCCGAGTTAGCGTAAACGTCAGTTTTGAGCAGCGCCTCCATCGGAGTATGAATGAATCGCTACTGCTGCGGTTTTCTGCCTGCTTTCGTGTAGCTTGTAACATTAGAATACTCTGGTCAACCCTTTTCAGCTTGAGAAGGACATCTACCTATATATTTGAGGATGTATAATGTCGATTAGGCTTTGCATACGCATTTCGTTAGCTAATGTACTGTACAATTGTCAAATATGCCAAACTTGTAAGCCCTGCCCTAGGTGCAAATGTGCTTAGAATTAAAAAATATTTTTGCTACTGACCTACGCTCAGCCTGAGCAATCCTAAGGTGTATGCAACTCAATTTCGTCGGTCGTGATTTGACCGCTCAGAAAGTGAAAAAGTCCACAGGGTCGTACCTGTCGAAATATCGCGTTTGCGAAGCGTCTCCAAAAATTACTTTGGCCGTTAATTTTTACTTGGGAGATAGTGCCGAGTAGAAAAGTGCAAAAAAGAACGAAAATATATATTTGGTATACTGAGAAACAAGCCTTATCCGAGTTAGCGTAAACGTCAGTTTTGAGCAGCGCCTCCATCGGAGTATGAATGAATCGCTACTGCTGCGGTTTTCTGCCTGCTTTCGTGTAGCTTGTAACATTAGAATACTCTGGTCAACCCTTTTCAGCTTGAGAAGGACATCTACCTATATATTTGAGGATGTATAATGTCGATTAGGCTTTGCATACGCATTTCGTTAGCTAATGTACTGTACAATTGTCAAATATGCCAAACTTGTAAGCCCTGCCCTAGGTGCAAATGTGCTTAGAATTAAAAAATATTTTTGCTACTGACCTACGCTCAGCCTGAGCAATCCTAAGGTGTATGCAACTCAATTTCGTCGGTCGTGATTTGACCGCTCAAAAAGTGAAAAAGTCCACAGGGTCGTACCTGTCGAAATATCGCGTTTGCGAAGCGTCTCCAAAAATTACTTTGGCCGTTAATTTTTACTTGGGAGATAGTGCCGAGTAGAAAAGTGCAAAAAGAACGAAAATATATACTTGGTATACTGAGAAACAAGCCTTATCCGACTTAGCGTAAACGTCAGTTTTGAGCAGCGCGTCCATCGGAGTATGAATGAATCGCTACTGCTGCGGTTTTCTGCCTGCTTTCGTGTAGCTTGTAACATTAGAATACTCTGGTCAACCCTTTTCAGCTTGAGAAGGACATCTACCTATATATTTGAGAATGTATAATGTCGATTAGGCTTTGCATACGCATTTCGTTAGCTAATGTACTGTACAATTGTCAAATATGCCAAACTTGTAAGCCCTGCCCTAGGTGCAAATGTGCTTAGAATTAAAAAATATTTTTGCTACTGACCTACGCTCAGCCTGAGCAATCCTAAGGTGTATGCAACTCAATTTCGTCGGTCGTGATTTGACCGCTCAGAAAGTGAAAAAGTCCACAGGGTCGTACCTGTCGAAATATCGCGTTTGCGAAGCGTCTCCAAAAATTACTTTGGCCGTTAATTTTTACTTGGGAGATAGTGCCGAGTAGAAAAGTGCAAAAAAGAACGAAATATATATTTGGTATACTGAGAAACAAGCCTTATCCGAGTTAGCGTAAACGTCAGTTTTGAGCAGCGCGTCCATCGGAGTATGAATGAATCGCTACTGCTGCGGTTTTCTGCCTGCTTTCGTGTAGCTTGTAACATTAGAATACTCTGGTCAACCCTTTTCAGCTTGAGAAGGACATCTACCTATATTTGAGAATGTATAATGTCGATTAGGCTTTGCATACGCATTTCGTTAGCTAATGTACTGTACAATTGTCAAATATGCCAAACTTGTAAGCCCTGCCCTAGGTGCAAATGTGCTTAGAATTAAAAAATATTTTTGCTACTGACCTACGCTCAGCCTGAGCAATCCTAAGGTGTATGCAACTCAATTTCGTCGGTCGTGATTTGACCGCTCAGAAAGTGAAAAAGTCCACAGGGTCGTACCTGTCGAAATATCGCGTTTGCGAAGCGTCTCCAAAAATTACTTTGGCCGTTAATTTTTACTTGGGAGATAGTGCCGAGTAGAAAAGTGCAAAAAAGAACGAAAATATATATTTGGTATACTGAGAAACAAGCCTTATCCGAGTTAGCGTAAACGTCAGTTTTGAGCAGCGCCTCCATCGGAGTATGAATGAATCGCTACTGCTGCGGTTTTCTGCCTGCTTTCGTGTAGCTTGTAACATTAGAATACTCTGGTCAACCCTTTTCAGCTTGAGAAGGACATCTACCTATATATTTGAGGATGTATAATGTCGATTAGGCTTTGCATACGCATTTCGTTAGCTAATGTACTGTACAATTGTCAAATATGCCAAACTTGTAAGCCCTGCCCTAGGTGCAAATGTGCTTAGAATTAAAAAATATTTTTGCTACTGACCTACGCTCAGCCTGAGCAATCCTAAGGTGTATGCAACTCAATTTCGTCGGTCGTGATTTGACCGCTCAGAAAGTGAAAAAGTCCACAGGGTCGTACCTGTCGAAATATCGCGTTTGCGAAGCGTCTCCAAAAATTACTTTGGCCGTTAATTTTTACTTGGGAGATAGTGCCGAGTAGAAAAGTGCAAAAAAGAACGAAAATATATATTTGGTATACTGAGAAACAAGCCTTATCCGAGTTAGCGTAAACGTCAGTTTTGAGCAGCGCCTCCATCGGAGTATGAATGAATCGCTACTGCTGCGGTTTTCTGCCTGCTTTCGTGTAGCTTGTAACATTAGAATACTCTGGTCAACCCTTTTCAGCTTGAGAAGGACATCTACCTATATATTTGAGGATGTATAATGTCGATTAGGCTTTGCATACGCATTTCGTTAGCTAATGTACTGTACAATTGTCAAATATGCCAAACTTGTAAGCCCTGCCCTAGGTGCAAATGTGCTTAGAATTAAAAAATATTTTTGCTACTGACCTACGCTCAGCCTGAGCAATCCTAAGGTGTATGCAACTCAATTTCGTCGGTCGTGATTTGACCGCTCAGAAAGTGAAAAAGTCCACAGGGTCGTACCTGTCGAAATATCGCGTTTGCGAAGCGTCTCCAAAAATTACTTTGGCCGTTAATTTTTACTTGGGAGATAGTGCCGAGTAGAAAAGTGCAAAAAAGAACGAAAATATATATTTGGTATACTGAGAAACAAGCCTTATCCGAGTTAGCGTAAACGTCAGTTTTGAGCAGCGCCTCCATCGGAGTATGAATGAATCGCTACTGCTGCGGTTTTCTGCCTGCTTTCGTGTAGCTTGTAACATTAGAATACTCTGGTCAACCCTTTTCAGCTTGAGAAGGACATCTACCTATATATTTGAGGATGTATAATGTCGATTAGGCTTTGCATACGCATTTCGTTAGCTAATGTACTGTACAATTGTCAAATATGCCAAACTTGTAAGCCCTGCCCTAGGTGCAAATGTGCTTAGAATTAAAAATATTTTTGCTACTGACCTACGCTCAGCCTGAGCAATCCTAAGGTGTATGCAACTCAATTTCGTCGGTCGTGATTTGACCGCTCAAAAAGTGAAAAAGTCCACAGGGTCGTACCTGTCGAAATATCGCGTTTGCGAAGCGTCTCCAAAAATTACTTTGGCCGTTAATTTTTACTTGGGAGATAGTGCCGAGTAGAAAAGTGCAAAAAGAACGAAAATATATATTTGGTATACTGAGAAACAAGCCTTATCCGAGTTAGCGTAAACGTCAGTTTTGAGCAGCGCCTCCATCGGAGTATGAATGAATCGCTACTGCTGCGGTTTTCTGCCTGCTTTCGTGTAGCTTGTAACATTAGAATACTCTGGTCAACCCTTTTCAGCTTGAGAAGGACATCTACCTATATATTTGAGGATGTATAATGTCGATTAGGCTTTGCATACGCATTTCGTTAGCTAATGTACTGTACAATTGTCAAATATGCCAAACTTGTAAGCCCTGCCCTAGGTGCAAATGTGCTTAGAATTAAATATATTTTTGCTACTGACCTACGCTCAGCCTGAGCAATCCTAAGGTGTATGCAACTCAATTTCGTCGGTCGTGATTTGACCGCTCAAAAAGTGAAAAAGTCCACAGGGTCGTACCTGTCGAAATATCGCGTTTGCGAAGCGTCTCCAAAAATTACTTTGGCCGTTAATTTTTACTTGGGAGATAGTGCCGAGTAGAAAAGTGCAAAAAAGAACGAAAATATATTTGGTATACTGAGAAACAAGCCTTATCCGAGTTAGCGTAAACGTCAGTTTTGAGCAGCGCCTCCATCGGAGTATGAATGAATCGCTACTGCTGCGGTTTTCTGCCTGCTTTCGTGTAGCTTGTAACATTAGAATACTCTGGTCAACCCTTTTCAGCTTGAGAAGGACATCTACCTATATATTTGAGGATGTATAATGTCGATTAGGCTTTGCATACGCATTTCGTTAGCTAATGTACTGTACAATTGTCAAATATGCCAAACTTGTAAGCCCTGCCCTAGGTGCAAATGTGCTTAGAATTAAAAAATATTTTTGCTACTGACCTACGCTCAGCCTGAGCAATCCTAAGGTGTATGCAACTCAATTTCGTCGGTCGTGATTTGACCGCTCAGAAAGTGAAAAAGTCCACAGGGTCGTACCTGTCGAAATATCGCGTTTGCGAAGCGTCTCCAAAAATTACTTTGGCCGTTAATTTTTACTTGGGAGATAGTGCCGAGTAGAAAAGTGCAAAAAAGAACGAAAATATATATTTGGTATACTGAGAAACAAGCCTTATCCGAGTTAGCGTAAACGTCAGTTTTGAGCAGCGCCTCCATCGGAGTATGAATGAATCGCTACTGCTGCGGTTTTCTGCCTGCTTTCGTGTAGCTTGTAACATTAGAATACTCTGGTCAACCCTTTTCAGCTTGAGAAGGACATCTACCTATATATTTGAGGATGTATAATGTCGATTAGGCTTTGCATACGCATTTCGTTAGCTAATGTACTGTACAATTGTCAAATATGCCAAACTTGTAAGCCCTGCCCTAGGTGCAAATGTGCTTAGAATTAAAAAATATTTTTGCTACTGACCTACGCTCAGCCTGAGCAATCCTAAGGTGTATGCAACTCAATTTCGTCGGTCGTGATTTGACCGCTCAGAAAGTGAAAAAGTCCACAGGGTCGTACCTGTCGAAATATCGCGTTTGCGAAGCGTCTCCAAAAATTACTTTGGCCGTTAATTTTTACTTGGGAGATAGTGCCGAGTAGAAAAGTGCAAAAAAGAACGAAAATATATATTTGGTATACTGAGAAACAAGCCTTATCCGAGTTAGCGTAAACGTCAGTTTTGAGCAGCGCCTCCATCGGAGTATGAATGAATCGCTACTGCTGCGGTTTTCTGCCTGCTTTCGTGTAGCTTGTAACATTAGAATACTCTGGTCAACCCTTTTCAGCTTGAGAAGGACATCTACCTATATATTTGAGGATGTATAATGTCGATTAGGCTTTGCATACGCATTTCGTTAGCTAATGTACTGTACAATTGTCAAATATGCCAAACTTGTAAGCCCTGCCCTAGGTGCAAATGTGCTTAGAATTAAAAAATATTTTTGCTACTGACCTACGCTCAGCCTGAGCAATCCTAAGGTGTATGCAACTCAATTTCGTCGGTCGTGATTTGACCGCTGAAAAAGTCCACAGGGTCGTACCTGTCGAAATATCGCGTTTGCGAAGCGTCTCCAAAAATTACTTTGGCCGTTAATTTTTACTTGGGAGATAGTGCCGAGTAGAAAAGTGCAAAAAAGAACGAAAATATATATTTGGTATACTGAGAAACAAGCCTTATCCGAGTTAGCGTAAACGTCAGTTTTGAGCAGCGCCTCCATCGGAGTATGAATGAATCGCTACTGCTGCGGTTTTCTGCCTGCTTTCGTGTAGCTTGTAACATTAGAATACTCTGGTCAACCCTTTTCAGCTTGAGAAGGACATCTACCTATATATTTGAGGATGTATAATGTCGATTAGGCTTTGCATACGCATTTCGTTAGCTAATGTACTGTACAATTGTCAAATATGCCAAACTTGTAAGCCCTGCCCTAGGTGCAAATGTGCTTAGAATTAAAAAATATTTTTGCTACTGACCTACGCTCAGCCTGAGCAATCCTAAGGTGTATGCAACTCAATTTCGTCGGTCGTGATTTGACCGCTCAGAAAGTGAAAAAGTCCACAGGGTCGTACCTGTCGAAATATCGCGTTTGCGAAGCGTCTCCAAAAATTACTTTGGCCGTTAATTTTTACTTGGGAGATAGTGCCGAGTAGAAAAGTGCAAAAAAGAACGAAAATATATATTTGGTATACTGAGAAACAAGCCTTATCCGAGTTAGCGTAAACGTCAGTTTTGAGCAGCGCCTCCATCGGAGTATGAATGAATCGCTACTGCTGCGGTTTTCTGCCTGCTTTCGTGTAGCTTGTAACATTAGAATACTCTGGTCAACCCTTTTCAGCTTGAGAAGGACATCTACCTATATATTTGAGGATGTATAATGTCGATTAGGCTTTGCATACGCATTTCGTTAGCTAATGTACTGTACAATTGTCAAATATGCCAAACTTGTAAGCCCTGCCCTAGGTGCAAATGTGCTTAGAATTAAAAAATATTTTTGCTACTGACCTACGCTCAGCCTGAGCAATCCTAAGGTGTATGCAACTCAATTTCGTCGGTCGTGATTTGACCGCTCAAAAAGTGAAAAAGTCCACAGGGTCGTACCTGTCGAAATATCGCGTTTGCGAAGCGTCTCCAAAAATTACTTTGGCCGTTAATTTTTACTTGGGAGATAGTGCCGAGTAGAAAAGTGCAAAAAAGAACGAAAATATATACTTGGTATACTGAGAAACAAGCCTTATCCGACTTAGCGTAAACGTCAGTTTTGAGCAGCGCGTCCATCGGAGTATGAATGAATCGCTACTGCTGCGGTTTTCTGCCTGCTTTCGTGTAGCTTGTAACATTAGAATACTCTGGTCAACCCTTTTCAGCTTGAGAAGGACATCTACCTATATATTTGAGAATGTATAATGTCGATTAGGCTTTGCATACGCATTTCGTTAGCTAATGTACTGTACAATTGTCAAATATGCCAAACTTGTAAGCCCTGCCCTAGGTGCAAATGTGCTTAGAATTAAAAAATATTTTTGCTACTGACCTACGCTCAGCCTGAGCAATCCTAAGGTGTATGCAACTCAATTTCGTCGGTCGTGATTTGACCGCTCAAAAAGTGAAAAAGTCCACAGGGTCGTACCTGTCGAAATATCGCGTTTGCGAAGCGTCTCCAAAAATTACTTTGGCCGTTAATTTTTACTTGGGAGATAGTGCCGAGTAGAAAAGTGCAAAAAAGAACGAAAATATATTTGGTATACTGAGAAACAAGCCTTATCCGAGTTAGCGTAAACGTCAGTTTTGAGCAGCGCCTCCATCGGAGTATGAATGAATCGCTACTGCTGCGGTTTTCTGCCTGCTTTCGTGTAGCTTGTAACATTAGAATACTCTGGTCAACCCTTTTCAGCTTGAGAAGGACATCTACCTATATATTTGAGGATGTATAATGTCGATTAGGCTTTGCATACGCATTTCGTTAGCTAATGTACTGTACAATTGTCAAATATGCCAAACTTGTAAGCCCTGCCCTAGGTGCAAATGTGCTTAGAATTAAAAAATATTTTTGCTACTGACCTACGCTCAGCCTGAGCAATCCTAAGGTGTATGCAACTCAATTTCGTCGGTCGTGATTTGACCGCTCAAAAAGTGAAAAAGTCCACAGGGTCGTACCTGTCGAAATATCGCGTTTGCGAAGCGTCTCCAAAAATTACTTTGGCCGTTAATTTTTACTTGGGAGATAGTGCCGAGTAGAAAAGTGCAAAAAAGAACGAAAATATATTTGGTATACTGAGAAACAAGCCTTATCCGAGTTAGCGTAAACGTCAGTTTTGAGCAGCGCCTCCATCGGAGTATGAATGAATCGCTACTGCTGCGGTTTTCTGCCTGCTTTCGTGTAGCTTGTAACATTAGAATACTCTGGTCAACCCTTTTCAGCTTGAGAAGGACATCTACCTATATATTTGAGGATGTATAATGTCGATTAGGCTTTGCATACGCATTTCGTTAGCTAATGTACTGTACAATTGTCAAATATGCCAAACTTGTAAGCCCTGCCCTAGGTGCAAATGTGCTTAGAATTAAAAAATATTTTTGCTACTGACCTACGCTCAGCCTGAGCAATCCTAAGGTGTATGCAACTCAATTTCGTCGGTCGTGATTTGACCGCTCAAAAAGTGAAAAAGTCCACAGGGTCGTACCTGTCGAAATATCGCGTTTGCGAAGCGTCTCCAAAAATTACTTTGGCCGTTAATTTTTACTTGGGAGATAGTGCCGAGTAGAAAAGTGCAAAAAAGAACGAAATTATATACTTGGTATACTGAGAAACAAGCCTTATCCGACTTAGCGTAAACGTCAGTTTTGAGCAGCGCGTCCATCGGAGTATGAATGAATCGCTACTGCTGCGGTTTTCTGCCTGCTTTCGTGTAGCTTGTAACATTAGAATACTCTGGTCAACCCTTTTCAGCTTGAGAAGGACATCTACCTATATATTTGAGAATGTATAATGTCGATTAGGCTTTGCATACGCATTTCGTTAGCTAATGTACTGTACAATTGTCAAATATGCCAAACTTGTAAGCCCTGCCCTAGGTGCAAATGTGCTTAGAATTAAAAATATTTTTGCTACTGACCTACGCTCAGCCTGAGCAATCCTAAGGTGTATGCAACTCAATTTCGTCGGTCGTGATTTGACCGCTCAGAAAGTGAAAAAGTCCACAGGGTCGTACCTGTCGAAATATCGCGTTTGCGAAGCGTCTCCAAAAATTACTTTGGCCGTTAATTTTTACTTGGGAGATAGTGCCGAGTAGAAAAGTGCAAAAAGTATACTGAGAAACAAGCCTTATCCGACTTAGCGTAAACGTCAGTTTTGAGCAGCGCGTCCATCGGAGTATGAATGAATCGCTACTGCTGCGGTTTTCTGCCTGCTTTCGTGTAGCTTGTAACATTAGAATACTCTGGTCAACCCTTTTCAGCTTGAGAAGGACATCTACCTATATATTTGAGAATGTATAATGTCGATTAGGCTTTGCATACGCATTTCGTTAGCTAATGTACTGTACAATTGTCAAATATGCCAAACTTGTAAGCCCTGCCCTAGGTGCAAATGTGCTTAGAATTAAAAAATATTTTTGCTACTGACCTACGCTCAGCCTGAGCAATCCTAAGGTGTATGCAACTCAATTTCGTCGGTCGTGATTTGACCGCTCAGAAAGTGAAAAAGTCCACAGGGTCGTACCTGTCGAAATATCGCGTTTGCGAAGCGTCTCCAAAAATTACTTTGGCCGTTAATTTTTACTTGGGAGATAGTGCCGAGTAGAAAAGTGCAAAAAAGAACGAAAATATATATTTGGTATACTGGGAAACAAGCCTTATCCGAGTTAGCGTAAACGTCAGTTTTGAGCAGCGCCTCCATCGGAGGATGAATGAATTGCTACTGCTGCGGTTTTCTGCCTGCTTTCGTGTAGCTTGTAACATTAGAATACTCTGGTCAACCCTTTTCAGCTTGAGGAGGACATCTACCTATATATTTGAGGATGTATAATGTCGATTAGGCTTTGCATACGCATTTCGTTAGCTAATGTACTGTACAATTGTCAAATATGCCAAACTTGTACACCCTGCCCTAGGTGCAAATGTGCTTAGAATTAAAAAATATTTTTGCTACTGACCTACGCTCAGCCTGAGCAATCCTAAGGTGTATGCAACTCAATTTCGTCGGTCGTGATTTGACCGCTCAAAAAGTGAAAAAGTCCACAGGGTCGTACCTGTCGAAATATCGCGTTTGCGAAGCGTCTCCAAAAATTACTTTGGCCGTTAATTTTTACTTGGGAGATAGTGCCGAGTAGAAAAGTGCAAAAAGAACGAAAATATATATTTGGTATACTGAGAAACAAGCCTTATCCGAGTTAGCGTAAACGTCAGTTTTGAGCAGCGCCTCCATCGGAGTATGAATGAATCGCTACTGCTGCGGTTTTCTGCCTGCTTTCGTGTAGCTTGTAACATTAGAATACTCTGGTCAACCCTTTTCAGCTTGAGAAGGACATCTACCTATATATTTGAGGATGTATAATGTCGATTAGGCTTTGCATACGCATTTCGTTAGCTAATGTACTGTACAATTGTCAAATATGCCAAACTTGTAAGCCCTGCCCTAGGTGCAAATGTGCTTAGAATTAAAAAATATTTTTGCTACTGACCTACGCTCAGCCTGAGCAATCCTAAGGTGTATGCAACTCAATTTCGTCGGTCGTGATTTGACCGCTCAAAAAGTGAAAAAGTCCACAGGGTCGTACCTGTCGAAATATCGCGTTTGCGAAGCGTCTCCAAAAATTACTTTGGCCGTTAATTTTTACTTGGGAGATAGTGCCGAGTAGAAAAGTGCAAAAAGAACGAAAATATATATTTGGTATACTGAGAAACAAGCCTTATCCGAGTTAGCGTAAACGTCAGTTTTGAGCAGCGCCTCCATCGGAGTATGAATGAATCGCTACTGCTGCGGTTTTCTGCCTGCTTTCGTGTAGCTTGTAACATTAGAATACTCTGGTCAACCCTTTTCAGCTTGAGAAGGACATCTACCTATATATTTGAGGATGTATAATGTCGATTAGGCTTTGCATACGCATTTCGTTAGCTAATGTACTGTACAATTGTCAAATATGCCAAACTTGTAAGCCCTGCCCTAGGTGCAAATGTGCTTAGAATTAAAAAATATTTTTGCTACTGACCTACGCTCAGCCTGAGCAATCCTAAGGTGTATGCAACTCAATTTCGTCGGTCGTGATTTGACCGCTCAAAAAGTGAAAAAGTCCACAGGGTCGTACCTGTCGAAATATCGCGTTTGCGAAGCGTCTCCAAAAATTACTTTGGCCGTTAATTTTTACTTGGGAGATAGTGCCGAGTAGAAAAGTGCAAAAAAGAACGAAAATATATATTTGGTATACTGAGAAACAAGCCTTATCCGAGTTAGCGTAAACGTCAGTTTTGAGCAGCGCCTCCATCGGAGTATGAATGAATCGCTACTGCTGCGGTTTTCTGCCTGCTTTCGTGTAGCTTGTAACATTAGAATACTCTGGTCAACCCTTTTCAGCTTGAGAAGGACATCTACCTATATATTTGAGGATGTATAATGTCGATTAGGCTTTGCATACGCATTTCGTTAGCTAATGTACTGTACAATTGTCAAATATGCCAAACTTGTAAGCCCTGCCCTAGGTGCAAATGTGCTTAGAATTAAAAATATTTTTGCTACTGACCTACGCTCAGCCTGAGCAATCCTAAGGTGTATGCAACTCAATTTCGTCGGTCGTGATTTGACCGCTCAAAAAGTGAAAAAGTCCACAGGGTCGTACCTGTCGAAATATCGCGTTTGCGAAGCGTCTCCAAAAATTACTTTGGCCGTTAATTTTTACTTGGGAGATAGTGCCGAGTAGAAAAGTGCAAAAAAGAACGAAAATATATACTTGGTATACTGAGAAACAAGCCTTATCCGACTTAGCGTAAACGTCAGTTTTGAGCAGCGCGTCCATCGGAGTATGAATGAATCGCTACTGCTGCGGTTTTCTGCCTGCTTTCGTGTAGCTTGTAACATTAGAATACTCTGGTCAACCCTTTTCAGCTTGAGAAGGACATCTACCTATATATTTGAGAATGTATAATGTCGATTAGGCTTTGCATACGCATTTCGTTAGCTAATGTACTGTACAATTGTCAAATATGCCAAACTTGTAAGCCCTGCCCTAGGTGCAAATGTGCTTAGAATTAAAAAATATTTTTGCTACTGACCTACGCTCAGCCTGAGCAATCCTAAGGTGTATGCAACTCAATTTCGTCGGTCGTGATTTGACCGCTCAAAAAGTGAAAAAGTCCACAGGGTCGTACCTGTCGAAATATCGCGTTTGCGAAGCGTCTCCAAAAATTACTTTGGCCGTTAATTTTTACTTGGGAGATAGTGCCGAGTAGAAAAGTGCAAAAAAGAACGAAAATATATACTTGGTATACTGAGAAACAAGCCTTATCCGACTTAGCGTAAACGTCAGTTTTGAGCAGCGCGTCCATCGGAGTATGAATGAATCGCTACTGCTGCGGTTTTCTGCCTGCTTTCGTGTAGCTTGTAACATTAGAATACTCTGGTCAACCCTTTTCAGCTTGAGAAGGACATCTACCTATATATTTGAGAATGTATAATGTCGATTAGGCTTTGCATACGCATTTCGTTAGCTAATGTACTGTACAATTGTCAAATATGCCAAACTTGTAAGCCCTGCCCTAGGTGCAAATGTGCTTAGAATTAAAAAATATTTTTGCTACTGACCTACGCTCAGCCTGAGCAATCCTAAGGTGTATGCAACTCAATTTCGTCGGTCGTGATTTGACCGCTCAAAAAGTGAAAAAGTCCACAGGGTCGTACCTGTCGAAATATCGCGTTTGCGAAGCGTCTCCAAAAATTACTTTGGCCGTTAATTTTTACTTGGGAGATAGTGCCGAGTAGAAAAGTGCAAAAAAGAACGAAAATATATATTTGGTATACTGAGAAACAAGCCTTATCCGAGTTAGCGTAAACGTCAGTTTTGAGCAGCGCCTCCATCGGAGTATGAATGAATCGCTACTGCTGCGGTTTTCTGCCTGCTTTCGTGTAGCTTGTAACATTAGAATACTCTGGTCAACCCTTTTCAGCTTGAGAAGGACATCTACCTATATATTTGAGGATGTATAATGTCGATTAGGCTTTGCATACGCATTTCGTTAGCTAATGTACTGTACAATTGTCAAATATGCCAAACTTGTAAGCCCTGCCCTAGGTGCAAATGTGCTTAGAATTAAAAAATATTTTTGCTACTGACCTACGCTCAGCCTGAGCAATCCTAAGGTGTATGCAACTCAATTTCGTCGGTCGTGATTTGACCGCTCAAAAAGTGAAAAAGTCCACAGGGTCGTACCTGTCGAAATATCGCGTTTGCGAAGCGTCTCCAAAAATTACTTTGGCCGTTAATTTTTACTTGGGAGATAGTGCCGAGTAGAAAAGTGCAAAAAAGAACGAAAATATATATTTGGTATACTGAGAAACAAGCCTTATCCGAGTTAGCGTAAACGTCAGTTTTGAGCAGCGCCTCCATCGGAGTATGAATGAATCGCTACTGCTGCGGTTTTCTGCCTGCTTTCGTGTAGCTTGTAACATTAGAATACTCTGGTCAACCCTTTTCAGCTTGAGAAGGACATCTACCTATATATTTGAGGATGTATAATGTCGATTAGGCTTTGCATACGCATTTCGTTAGCTAATGTACTGTACAATTGTCAAATATGCCAAACTTGTAAGCCCTGCCCTAGGTGCAAATGTGCTTAGAATTAAAAAATATTTTTGCTACTGACCTACGCTCAGCCTGAGCAATCCTAAGGTGTATGCAACTCAATTTCGTCGGTCGTGATTTGACCGCTCAAAAAGTGAAAAAGTCCACAGGGTCGTACCTGTCGAAATATCGCGTTTGCGAAGCGTCTCCAAAAATTACTTTGGCCGTTAATTTTTACTTGGGAGATAGTGCCGAGTAGAAAAGTGCAAAAAAGAACGAAAATATATATTTGGTATACTGAGAAACAAGCCTTATCCGAGTTAGCGTAAACGTCAGTTTTGAGCAGCGCCTCCATCGGAGTATGAATGAATCGCTACTGCTGCGGTTTTCTGCCTGCTTTCGTGTAGCTTGTAACATTAGAATACTCTGGTCAACCCTTTTCAGCTTGAGAAGGACATCTACCTATATATTTGAGGATGTATAATGTCGATTAGGCTTTGCATACGCATTTCGTTAGCTAATGTACTGTACAATTGTCAAATATGCCAAACTTGTAAGCCCTGCCCTAGGTGCAAATGTGCTTAGAATTAAAAAATATTTTTGCTACTGACCTACGCTCAGCCTGAGCAATCCTAAGGTGTATGCAACTCAATTTCGTCGGTCGTGATTTGACCGCTCAAAAAGTGAAAAAGTCCACAGGGTCGTACCTGTCGAAATATCGCGTTTGCGAAGCGTCTCCAAAAATTACTTTGGCCGTTAATTTTTACTTGGGAGATAGTGCCGAGTAGAAAAGTGCAAAAAGAACGAAAATATATATTTGGTATACTGAGAAACAAGCCTTATCCGAGTTAGCGTAAACGTCAGTTTTGAGCAGCGCCTCCATCGGAGTATGAATGAATCGCTACTGCTGCGGTTTTCTGCCTGCTTTCGTGTAGCTTGTAACATTAGAATACTCTGGTCAACCCTTTTCAGCTTGAGAAGGACATCTACCTATATATTTGAGGATGTATAATGTCGATTAGGCTTTGCATACGCATTTCGTTAGCTAATGTACTGTACAATTGTCAAATATGCCAAACTTGTAAGCCCTGCCCTAGGTGCAAATGTGCTTAGAATTAAAAAATATTTTTGCTACTGACCTACGCTCAGCCTGAGCAATCCTAAGGTGTATGCAACTCAATTTCGTCGGTCGTGATTTGACCGCTCAAAAAGTGAAAAAGTCCACAGGGTCGTACCTGTCGAAATATCGCGTTTGCGAAGCGTCTCCAAAAATTACTTTGGCCGTTAATTTTTACTTGGGAGATAGTGCCGAGTAGAAAAGTGCAAAAAAGAACGAAAATATATTTGGTATACTGAGAAACAAGCCTTATCCGAGTTAGCGTAAACGTCAGTTTTGAGCAGCGCCTCCATCGGAGTATGAATGAATCGCTACTGCTGCGGTTTTCTGCCTGCTTTCGTGTAGCTTGTAACATTAGAATACTCTGGTCAACCCTTTTCAGCTTGAGAAGGACATCTACCTATATATTTGAGGATGTATAATGTCGATTAGGCTTTGCATACGCATTTCGTTAGCTAATGTACTGTACAATTGTCAAATATGCCAAACTTGTAAGCCCTGCCCTAGGTGCAAATGTGCTTAGAATTAAAAAACAAAATTTGCTACTGACCTACGCTCAGCCTGAGCAATCCTAAGGTGTATGCAACTCAATTTCGTCGGTCGTGATTTGACCGCTCAAAAAGTGAAAAAGTCCACAGGGTCGTACCTGTCGAAATATCGCGTTTGCGAAGCGTCTCCAAAAATTACTTTGGCCGTTAATTTTTACTTGGGAGATAGTGCCGAGTAGAAAAGTGCAAAAAAGAACGAAAATATATATTTGGTATACTGAGAAACAAGCCTTATCCGAGTTAGCGTAAACGTCAGTTTTGAGCAGCGCCTCCATCGGAGTATGAATGAATCGCTACTGCTGCGGTTTTCTGCCTGCTTTCGTGTAGCTTGTAACATTAGAATACTCTGGTCAACCCTTTTCAGCTTGAGAAGGACATCTACCTATATATTTGAGGATGTATAATGTCGATTAGGCTTTGCATACGCATTTCGTTAGCTAATGTACTGTACAATTGTCAAATATGCCAAACTTGTAAGCCCTGCCCTAGGTGCAAATGTGCTTAGAATTAAAAAATATTTTTGCTACTGACCTACGCTCAGCCTGAGCAATCCTAAGGTGTATGCAACTCAATTTCGTCGGTCGTGATTTGACCGCTCAAAAAGTGAAAAAGTCCACAGGGTCGTACCTGTCGAAATATCGCGTTTGCGAAGCGTCTCCAAAAATTACTTTGGCCGTTAATTTTTACTTGGGAGATAGTGCCGAGTAGAAAAGTGCAAAAAAGAACGAAAATATATATTTGGTATACTGAGAAACAAGCCTTATCCGAGTTAGCGTAAACGTCAGTTTTGAGCAGCGCCTCCATCGGAGTATGAATGAATCGCTACTGCTGCGGTTTTCTGCCTGCTTTCGTGTAGCTTGTAACATTAGAATACTCTGGTCAACCCTTTTCAGCTTGAGAAGGACATCTACCTATATATTTGAGGATGTATAATGTCGATTAGGCTTTGCATACGCATTTCGTTAGCTAATGTACTGTACAATTGTCAAATATGCCAAACTTGTAAGCCCTGCCCTAGGTGCAAATGTGCTTAGAATTAAAAAATATTTTTGCTACTGACCTACGCTCAGCCTGAGCAATCCTAAGGTGTATGCAACTCAATTTCGTCGGTCGTGATTTGACCGCTCAAAAGTGAAAAAGTCCACAGGGTCGTACCTGTCGAAATATCGCGTTTGCGAAGCGTCTCCAAAAATTACTTTGGCCGTTAATTTTTACTTGGGAGATAGTGCCGAGTAGAAAAGTGCAAAAAAGAACGAAAATATATATTTGGTATACTGAGAAACAAGCCTTATCCGAGTTAGCGTAAACGTCAGTTTTGAGCAGCGCCTCCATCGGAGTATGAATGAATCGCTACTGCTGCGGTTTTCTGCCTGCTTTCGTGTAGCTTGTAACATTAGAATACTCTGGTCAACCCTTTTCAGCTTGAGAAGGACATCTACCTATATATTTGAGGATGTATAATGTCGATTAGGCTTTGCATACGCATTTCGTTAGCTAATGTACTGTACAATTGTCAAATATGCCAAACTTGTAAGCCCTGCCCTAGGTGCAAATGTGCTTAGAATTAAAAAATATTTTTGCTACTGACCTACGCTCAGCCTGAGCAATCCTAAGGTGTATGCAACTCAATTTCGTCGGTCGTGATTTGACCGCTCAAAAGTGAAAAAGTCCACAGGGTCGTACCTGTCGAAATATCGCGTTTGCGAAGCGTCTCCAAAAATTACTTTGGCCGTTAATTTTTACTTGGGAGATAGTGCCGAGTAGAAAAGTGCAAAAAAGAACGAAAATATATATTTGGTATACTGAGAAACAAGCCTTATCCGAGTTAGCGTAAACGTCAGTTTTGAGCAGCGCCTCCATCGGAGTATGAATGAATCGCTACTGCTGCGGTTTTCTGCCTGCTTTCGTGTAGCTTGTAACATTAGAATACTCTGGTCAACCCTTTTCAGCTTGAGAAGGACATCTACCTATATATTTGAGGATGTATAATGTCGATTAGGCTTTGCATACGCATTTCGTTAGCTAATGTACTGTACAATTGTCAAATATGCCAAACTTGTAAGCCCTGCCCTAGGTGCAAATGTGCTTAGAATTAAAAAATATTTTTGCTACTGACCTACGCTCAGCCTGAGCAATCCTAAGGTGTATGCAACTCAATTTCGTCGGTCGTGATTTGACCGCTCAAAAAGTGAAAAAGTCCACAGGGTCGTACCTGTCGAAATATCGCGTTTGCGAAGCGTCTCCAAAAATTACTTTGGCCGTTAATTTTTACTTGGGAGATAGTGCCGAGTAGAAAAGTGCAAAAAAGAACGAAAATATATATTTGGTATACTGAGAAACAAGCCTTATCCGAGTTAGCGTAAACGTCAGTTTTGAGCAGCGCCTCCATCGGAGTATGAATGAATCGCTACTGCTGCGGTTTTCTGCCTGCTTTCGTGTAGCTTGTAACATTAGAATACTCTGGTCAACCCTTTTCAGCTTGAGAAGGACATCTACCTATATATTTGAGGATGTATAATGTCGATTAGGCTTTGCATACGCATTTCGTTAGCTAATGTACTGTACAATTGTCAAATATGCCAAACTTGTAAGCCCTGCCCTAGGTGCAAATGTGCTTAGAATTAAAAAATATTTTTGCTACTGACCTACGCTCAGCCTGAGCAATCCTAAGGTGTATGCAACTCAATTTCGTCGGTCGTGATTTGACCGCTCAAAAAGTGAAAAAGTCCACAGGGTCGTACCTGTCGAAATATCGCGTTTGCGAAGCGTCTCCAAAAATTACTTTGGCCGTTAATTTTTACTTGGGAGATAGTGCCGAGTAGAAAAGTGCAAAAAAGAACGAAAATATATATTTGGTATACTGAGAAACAAGCCTTATCCGAGTTAGCGTAAACGTCAGTTTTGAGCAGCGCCTCCATCGGAGTATGAATGAATCGCTACTGCTGCGGTTTTCTGCCTGCTTTCGTGTAGCTTGTAACATTAGAATACTCTGGTCAACCCTTTTCAGCTTGAGAAGGACATCTACCTATATATTTGAGGATGTATAATGTCGATTAGGCTTTGCATACGCATTTCGTTAGCTAATGTACTGTACAATTGTCAAATATGCCAAACTTGTAAGCCCTGCCCTAGGTGCAAATGTGCTTAGAATTAAAAAATATTTTTGCTACTGACCTACGCTCAGCCTGAGCAATCCTAAGGTGTATGCAACTCAATTTCGTCGGTCGTGATTTGACCGCTCAAAAAGTGAAAAAGTCCACAGGGTCGTACCTGTCGAAATATCGCGTTTGCGAAGCGTCTCCAAAAATTACTTTGGCCGTTAATTTTTACTTGGGAGATAGTGCCGAGTAGAAAAGTGCAAAAAAGAACGAAAATATATATTTGGTATACTGAGAAACAAGCCTTATCCGAGTTAGCGTAAACGTCAGTTTTGAGCAGCGCCTCCATCGGAGTATGAATGAATCGCTACTGCTGCGGTTTTCTGCCTGCTTTCGTGTAGCTTGTAACATTAGAATACTCTGGTCAACCCTTTTCAGCTTGAGAAGGACATCTACCTATATATTTGAGGATGTATAATGTCGATTAGGCTTTGCATACGCATTTCGTTAGCTAATGTACTGTACAATTGTCAAATATGCCAAACTTGTAAGCCCTGCCCTAGGTGCAAATGTGCTTAGAATTAAAAATTATTTTTGCTACTGACCTACGCTCAGCCTGAGCAATCCTAAGGTGTATGCAACTCAATTTCGTCGGTCGTGATTTGACCGCTCAGAAAGTGAAAAAGTCCACAGGGTCGTACCTGTCGAAATATCGCGTTTGCGAAGCGTCTCCAAAAATTACTTTGGCCGTTAATTTTTACTTGGGAGATAGTGCCGAGTAGAAAAGTGCAAAAAAGAACGAAAATATATATTTGGTATACTGAGAAACAAGCCTTATCCGAGTTAGCGTAAACGTCAGTTTTGAGCAGCGCCTCCATCGGAGTATGAATGAATCGCTACTGCTGCGGTTTTCTGCCTGCTTTCGTGTAGCTTGTAACATTAGAATACTCTGGTCAACCCTTTTCAGCTTGAGAAGGACATCTACCTATATATTTGAGGATGTATAATGTCGATTAGGCTTTGCATACGCATTTCGTTAGCTAATGTACTGTACAATTGTCAAATATGCCAAACTTGTAAGCCCTGCCCTAGGTGCAAATGTGCTTAGAATTAAAAAATATTTTTGCTACTGACCTACGCTCAGCCTGAGCAATCCTAAGGTGTATGCAACTCAATTTCGTCGGTCGTGATTTGACCGCTCAAAAAGTGAAAAAGTCCACAGGGTCGTACCTGTCGAAATATCGCGTTTGCGAAGCGTCTCCAAAAATTACTTTGGCCGTTAATTTTTACTTGGGAGATAGTGCCGAGTAGAAAAGTGCAAAAAAGAACGAAAATATATATTTGGTATACTGAGAAACAAGCCTTATCCGAGTTAGCGTAAACGTCAGTTTTGAGCAGCGCCTCCATCGGAGTATGAATGAATCGCTACTGCTGCGGTTTTCTGCCTGCTTTCGTGTAGCTTGTAACATTAGAATACTCTGGTCAACCCTTTTCAGCTTGAGAAGGACATCTACCTATATATTTGAGGATGTATAATGTCGATTAGGCTTTGCATACGCATTTCGTTAGCTAATGTACTGTACAATTGTCAAATATGCCAAACTTGTAAGCCCTGCCCTAGGTGCAAATGTGCTTAGAATTAAAAAATATTTTTGCTACTGACCTACGCTCAGCCTGAGCAATCCTAAGGTGTATGCAACTCAATTTCGTCGGTCGTGATTTGACCGCTCAAAAAGTGAAAAAGTCCACAGGGTCGTACCTGTCGAAATATCGCGTTTGCGAAGCGTCTCCAAAAATTACTTTGGCCGTTAATTTTTACTTGGGAGATAGTGCCGAGTAGAAAAGTGCAAAAAAGAACGAAAATATATTTGGTATACTGAGAAACAAGCCTTATCCGAGTTAGCGTAAACGTCAGTTTTGAGCAGCGCCTCCATCGGAGTATGAATGAATCGCTACTGCTGCGGTTTTCTGCCTGCTTTCGTGTAGCTTGTAACATTAGAATACTCTGGTCAACCCTTTTCAGCTTGAGAAGGACATCTACCTATATATTTGAGGATGTATAATGTCGATTAGGCTTTGCATACGCATTTCGTTAGCTAATGTACTGTACAATTGTCAAATATGCCAAACTTGTAAGCCCTGCCCTAGGTGCAAATGTGCTTAGAATTAAAAAATATTTTTGCTACTGACCTACGCTCAGCCTGAGCAATCCTAAGGTGTATGCAACTCAATTTCGTCGGTCGTGATTTGACCGCTCAAAAAGTGAAAAAGTCCACAGGGTCGTACCTGTCGAAATATCGCGTTTGCGAAGCGTCTCCAAAAATTACTTTGGCCGTTAATTTTTACTTGGGAGATAGTGCCGAGTAGAAAAGTGCAAAAAAGAACGAAAATATATTTGGTATACTGAGAAACAAGCCTTATCCGAGTTAGCGTAAACGTCAGTTTTGAGCAGCGCCTCCATCGGAGTATGAATGAATCGCTACTGCTGCGGTTTTCTGCCTGCTTTCGTGTAGCTTGTAACATTAGAATACTCTGGTCAACCCTTTTCAGCTTGAGAAGGACATCTACCTATATATTTGAGGATGTATAATGTCGATTAGGCTTTGCATACGCATTTCGTTAGCTAATGTACTGTACAATTGTCAAATATGCCAAACTTGTAAGCCCTGCCCTAGGTGCAAATGTGCTTAGAATTAAAAAATATTTTTGCTACTGACCTACGCTCAGCCTGAGCAATCCTAAGGTGTATGCAACTCAATTTCGTCGGTCGTGATTTGACCGCTCAAAAAGTGAAAAAGTCCACAGGGTCGTACCTGTCGAAATATCGCGTTTGCGAAGCGTCTCCAAAAATTACTTTGGCCGTTAATTTTTACTTGGGAGATAGTGCCGAGTAGAAAAGTGCAAAAAGAACGAAAATATATATTTGGTATACTGAGAAACAAGCCTTATCCGAGTTAGCGTAAACGTCAGTTTTGAGCAGCGCCTCCATCGGAGTATGAATGAATCGCTACTGCTGCGGTTTTCTGCCTGCTTTCGTGTAGCTTGTAACATTAGAATACTCTGGTCAACCCTTTTCAGCTTGAGAAGGACATCTACCTATATATTTGAGGATGTATAATGTCGATTAGGCTTTGCATACGCATTTCGTTAGCTAATGTACTGTACAATTGTCAAATATGCCAAACTTGTAAGCCCTGCCCTAGGTGCAAATGTGCTTAGAATTAAAAAATATTTTTGCTACTGACCTACGCTCAGCCTGAGCAATCCTAAGGTGTATGCAACTCAATTTCGTCGGTCGTGATTTGACCGCTCAAAAAGTGAAAAAGTCCACAGGGTCGTACCTGTCGAAATATCGCGTTTGCGAAGCGTCTCCAAAATTACTTTGGCCGTTAATTTTTACTTGGGAGATAGTGCCGAGTAGAAAAGTGCTAAAAAGAACGAAAATATATATTTGGTATACTGAGAAACAAGCCTTATCCGAGTTAGCGTAAACGTCAGTTTTGAGCAGCGCCCCCATCGGAGTATGAATGAATCGCTACTGCTGCGGTTTTCTGCCTGCTTTCGTGTAGCTTGTAACATTAGAATACTCTAAAAGGTTTTGTTGGTCTCTGTCTTTCCCAGAGTCATTCAGTGCTCTAGAATGGTTGATTAAGGACGAGGTGGTGGCTTTTTCGGGACCCCCTTCTCCCTCATTTCTTATCCCCATCAGTTTCGAGATTTTGAGACGTTCGTTCCATTAATTTGGCGATTTTCAGACCTTTCTCTCCATTTCTTTGTCAAGGATGTCTTGTGTCATTTAGGTGTCTATTTTTTTCTGTTGATCAATAGCCAGCCTGTAATTTTTGTAGGAACTAACCTTTGGCCAGGAGATTTTTCTACTGAAAAAATTACAAATTTATTTAGAAAGGAGGTCTAGAGGTGTTTCTTGAAGCTTGATGGAGGTCTAGCGAGGAAATAATAAAAACAAAATATAAATTAAGTTAGAATAAACAAATAAATAAATACATAGACCTAAACATGAGCCCTACCCGCTCAAGGGGACGGTCACACCAACTCTTTACCTTTCCATCCGTAAATAAGAGGAGTTTATCACCACCAATATATTGTACTTATAACCGGTTGAGGATTAAGCCGCGTTTTGACAGTTTATTCTGGCTATCATTAGAAGATTTTGTGCAGCTTAGGAAGGATCTGTGGGAATTAAATGGATCAAGACTCAATTAACCCTCTGACTTCCATATACCCTTCCTAATCTGAACAAAATCGTCTCATAATAGCCAGAGTAAACTGTCAAAAATGCGTCATAGTCTTCAAAGGGTTAAGGGCGCTGTCACACAAATTCATTACCTGTCCCTCCGTATTTAAGAGGAGTTTATCACCACCAATATATACTTCTAAAGGGAGATTTTTTTTTCTGGACCCCCTTCTCCCACATGTTTATCCACACCTCCACCCTGGTTGACTCATTCCAAATGTTAGAAATATTAGCTCGAGTCGTTGTTTAGTTATAGAGGTTCGTGTAATAATGATTTATGGCCTACCTATAACCAATGGACTATATACTAATTGTAGACCAAGATGTATTTGTAAATCACCATTATGGGGGAAGGGTATATTTATTGGTCGATATATATATATATATATATATATATACCGTATGGTACGGTATATATATACTGTACTGTATACTGTATATATATATACAGTATACAGTATACTGTATATATATATATATATATACAGTATACTGTATATATATATATATATATATATATATATATATATATATATAAATATATAATATATACTGTATATATATATATATATTATATATATATATATACTGTATATACAGTATATATATATATATTTTTTTTAGTTTCCTTCCTAGACCTTCATCAACCTTTAAAATACATCCCCTAGATCCCGCTTCTAGGTAAATGTGTACATTTTTCGGTAGAATAATATCTCGGGCGAAGGCTGATTCCTCCTAAATTATAGGCTCGCTATCGCTTGCCATGACAAAAATCAATACCGGTACCTAAATGGCACGAAAGGTCTTAATATTGACAAACATATGGGGTGAAAGGCCTTAAAATCGCCAAAATAATCGGTTGAACGTCTTAAAATGTGAAAAATATGGGTGCTAAATATGAAGAAGAGGGTCGAGAAAAACAACAACAACAACCATCTAATACTGTATACCTATCGATTTTATATTTATATTTGCCTTTTCCGTACCCTTTTTCAGCCCCTGGCCCTTGACGGTGCACAGCCAACGGGTTAACCTGTGTAAACAACCATCAGTATTAATCCCTTCTGTTCCGGCGACGTCTCTTTCATTAGGTTCTGGCTATATTTAGACGATTTTATTCAGTATAAGAAAGGCCTCCAGCAGTTAACAGGCTTCGAACTATCGGTATTTACCCCTTCTGTACCGGCGATATCTCTTTCATTAGGTTCAGGCTATATTTAGACGATTATATTGAGTTTAAGATAGGCCTCCTTCAGTTAACCCTTTGGGTACGAGCGACGTGTGTTATATTTTATTATAGCTATATTTAGATGATACTATGCAGCTTAGGAAGGATGTGTGGTACCGGTACTTAAATGGGTTCATTGAGATAGTTTGAAGTCATATTATTGGTAGAGGTCCTTCCTAAGCTGAATCAAATCGTCTTAATAGTTTTTTTTCTATATTCCAACTATTCTCTCTTGGGCATAGTCTGAGAGCCTGAGACATGTGAAGCACTTTTAGCTGCAACCAGCCCCTGCCATCTTGCCCTCGCAAGATGCATGGTGCTTAGTTGCCCACTCACAGCTCGAAGCAGCCCCATCCTTGAAGCTGCTTCATTCCAATGCTTCACTGTCTCTCCTCCTAGACTCGGACCCTCACTCGCAGAACGCCACCTATTGAGCAATTAACTCACTAGGTATTGCCCCCCTATAGCTTATTTTGAATATGGGAATATTCATACAGTGCTATTTAATTAGGAAACTGATTACAGGCTCACTCTCATTCGCCAGGAAAAATATCCGACACCTAAATAGCACGAAAGGTCTTATTATTGACAAAGAAATCGGGCGAAGGGTCTTAATATCGACAAACTAATGGGGCAAACATCTTAAAATCTGAAAACTAATGGGGCTAAACATGAAAGAGCAAGGGATCTCGAAAAATTACCCATCTACCATTAAAGACTATGTGATTAGGTCAATCTTTATGTTCACCTAATGACGGCATTGCAGGCGGATCAGTTTGTACCGCCTGATCCCACGTCTTTCTTGGTCTACCTTTCCTTGCGACTCCCTCCACGTTCATAGACTCGCTTTTCTTAACCCGATTATTCTCATCCATCCTTACCACATGTCCATACCATTTAAGGAGCTAGTGGCTGTTTTGTTTTTTGGTCTTTTAATTAATTTATTATTTTATTATTTAGTTTCCTCGCTAGACCTCCATCAAGCTTAGAAAAACACCCCCTAGATCCACCTTCAAGATAAATTTATACATTTTTCAGTAGAAAAATGTTCCGGCCCATTCCATACATATATATATATATATATATATATATACATCATATATATATATATATATATATATTACCTTAGGAGTCCTAATTATGCAGATAAAATCTCAAGAATCATATATTGTAACCCATTAGAGCTTGTTGAAAATATATGACTACAACAGATGTTTATAAGTAGGCTACTATATTAAGGTATTTCCTATAAGAGACTTAATGGCTATAACCTTCTAAGAGGGAGAGAGAGAGAGGCAAAGAACTGTTTTGTAAGAGGTAAGTGCATTAGTTACAGGGCATTAGTCTGAGAGAGAGAGAGAGAAAGAGAGAGAGTGCGTGTGTGTGTGTGTGTGTGTGTGTGTGTGTGTGTGTGTGTGTGTGTGTGAGAGAGAGAGTCTAATTACCTGCCTATAGATAAAATACTTATATATATATATATATATAAATGTGTTTGGTTAAGATAGAGAAACACATACTAACTATAGCTAGATATGCCTATAACTATAGCTAGATATGCCTATAGATAGCTTGTACTGTAGTTAGATAGATTAATATACACACAGACAGATAGATAGAATATTTAATTGAATGGATATAATTATGTAAGGTAACATCTACTCTGAATAAAAAATATCGTGTATGTACACTAAATCATTAATATATACTGGCTTCATATTTGATTTCAATTAACTCACATTTTATTTATGTTACCCCCTTAGTAGATACGGTGACAGATTTCTTTTCTGTTTTCTGACTACATTTGGACAGTTTTATTCGCATCGGGAAGAGTATATGGAAGTCAGAGGGTTGATTGAGATAGTCTTTACCCTTATAATTATCACAGATCCTTCCTAAATTTTATAAAATCGTCTAATGGCAGCCAGAATGACCTGTTAAGATGCGTCATAATCTTCAAAGGGTTAATGATCTTGAAATAATAAAATCGTTGTCAATAGTTAAATAATTGACTGTACAGTCGGATGCCATAGTCTCTAGCCCACTCATATACATTCCTGGATCCCCTATGTTTTTTTTATGAAAATATATCTGGATTGATTTTTGGATAGAACTTGTTTTTCAATAAATAGTATATACAGTATAATTTTGTAGTTGATGTATAGAATAATATACTCATAAATTTGTTTCCAGATAAATACTTCCATAATTAGAAATACCTAAAGTCCACGAATAGTTATGAGTGGGCTAGAGACTATTGCATCCGAGTGTACTTAATTAAGGTTCTCTCTCTCTCTCTCTCTCTCTCTCTCTCTCTCTCTCTCTCTCTCTCTCTCTCTCTCTCTCTCTCTCTCTCTCTCTCTCTCTCTCTCTCTCTCTCTCTCTCTCTCTCTCTCTCTCTCTCTCTCTCTCTCTCTCTCTCTCTCTCTCTCTCTCTCTCTCTCTCTCTCTCTCTCAAACCACACGACCGATATACCTTTGCCAATAATTATCGGGAAAATCTCTCTCACTGCGTCATAAAGAAAGAGAAAATACAACATGGGTCTCAATAGAGTGTGGTGTACAATCGGGATAGTAAGTGATGTCTCGGCACCAGGAATATATTTTGATCGATAATTGTTTTTTTAGCAATATCTAAACTTGATGTATTTATGTCGAGAGGTATATGCAAACCTATTCCTAAAGTTACCCAACCTATTCAATATCTGACAGACTGTGCGGTGAATATGTTTAGGTAATTACGTTATTATATTATTACTGGTGGTGAGTGGGTTTAAAATAAAATGATTGGTGTTTATGCAAAGGCAGGTATATATGTAATTAGGGGTTGTTATACGAGTGTGTGAGTGTGAGTGCTTGTATGTGTGTGTGTGTGAGTGTTATATGTGTGTGTGTGTGTATATGTATGTGTGTGTGTGTGTATGTATGTATGTGTGTGTGTGTGTGTGTGTTGTGTCTGTAAAGTGCTTGTATTAGTGTGTATGCATGTGTGCGTGCGCGTGTGTGTAAAGTGCACGTGTGGGCATATTTACCAATTAAACCTCTCCTATGATAACCCCCCCCCCCCTCCCTCCATTACTCGTCAATCATCATACTTAACTAAATATTCGTGTAACGTGTCAATAGTGTCGAAGTATACAGTTACATGGTTCGTTAGTGCATTCCTTAAAACTATTTTTGTTTTGTTTTGTTTTTTATTATTGGGTCATTCTGTTAGCGAGAGTGGTGGCGGGATCTGGATAATGCTGTTAAGGGAGCCCACCTCGCTTTTTTCTCTTTTTCTCCCTCTCTCTTTGGCCCCATTCACCCTACTTTTTAAGACTTTTACCCCCATCCAGGTGTCACTATTTTCCTGGCGAGCGGTATCGAGCCAGCATATATGTATTTTTGTTTTGACAGCAAGCTAAATTTGTAAATTTTTCGATAGAAAAATTTCTCCGGCGAAGCCGGATTTCTCCATACAATGCTGGCTCGTTATCGCTCGCCAGGAAGAAATCGACACCTGGATGGGGATAAACGTCTTAAAACAGTTGGCTGAATGGGGCCGAATGGATACAAGACAAAGAAAGAGAGAACAGGAGAGAAAGATACAAAAAGCAGGTGACCCCCCTTAAGTGTGTGTGTAATTCATTTTCTATCTTGAAGATCCCTTGAGGAGGATCTCTCGCCAGCCATCATCCTCCCGGAATTGAACCTAGAGCTCGTATTGTCCGATCATTGGGTAAGGCTGAGACTTTTTCACACACCACACACCCGGGCAGCGAGGTCACACCTCCGGTACCTATTTACAGCTAGGTGAACAGAGGCTATCATGTAAAAGGAGACAAGCCCAAATTATCCCCACCTGGCCAAGGATTCGAACCCCGGACCTCTCGATTGTGAGTCGAGCACACCAGGAAAATGAGTTACTCGAGAAGTTCGTGCGGAGTTAAATGGAGGGATAGACAGACGAATGAGGAAGTACAAGAGAGGTGTGGTGTGGATGTAGATGTGCTGGAAAGTGTGAAAAGGAACACCTTGAGATGGTTCGGCCATGTGGAACGTATGGGAAGCGAGAGAATGACTAAGAGAGTGTACGAGAGTGAGGTGGAAGGACAGAGAGGTAGAGGTAAACCGAGTGAGAGGTGGAAGGATGGAGTTAAAAAGTATATGAGTGAAGGCAGTGCTGGATGGGAGGAGGGTGTCGACTGACTGGGGACAGAGGTGCATGGGGCCATTTCGTTCATGGCCATCCCTTCGGGGATCATGGCGTCCGGCAATAGATAGATAGATAGATCCTTCCTAAGCTGCATATTTTCGCCTGAATATAGCTAGAATAAAAGATAACACACGTGGCTGGTATTCAAAGGGTTAAACCTATATCATACAAAATATCATACACAATACATAAACCCGATGTACACGATACAGTACGGTATATAATATTATGTAAGGGATCAAGACTGGGATTGACATATACAGTATTGGTTTTTTAGCTGTAGGGAATGGAAAGGCTTTGACAATGATTGGTGATATGGAAATGTTCACATATGGCGTAAGGGATTTGTCAATGTTAATTGATACACACACACACATACAGAGAGAGAGAGAGAGAGGGTGTGTGTGAGAAATAAAGATAGATACTGTATATCCACCTCCCTCTCTCTCTCTCTCTCTCTCTGTATGTGTGTGTGTATCAATTAACATTGACAAATCCCTTACGCCATATGTGAACACACACACACACACACACACACACACACACCCACACCATTAAACCCGTGTCAACTAAAACACAGGGATCTATAACCTCCTCCACCCCGGACAGACAGAGAGTCTTACAAGGAGGTACTCTATGATGGGTTTTTTAATTTGTCGTGGGCTTAAGAAGTGGGGAATGAAGGTCTATGAAGTTTTTGTTGTGATATTATATTTTATTATGTAATTCATCAAATGTTCCGATTGTATCCCTATGCTCTCCTTACACCCCTGTTTCTGCCTCATATACCGTATATTAATTCATGTATCTCATTAATGATACATAATTAATAGGCTATTGGTTATTTAGAAGTATTTACTAATTGTTCCCTGTATAGTAGCGTACGCCCTGTAATTTTATGGTGTCGTTTTCAAACACCGTATATACAGTATATATATATATAATATATACACCGGTATATACTTAGCACACTATCTATATATCTATCTATGTATCTACTCACCATTGAAGTTAGAGATGAAGTAGACGTGGTTGAAGCCATGGTGAAGTATATAATCCACCAAGAAACTCCGCCACAGTTTGAAGCCCATCAGGTCAGGTGGATCCCGACAGAGGCTTTCCAACTCCGTGGCTGCTTTTCCCAGGTACGCGATCCTGGGAGCTTTGTCGTCCTGATCTTTGTGGATATTTTGTCTATTTAGTTTTCGGTGACTCAGACCAGGAGTTTGTCGGAGTATCGAATCGGATTTTATTCGGAGATTGAGCAAGGTTACTTCATCAAGGCTTAACCCAACGTAGGAGGAGGTGTTTAGTTCAAGCGACATTGAGGTTTCGTTAGGCCTTGGTTCAGGTGTCTGTCTGAAGGTGTGGGTGGAGGAGGAGGAGGAGACCCCACCCGCAGGAGAGTAATAGACCACCAGCAGAAGTAGCAGAAGAAGGAGTTTTTGGTTTAAAGTCGCACCAGCCATGTTCAATCCACGGTTTTTAGAGAGTCGGTAGTTATTTTTATTGCACTGTTTCTTCAATCTTTTCTCTATTTTGCCTTTGTTTTTGTATTTTTGTTTCATAATAATAATAATAATTAGTATTAATATTTATATTACTATTAAATAATAATAACAACTATTAAAAGTAGGTGATGTCGTTGTCTTATGCTTTTAATAATAATAATAATAGTAATAATACTAATACTAATACTAATAATATTGATACTAATTTATATAAGCTGGCGTTTTTCTTTTCATATGCGCCAGTTCTCACATTACGTAACTATTCAAAGATCCTAAAGTGTAGAATCTTTATATAGTCTATTCCACTTTCGGTGATTTTCTGCAGTTTAGGAAATATCCCCATCACAGTCGGTTTTATTTAAGCTGACGGTAAATTAAATACCTTAGTAATTGATGTGTAGATACTTAATGGAAAAATATTAAACTACTCTTTCTCTACGCCATATTAAGGCCAAGTTTTCATAAATAACAACATACTTTGTTTGAAAATATTTATAATACCCAAATAATCTAGATAGGGACATGGCAATTTACTATCAGAAGGTAAAAACAGACTTCATAGATTAATCGGTTTAAGAGGAGAGGAAAGGATGACACAGAAGAGAAGAGGAGAGAGAGTGGGAGAAAAGAGAAGAGGAGAAGAGAAAAGAGAGAGAAGAGAAGGGAAGAGAGGAGAGGAGAGAAAATAATGTTGTTGCCGTTAACCTGTTCTTTATCTAGTATTTCTTTCTTGCGCCAGCTCTACAATGTATTAACCCATTCAGTACCGGTTACGCCCTTTATATTAACCCTTTATTATATTAACCCATTCAGTACCGGTTACGCCCTTTATATTAACCCATTCAGTACCGGTTACGCCCTTTATATTAACCCTTTATATTAACCCATTCAGTACCGGTTACGCCCTTTATATTAACCCATTCAGTACCGGTTACGCCCTTTATATTAACCCTTTATATTAACCCATTCAGTACCGGTTACGCCCTTTATATTAACCCTTTATATTAACCCATTCAGTACCGGTTACGCCCTTTATATTAACCCTTTATATTAACCCATTCAGTACCGGTTACGCCCTTTATATTAACCCTTTATATTAACCCATTCAGTACCGGTTACGCCCTTTATATTAACCCTTTATATTAACCCATTCAGTACCGGTTACGCCCTTTATATTAACCCTTTATATTAACCCATTCAGTACCGGTTACGCCCTTTATATTTTGGCAACTATTAGACGATATCATTATTATTGGGAAGGACGTTTATCCATTAAAAGGAAGCAGACTATATATATATATAGTAAGCCTTGTAACTACTATAGATTGTTCTTAATATGAATACAATCGTTTAGATGTAGCTGAAATATAAATGAAAGGAAGGGTTGATCATGTTTATTGGGGGGGGGGGGGGGAGGGGGGGCAATGGGGGGATGGTTCACTTTTTGGGCGATTTTTGCATGTATTCATTTTTTTTCTAGTTTCCTCCCTAGACCTCCATAAAAAAAAACCACACACATCCATTAGATTATAGATTAATTTGTAAATTTGTCGATAGAAAAATGTCCTGGCCGAAGGCCGGTTCTTCCAACATTACAGGCTCACTATTGTTCGCCAGGGAAAAAATTGACACCTAAATAGCACGAAAGGTCTAAATATTGACGAAGAAATGGGGCGAAAGGTCTTAAAATCGACTAACTAATGGGGCAAACATCTTAGCATCTGAAAACTAATGGGGCTAAACATGAGGGAGAAAGTGGTCCAGAAAAACGACCCATCTCCCCTTAATCTCTAGTTTTCAGCACAATAGTTGGTTATATTCATGGTACACTCGGATACCATAGTCTCTAACCCACTCGTAAATATTCGTGGACTTCACCTATTTTCAATTATGGAAGTATATCTCGGGAAACGAATTTATGAATATATTTTTTCTATTGCACCAACTACGAAACTATGTATACTATTTATCGATAAGTAAGTTCTATCCACAAATCAATCCAGATAGTTATAATTGAATAAAGAAATACATAGGGGTCCACGAATTATTATGAGTTGGCTACAGACTATGGCATCCGATTGTACATTGAATCCCTTAGCCACTGTTTACTCGATACATAATCGAAAAATAGGATTCTACTGTGTCTGCGCCCTATTTAACCCGTGGAGCCCCGGCTAGTTTTGTAATGTTTGCGCACCAGAACCCGGCCGGTTTTCAAAAAATGGTTTTATTCCAGAAACAATAGCGAATGGGTTAGGAATGAAGGAAAAACCACGAAAAACTGCTCAAAAAGCTTAAAAAATGGTCCTACAGAGCCCCCGAAAATGGGTTTTACAAGAGTAAAAAATTGAAGGCAATTATCCAAAAAAACAGGTTATTGAGCGCTCGCGCTCACGCACGTGGACTTTGAGAGTTTTCAACCATCGGCACGGTTGCGTGGGATACGTACACAGTTCCCATACAAATCTGAGCCCTCTTGAGTGGCTACACCTGAGGTTACGGTCGGCGCAATTAGGGTGACGCGTCAGGCGCGTCTCTGGGGCTGTGCATTACATACATCGCCGACGCGTCAGACGCGTCGCTGGGGCTGTACGGGTTAATGCCTGTTTTTTTATAATTAGCAATATGTGTCTATACAATATTCGTAGTAACTTAGAAACCAAGATAGTAGATAGTATCAATGCAATTAACAATCAGCTGGAAATATAATGAACTATAGTATTATGATTGTCTTTTTGGGTAGGAATATTTGTGTGTTGATATTTGTATAGCTTATTTCAAAATCACAAATATCAGAGTTGTGAATGTCTATCGGGTACGTGTAGTTTCATAGCAGTTGGAGAATTTACTTTTTTTTATTGACTGATGCAATATTGGAAAACTTTGTTTTTAGTAGATATTATATTGTATTTTATAGATTGTGCCACCGTAGTTGATAGAGCTCTTTTAGTTCAATTTCATATAGGCTATGAGTTTAGTTGTATTTGATTTATCTGTTATCAATAGGTTCGTGTTCTTTACTTTCGTATATGAAATTATACAATTTCAGCTTATATAATATATCAACTTATGTAAGTAATTATATTATACGATTTAGCTCAAATGTGTGTGTGTGTGTGTGTGTGTGTGTGTGTGTGTGTGTGTGTGTGTGTGTGTGTACCGTTATATACATATTGTATACTTTGCCTGTAATGTTTTATTTGATATACATAATAAAACAGATAAGGATTATAATATTTCGTTTGATTGTGCTGCCCTGATCAAAGATAATTCTAAATTATACGTCATATATGACCACATGTACGGTACCGCTTTATATATGTATAAAAATGAACAGTCTCGATTATTTGCAGGTAAATTGAGAGGGTCTGCATTTTCCGTTTTAATTTCAGTTCCGAACTACGTTTTTAATTACAGGAGCGCTAACTTATAATGAATATGGGAAAGTTTTTTATTGGACCCGACGTGTATTTCCATTTTCACTAGTTATTTTATCGTTTATTTCAATTTATCGCAGTTCTGGTTAATATTGTAAGCCAAACTTGAAGATAATTTAGACTTACAAACAATAATAGTTTCTGAAATTGAACCCTGGACCAATTTATCGACAGGCAAATGTGCTACCAATCATATATACCACGCTGGCACTGCTTGATTTATTATTATTTATTATTATTATTATTATTATTATTATTATTATTATTATTTAGTTTGCTCCCTAGACTGCTATCAATCTTTGGAAAAAAAAAGACACACACACAAGACCCCCGATATATAAATTTGTATATTTTTTTGTTTTGGTAGAAAGTTATCCCGGCCGATGGCTGTTTGTTACTTCCAAAAATGTCAGGTTCGCTATCGCTTGCCAGGGGAAATCGACAAATAAATGACATAAATAGTCTTAATATTGACAACGAAATAGGGCAAAAGGTCTTAAATCGCCAAAGCTAATAGGGCGATCGTCTTAAAATAACAAAACCAATGACGCTTAACATGAGGGAGAAGGGGGTCCAGAAAAAAAAACTGTAAGTGTCAATCTCCCCTTAAAAAGGCTAGGCAGCATTATTGTCAACCGTTGTTCATGTGTCGATTAACCCCTTCAGGATTATGACGCATTTTATCCTTAGATTTTGACTATTAGTAAACGATTATATTTAGATTAGGTATGTGGAAGGCGGAGGGTAGATTGGGCCCGTCTTTATCATTTGAGCTCCGACAGGTCCTTTCTAAGCTGTCTAATGATTGCCAGAAATGTACTGCCAGAACGCGTCATCATCGTCAAGGGGTTAATTACAATATCAGTATCAGAATTTACAGGAACAATATTGCCAAGAAACCGTCACTTTGAATATAGGGTTTGTGATCAGTGAACATTTTAGGGAGTAGTGGTTATTATGTTGGCCCCTCTGCACGTGAAGGGAGGCGCGAAATAAGTGTATACACATGTACACTTTTACCCTTCTGCACGTGAAGGGTATGCGCACGTAAGGGAGACACGAAGTAAATATACGATCATGTACGGTTATACCACTCTGCACGTGTTGAGGATACATGCGTGAGGGAGGCACGAAGTAAATATGCGAACATATACGGTTATACCCCTCTGCACGTAAAGGGTATGCGAACGTGAGGGAGACACGAAGTAAGAATACGACCATGTACGTTTATGCCCCTCAGCACGTACTGAGGATACGCACACGTGAGGGGGACACGAGCGGTACGTCCCCATGTACGGTTATACCAGTAGTCCAAGCGGTACTGAGGGTGTGTTAACTAAGACCACGGTGATATGCTTGGTACAGTTGGCCATATAAGTCATCTCGCGGCACCAAGTATATTTCGATCAACAATTGGAATTAGCAATATCTACATTAATTCATCGTTTCGAGTGAGATATACCAACATGCTCCTATCTTTGCACACCGTATTTAACATCTGACAGACATAAATACAGCATACAGCGAGCAAAATGTAGTGACAGCTGATAGACGACTTATTTGGCCAACTGTACGGTACTACTGTTGAGATCATGTGTACAATACCGCTGCCTGACGTACGGTGTTGGCTGCCACTATACTGTTTAATAGTGTTTGTGTACTGTGTTTATTAGTTAGTTAGGGAGTAAGGTGGGTTTGTATATAGCTGGTGGGCTGTCGTTATCATGGATCTACCGGTATTTGATTTTGTTGTGTAGCATTTAATTGATCCCCGTCACATTTTTTTATAAATATATATATATATATATATATATATATATTATATATATATATATATATATATATATATATATTATAGTTATATTCGTGTGTGTGTGTGTGTACGGATTCAATAATGTGTGTGGTAGTGTGTATGAAGGTTAAGAATAATACTTCTAATCATCATTGCATACATTTTATTATACAAAGACATAGTTCTCCACGTGTTTAGCCCCTGACACCTTCTGAACGTACACAAGACACCAACACAGTCATCTGTAACACATTAACCCCTACAGTACCGGTCACGTCCTTTACAGCATACTCTGGACACTATTAGACGATACAATTCAGTTTAAAAAGGGCCTCCAGCAATTAACAGGCTTCGAACTATCTCACTTAACCCTTTTGACTACCACAGATCCTTCCTAAACAACACAAAATCTTCTAAATATAGCTAGAATAAAATTAAAAAGTCGTCGCCAGTACTGAACGGGTTAAAGATATGCTGAACCAGGTGTGGGATAAACGTACCACCTCCACATATACTTGTACAGTTGCTGAAAAAAATCCTGAGACTCCTTATAAAATCTAACTTTGACCCTTTCAGTATGTCGACGCCTATTTCATATTATTCTGGTTATTAATTATCTTGCTGTCATTAAGTTTCTGGCGATTATTAAGTATTAGAAAGAGCTTTTATTCTTATAGGTTTTTCTTATACTGGGTAAATTAACTTAATTTTAGACAAAATAAAGTAGAAATGACACCATCATAGGCTGAAGAATTGCTTGTATTCCTTCTCATACTCAGTCCTATATAATCCTGGATTTACTCTCTCTTTGTAATCCATTGTGCAGTGGTTATCATGCTCACCGGCTGATTGTGAGGTCCAGGTTTCGATCCCCGGAGTGGTGTGTTTGAATGTGGGTATGTGTGCAGTATGGGATCTAAACCTATAATAATAAGTTTCTCCCATGATCCGGATCCGCTCCCCCTTTTGGAGATCTGGATTATGGGGCGTTGGGGGCGAGGGGGAGGGGGTGTGGGGTGGGAGGGGTGATGATAGTGAAATTAACCCTTTCAATACCGGTCCGACGTTTTAACTTTATGGTGGTTGCTATTAGACGATTTTATTCAGTTCAATAAAGGCCTCGGCAATAAACAGACTTCGTAGTATCTCGCCTAACTCTTCTTTTACTACCACAGATCCTTACTTCTTAAAAGCCGCACAGAATCGTCTAAATATAGCTAGAATAAAATTGAAAAGACGTTGCCGGTACAGAAGGGGTTAACCACTTAGGAATTGCGGGTTACAAGGAAGTTGGAGCAGTAAACATCCAGGTTTAGCAGAAATACAAGATAAAATGTTGAGACCTCCTGTTAGACCTTACATTAAGATGCCGTCCTATCGCTATCATTAGACGATTTTATTCAGTTTAGGTAGGATCTGTGGGAGTCAGAGGGTTGATTAAACTATATTTTACACATTTGATTCCCAGAGGGCCTTTCTTAGCTGAAGAAATTCGATTATGGATAGCCAGAACATAAGATATTTACGTCATCATATTGGAAGGTTTAAACACAATTAAATATATCATCATTAAATCCTTAAGTTCAGGATACGGGTTTACCCGTTCAGTACCAGGGACGTTCTTTTCATCATATTGTTGAAACTATTAGACGATTTTATTCAGCTTAGGAAGGACCTGTAGCAATAAAAAGGCTTCAAATTAACTCAACCAACCCTTTTAACTACTCCCAGATCCTTCTTCAGCTGTATGATATCGTCTAAATATAGCTAGAATAAAATGTAACGCACGCCGCTGGTACTTAATGGGTTAATGTGTTGTATTACTAATAGAACACATGTACAATGGTTAAGCATACATCTATGCACACGTATATATGTACACTTATTGTCTAGAAACACACATACCAGTGCACATATATAAACACACACACACACACAATCATGTACACATACACACACATACTTTACATACACGCATCATCTTAAACATAATGTAATACTCTTTGTGACACTTGTACACACTAAATACATACTAATATAATTACACACCCAGTATTATAAAACCTGTTATTTTAAAGTTAATGCTGAAATGTCTATGTATGTTGCATGAATATCTATGATATTTATTAGTTATGTTCTTTTAGGTACTCATGCCGTTTGCTCTCTCGTACGATGCTATTAAGGGGGGTGACCTGCTTTAAAGGTATTCGTGAAATCTATTGTCAAATGCTATCTTTACCGGTAATATTCTAAATCGTGTAGGTCTGGTAAAAAGCTACTATAAATGTGCTGTGATGGTCTATGTCTATATATTTGTGTTATTATAAATGCTCTCTATATGCTTTGTCCTGAGGATTTGTTGTCATTTGAAGAAATTGTAGATGACAGGACTGATGAACCATTAATCAAGAAAATATATATAAGAGACAGTATATTACATAGCGATATATATATACAGTATATATATATATATATATATATATATATATATATATATATATATATACAGTATATATCTCACAAATACACGTGAGCTAGTAAATGTTTAATTACTCCCAGCCGGGATCGATCATCCAACATTCAAACGAGTGTCCAAACTTTTAACCCACTACACCACGGAGGTTTGATCTCGGCTGGGAGCATTTAAATATATATATATATATATATATATATATATATATATATATATATATATATATATATATATATATTAAACAACAGTAAATGCATCAATGACATCAATAGTGTAGGGTCTATCCTTTGCTGTTTTATTAATGTCCAAGCTACTTACAAAGGGCTAAGAATAACTACCATAAACATTAACAGTATCCTAAAAAAAAAAAAAAAAAAAAAAAAAAAAAAAAAAAAAAAAAATCTATTTAGTCATGTTCTGTAAACGCCAATTTCGGTTATATGGGCATGGGCATGTGGTTCTCCTCCTTGATGCAGCCTCTGTTCACCAGGTGGTCTCTATATAGTCTAATGATAATGTCGGACAGTATGGCCAAGTGGTTACGGTACCCAACTCTCCCAAATATATCTGGGGTGAGTGGGTTTGGTCAGGGTACCAAGAGGGTACCTTTCTCCCAACCCGTCTCTACATAGGACAACCCTGAGTGGAGGAGGCCTAGAGGAAGACCACGGAACTCATGGCTGAGGAAAGTAAACCAATCGTGCAATAGGATACTTGATATGGGCCGGGCAGATGCCTGGAGTGTCGCTCTGGCGGATTCCCCTGAGTGGAGTCGGAGGGTGAGTGTGGCCCCATTGATTGATTCTATTTAGTCAAGGAATGGTCTTTACTTGTTTGGTTGACTTAAATAGACTGTATATAATAAGTTTGGTTAGTCTGGAGAACCATTAAATAATTTACTATTTTGGGTTATTGTTGGATTGTGAGTCTTTCGGTCATTAATTTAGCCTAGCATGAGTCGGTAATAGGTGCGTTCGCAGATGTGGCTTTGTTATTCGAGTCATGGGATCAGTGACCCTAATCGAGCCCATTCAAAAGCATAAATATGTTGAACAATGCCATCCAGGATTAACAGGCGGAAACAGTACCGTGAGGATTTTAAAATAACATCAATGTACAGTTGCTCACATAAGTTATGTTCTTCGTCGTGATCTTATGTATGAAAGAACAATTAGTATGAATGAATTGCCAGTGTGGTTTCTTTTAATTATCAGTTGACTAATCACATGAGTTAACCACTGCATAAGAAACTACACTCTTAATTCCATCATGTGCATTGTATTTCCATGTATAAGATCACAGAGAGGAACAGAACATATGGCCAACTGTACCTTGGCGAGATTTTGGACTGTTTATATCAAGCCATGAAGCATACGAATTAGACATAATATAAACAAATATATATGTAAAAATGAGAGCGCTCGAATTATGCCATTGGTTTGGAATCTAAACGAAGGTTGATTTAATTTAAGGGGAGGTTTTTGGTTTTTCTCAACCCCCTTTCCTTCATGTTTAGCCACATTAGTGTTGATGTTTAAAGATGTTCGCCCCACTAGTTCAGCAATTTCATAACCTTTCGCCACAATACTTTGCCTTTATTAAGACTGTGCCAATTAGGTGTTGCTTATTTCCTGGCGAGCGATAACGAGCCTGTAATTTGGGAGGAACTGCAATTCGAAGGTGGGTTGTGTGGGTGGGTGTGGGTTTTAAGCTTGATAGAGGTCTAGGGAACAAACTCCCCCCCCCTTTATTTGTTTAATCGGAACTAGACCAGATCAATATAGCATAGTCGTAAATGTGAAACCTAGGTGAACTCATTTCGTTCTCTTCGAAAGCAGTGCGTTTGATACACTGTACACCATCATCACAGACGCTTTTGTTGTTTCCTTTGAAGTCGGGAGTAGCGCAGCCGAGCGCAAAACACACAGAGAAATTACGGGAAGTGTGAAGCTCAACTCTGCCAACTTTGCAACAGGGGTCATTCATGTGTTAATGCACTAACCAACTCTTCCATTTATTGTGTCTTTGTTTTGTCAGTTTTACGCAGCTTAAGAAGGATGTGTTGGAACCAAAATAGTAATTCTCCTTATCAAGGTTTGCCTGATACAGTTGTTTTGTACTGTTAGTGACCTGGGCCTTTTAAAAGGCGATATCTCGTAGATATCTATCCTCCTTCTCCATCCATAATTCAATATTATAAGCTATATGTCACAATTTCTTCAACTAATACATATTACAGTCATTGTATATTGACGCTTATATTATCCATAATAATAAATATAACTTGAAATTATACAGAGGCAGAAGGTATTTTCGTGCCATTTTGTTCATGATGATTGATCAACTTTATAAGTATTTAGTCATTATCAACTGGCTATGAAAATTCCCATGCCCATGACTACCATATTATATATGCCCATGCCCATGACTACCATATTATATATGCACCTAGTGTAGTCATCTACTTTATAATAAAAACATGTATCATTATGTATACAGTGCATATCCCAAGTGTTGAGTATTTTACCGATATTGCAATAATCAGTGTTCCTCAGAGCTCTCTCAGTGCAAGGTCTATCCACCTCCTCTACGTAGAGTATGTAGCACCCGTCTTCAACACAATCCCACCCCTACTCTATGTAACTTTAACCCAAGAGTGAAACGATATTCCCAATCTGTCTTCTATTCAACAGCTGAGCTCTGGAATTCTCTTCCTGAATCCATCTTCCCTTCATCCTTATGACTTAAATTGCTTCAAACTCGTGTGTCCAGGCATTTTGGCTCGAACATTCCTTGATTTTGGCCCTGTCACTCTTTCAACTTTGGGGGAGGCACTGTCACAGGCAGTTCTGACTTTGTCTCCCTCATCCACATAGGAACAATAAACTTAAGATCTGGCGCTAGTTCAGAAGCGTCCACAAGATATCTCAAGTGAAACCTTAGTAGGGAGAATATATTTTGAGAATATAATATATATTTTTTTTTTACACATTTGATTTCGAGAGATCCTTCCTAAACATAAAAATGTCTCATGATAACAAGAATATAATGAAAATATAGCCATCGTGCCGAAAAGTTTAATATCCACTATTGGGATTAAATGATGGATAATGAGTTTCCCAGGCTGAGAGCAGAACACACACAGAGGGAAATTAGTGAAAGTGTGAAGCTGAATGAGCAAACTTTGCCACCCCAGCCATTGTGGTGTTAATGAGAGATCACTTCAGTGTATACCTCACTCTCTCTCACTCACTCACTCTCTCTCTACCTCACTCTCACTCACACACACTCTCTCTCTCTCTCACACACACACACACACACACACACACACACACACTCTCTCTCTACCCCCACCCTCTCACTCACTCTCACTCACTCTCACTATCTCTCTCTCTCTCTCTCTCATACTCTCATATCAGTGTATACATGTTATGAATGGAGGAATTAGCCTTTACGCACATGGTCCTTTATACAATATATCCCTTGTACTGTCTGGATTAAGGGAGCCTACCTCGCTTTTTTTCTCTTTCTCTCCCTCTCTCTTTGGCTTGTATCCATTCGGTCTCATTCAGCCTACTGGTTTAAGACATTTACCCCCATCCAGGTGTCAATATTTTCCTGGTGAGCGGTAGCGAGCCAGCATACATATATTTTTGTTTTGACAGCAAGCTAAATTTGTAAATTTTTCGATAGAAAAATGTCTCCGGCGAAGTCGGATTTCTCCATACAATGCTGGCTCGCTATCGTTCGCCAGAAAGAAATCGACACCTGGATGGGGATAAACGTCTTAAAACAGTTGGCTGAATGGGGCCGAATGGATATAAGCCAGGGAAAGAGAGAAAAGGAGAAAACAATACAAAAAAGCCGGTGACCCCCTTAAATTCTACTACTGGGATAATATCGTGGGCAATGGGTTTCCCAGGTTGAGAGCGAAATCGCCAAACTAATGGGGCGAATGTTTGAAAATCTGAAAAATAATGGGGCGAACCATATCCAGTATATATAAAATATAATGGTAGGGGTACAATTTCATCATATATTTTAGTATAAGGTGATATATATAGTTTTATATAGTTTATTATGGGTGAGGGGTGGTCTTGTCCAGAGTGAGGTTTAGCATTGTCTCTTTTCTTGTACTACTTCTCCTACTTCAGGGGGCGGGAGGCTAGGATTCCTCCTCCCCTTGTAAAATTCACCTACTAGACGAGACAGTAAGGGGCGAGGGTACACGAATGTGGTCCCGGACCCAAAGAATTGGAACTATAGATGTTGTTTCTGTTCGGGCTTTGTCTCGAATCGGCCACCTCAAGCTATGGGGTATGTGCCTGAGTATATACATACATACATACAAATTAAACTGTGCCAAAAGGTATTACATAGTACTTATATATTTTACTTTACCATGTACACTTTCCAGCACATATTCCATTCCTCAATATCCCAGTAAGATCGCAATTTTGGCAGTGCCTCCCCAACCCCCCTCCCTCACTCCTCCTCCTGGAAGGTAGGAGGTGGAATGAGGGATGGGGGTGTGGTGTTGCCAAAACATTTCCCATCCAGGTGCCGATTTATACCTGGCGAGCGATAGCAAGCCAACATATTTTGGATAATGTGTTAGCCCTGCTCAGGCATATTGGCCCCATATGGGCCAAAAAATATGCGTAAAACAGGTTTTTCGTGAATATTTCACGGCCGGAGGCCGATGGCAAATTTTTTTGAAGACGAGCAGTCAGTCCGCATCGTCCTACAACTGAGAGAGGGTATTAGCCGCCGCTCTCTCTCCTCCCCTTTCCTGTACCAACCTGTCCGGTCACCATATGGGGTCCATAATCCCAAATGTGTACTACAAGTTTCCCCTTCCTATCGAACTTTTTTTAGCCCCAGAGTTCTGCATTGTTGTCACCCAAGACCCTCAGCCATACCCTCCACAGCCCTGCAACTAAATTAATCCATCTTATGTAATGTATGAGATATGCCTCACTTTTGTTAACCCTTTTTTTAATTTTTTTTTTTTTTTGTATATATGACTTAATATTTACAGTAGTGTAATTTGCTCTTAACATAATATTAAGCATTAATTGTAGTTTCTATTGGTAACAAGAAATTTAAAATCCATCAATCAGTTTTTGGGTGAGAGCCGTTTAAAGTGCCGGTCCCCATATGGGGCCACATTGCTAATTTTGTTACACTTCTGGAACATTACCTGAGCAGGGTTAGACAGATGGCTAAATTTGTACATTTTTCGATAGAAAAATGTCTCCGGCGAAGCTGGATTTCTCAATATTATACTGGCTCGCGATAATCGACACCTGGATGGGGATAAATGTCTTAACCCTCTCCGACATATGACGCGATTTTGAATCTATTGGGGGATACTTTAAAGCCTTTGTTACCATCAGGGGTATTTAGAAACCTTTAGTTTAGTTATTTCAACCTCTGCAGTTGTCTTTGAGTTAGCTGTGGGCAGAAATTTTGGAGAGGTAATTATAAGAGTGAGAGAACTCTATTTCTTATTGCTAATCTGGCAACCTCTGCATCATATGTGCGTGAAAGGGTTAAAACAGTAGGCTGAATGGTGCCGAATGGATACAACTAAGAAAGAGAGAGAAAAAAAGCAGGCCATCCCCCTTAAGAAGTGTTCAAGAGGAGGGTTGGGAAGGTGAGTGCGGTGTTGCCAAATTTACGATCTTACCGGGATATTGAGGAACAGAATAGGTGCGGTAATCTGTACACTGATAGAATGTTCTGGAACCGTACAATACAAAGACCTTAGAATAATCTCTATCTCGGAGTCCTTCATACTATTTTGGGGGTGACCGGTCAACTCAACCAGTAGACCATTTCTACCAGTAGCTCTCAACCAGTACCAAATCAACCAATACGGTTAGGTTAGGTTAGGTTAGTACTATATTTTGGCACTGGTTTGGTTGGTCTGGGTTAATTTGGCACTGGTTGAGAGCTACTGGTTGAAATGGTCTACTGGTTGAGATGACATGGAACCCATTTTGGGGTGTGTGATGGGCCTCTTGGTGGACTCAAATGGTTCGTTCAAGACGTTTCGAAGCTCCTTTATTGTTATTAGTGATCTAGAATTATGAAGATTGATGTAGTGCTAGTTTGCTGTGCTCAATAGTAGAATGTGAAATACATAAGCCTTAGTATGAAATAGGTTTAGATGATGATGTTAAACAGTATGAACCTCAAATTACACTGTGTCAAAAGATACTACACAGCACTTACATGTACTATAGGTAGCGCCAGCGAACTTGGCAATATTCTGGACCCCTTACTTCTTATAACTCAAATGAATGAAAGCAATCAGGCTGACGTTTCTATTATTTGGGAAGAGTCCACCAGGAAATAGGTGTGGACATTTACAGCCAGTTTGCTCTAGGCCCTTTTGAGTTACAAAGAGGTCAGGGATCAAGATTTTTGTCAAGTTCGTTGGCGCTACCTATACTTCAGCGCGTACACTGATAGAATTGTACTGTACTAAACCGAACAGTACAAAGGCTTACGGATAATTTCAAACTGAGATTGCTTTATAGTGTTTCGCTAGACCATGTTGGAGTGCGTGATAGGCCTCTTGCTGGGCTCGTAGGGTTCACGACCGCCGGCGATTCGAGGCTCCGGATCACCCACCGAGTCGTTGTCGCTCGAACGGCTTGGACCCAGACCCAGCACCACCTGAGGAGAGATAATATAGTATGGTATTAATTACAAGGTTCTAGGTTAGCTATAAGATCCAGTGAGGGTATTAATTGGGGTTTGGGTTAGCTATTAGATCCAGTCATGGTATAAATTTAGGTTTGGGTTAGCTATTAGATCCAGTTAGGGTATTCATTGGGGTTTGGGTTAACTATATGATCCAGTGAGGGTATTAATTTGGGTTTAGGTTAGTTATGAGATTCAGTTAAGGTATTTATTTGAGTTTGGGTTAGCTATAAGATCCAGTTATGGTATTGGGGTTTGGGTTAGCTATAAGATTCAGTTATGGTATTGGGGTTTGGGTTAGCTATAAGATCAGTTATGGTATTGGGGTTTGGGTTAGCTATAAGATTCAGTTATGGTATTGGGGTTTGGGTTAGCTATAAGATCCAGTTATGGTATTGGGGTTTGGGTTAGCTATAAGATTCAGTTATAGTATTGGGGTTTGGGTTAGCTATAAGATCCAGTTATGGTATTGGGGTTTAGGTTAGCTATAAGATTCAGTTATGGTATTGGGGTTTGGGTTAGCTATAAGATCCAGTTATGGTATTGGGGTTTGGGTTAGCTATAAGATTCAGTTATGGTATTGGAGTTTGGGTTAGCTATAAGATCCAGTTATGGTATTGGGGTTTGGGTTAGCTATAAGATCAGTTATGGTATTGGAGTTTGGGTTAGCTATAAGATCCAGTTATGGTATTGTGGTTTGGGTTGGCTATAAGATCCAGTTATGGTATTGGAGTTTGGGTTAGCTATAAGATCCAGTTATGGTATTGGGGTTTGGGTTAGCTATAAGATCCAGTTATGGTATTGGAGTTTGGGTTAGCTATAAGATCCAGTTATGGTATTGGGGTTTGGGTTAGCTATAAGATCAGTTATGGTATTGGAGTTTGGGTTAGCTATAAGATCCAGTTATGGTATTGGGGTTTGGGTTAGCTATAAGATTCAGTTATGGTATTGGGGTTTGGGTTAGCTATAAGATCCAGTTATGGTATTGGGGTTTGGGTTAGCTATAAGATCCAGTTATGGTATTAATTTGGGGTTGGGTTAGCTATAAGATCCAGTTAGGGTATTAATGTGGGTTTGAGTTAGTTATAAGATCCAGTTATGGTATTAATTTGGGTTTGATTTAGCTATAAGATCCAGCTACGACACTAATTTGATATTACTTTGGGTTTCTATAAGATCCAGTTAGGGTGTTCATTTGGAGTTTGGGTTAGCTATAAGATCTAGTTATGGTATTAATTTTGGGTTCTTGGTTAGCTATAAGATCAAGTTAGGCATGATTTATATTTGTATTATTATAGTCCGCTGTAATTAGATCAATTAAGGGGATTATATTTATTTATTCGTTTATTCATGTATAGTTATGCCGGTATATATATATATATATATATATATATATATATATATATATATATACCGGTCTATATATATATATCCGCACTTCTAGACAAATTAGAAAGGAAAGCCTTTCATATCATTAATTCCCGCCCACTCACCATCTCTCTGCAAACTCTCTCTTTTCGCCGCAATGTTGCATCTCTCTCGGTATTCTATCGCTACTACAATAATCAGTGTTCCTCAGAGCTCTCCCAGTGTATATCACCTTCCTCTACGTAGGGTACGTAGTACTCGTCATGCAACACATTGCCATCCCTATTCTGTGCAACTCTCCAACCCAAGAGTGAAACGTTACTCTCAGTCTTTCTTCTATTCAACAGCTGAGCTCTGTAACTCTCTCCCAGAATCAGTCTTTCACTCCTCCTATGACTTAAATTGCTTCAAACTCCGTTTGTCTAGGCATCTTGGCTCGAACGTCCCTTGTTTTTGGCCCTGTCACTTTTTCATTTATGGGGGAGGCACTCGCTACAGGCAGTTCTTCCTTTTGTCTCCCTCACTCACAGAAAAAAATAAATAAATACAAATAAATAAATATATATATATATAATGTATATATATATATATATATATATATATATATAGATATATATATATATATAGAGAGAGAGAGATCTATAGATAGATAGATAGATAGATAGATAGATAGATAGATAGATAGATAAATAGATATTATAGTCCAGTCAGCTATTCAGGAGACCCAATGAAAGGGAGCAAAGCCGTGAATGGAAGCAAGCCTCAAAAACCCAGACGACTTTAAAGGACTGAAAGTAGAACCAGGAAATGGCTGGAGCATAAGATATTACAAAAGGGGTAAAGTAGTGAAAAATGTGAGATGATTTTTTTTGTGATTGAGAGAGAGAGAGAGAGCATTAGTTGACTATCTTTTTAGTCTGATTAAGTATCTAAGGCCCCAAAACGAAGACGGGAATCTCTCTCTCTCTCTCTCTCTCTCTCTCTCTCTCTCTCTCTCTCTCTCTCTCTCTCTCTCTCTATATATATATATATATATATATATATATATATATATATATATATATATATATATACCGGTATGTATATACGTATTGTTTATTTTGGCTTTGATCATTTTGTTTAATCAAACTGAAAGAAGTCTACTAATGTTCTCTCTCTCTCTCTCTCTCTCTATATATATATATATATATATATATATATATATATATATAGTATAGGCTATTTATTTATATTAGCTAGAATCAAAGGTAAATAGACGTGATCGACCGACCAACTGGGAGGCGATGAAGAGAAGAATTGAGTGTGTGAGATCAAAGAGAGAGAGAGAGAGTGAGTGAGAGGGAATGAGAGAGAGAGAGAGAGTAAGTGAGAAGGAACATTCATAGACTCTTCTTTCACTCCGGAATGAATATCAAGGCTTCAAAAACCAAGATGCGAAAAATAGACTGAAAACAGGACCAGGAAGTGGCCGGAGGAAAAATTTTGCACAGAATAAACAAGCAAAAATGGCCAGGCTTCGTAATTAACCCTGTCAGAATTTCATGACTTACTCCTATAATTTTACTTTTAAGGGGAAATGTTTATTTTTTGATCGGATTTATCATTTATTGATTATATATTTGTTTAGTTTCCTCCGTAGTCTTCCATCGAAACTTTAAAAAAAAAATACTCTCCTTCAAGTTAAATCTGTAAATTTTCGGTAGAAAAATGTCTAATTATTTCGATAATTATAGGCTTGCTATCGCTCACCAGAAGAAAAAAAACACCTAAGTGGCACAAAAGGTTTTTAAATTGACAACCAAATGGGGAGAAAGGTGTTAAAATCGCCAAACTAATGGGCCGAACGTCTTAAAATCTCGAAACTAATGGAGCTAAACATGAGGGAGAAAAGAGGCCAAAAAACGACCCCTCCCCCTTTAATCGTAAGGTCGGTGTGGGGTCAGTGTATGGTGTTTGTCTACATACATCAGTGACAGTTTTATTCAGTTTCAGGAGGACTTGAAGGATCTATTTATCTATTGCCAGATGCACTGATCCCTGGAACCGTTAATTGTTCCGTTTTAGAGACCCTATGGTAACAAAGATCGGCCAACCTTCGCCATATTGTTGCAACTTGTGTCATTAGCTCTCTCTTAATGGGGGATGGGCGTATATACTGAATTTGCTCATTTGTATATCTTTTTTATCGTTTATTTAGTTTCCTCCTAGACCTCCATTAAGCATAAAATACACCCCAGAGACCCTCCTTCAAGATAAATGTGTACATTTTTTATAGAAGAATGTCCCGGCCTAAGGCTGGTTCCTCTTTAATTACAGGCTCGCTTTCGCTCGCCAGGAATAAATTGATACCTAAATGACACAAAATGTCTTAATATTGAGAGAAATGGGGCGAAAGGTCTTAATATCGCAAAAACTAATGGGTCGAACGTCTTAAAATTTGAAAACTCATGGTGCTACAAATTAGCCTGCTGTCAAAAACATTAAAACAAATATGCTGGCTCGCTACCGCTCGCCAGGAAAAAATCGACACCTGGTTGGGGATCAACGTTTTAAAACAATAGGTTGAATGGGGCTGAATGGATGCAACCCAGAGGGCAAAGCAAAGTGAGTGTAAAGGAGCACACTGGCCAGGCATGAATACCACCAAAGGGGGAGAGAAACCATGAACATCCTTGGGGTCTGAAGGGGAGATGGGTAGTTTTTCTGGTCCCCCTTCTTCCTCATGGTTAGCCCCATTAGTTCTCAGATTTTAAGATGTTTGCCCTCATTATTTTGTCGATTGTAAGACCTTTTGCCTCATTTATTTGTTATTATTAAGACCTTTCGTGCTATTTAGGTGTCGATTTTTTTCCTGGCGAACGAAAGTGAGCCTGTAATTTGGGAAGAATCAGCCTTTGGCCGGGACATTTTTCTACAGAAACCTTTACAAATTAATCTAGAAGGGGGATCTAATGGATTTTTTTTTTTGTATAATTGATTGAGGTCTTTGGAGGAAACTAGACAAATATAAACCAAGACATAAAAGAACAAATATATAAGCCCAACCCCCCTTAAGTGGGTGGAGAAACAACCGACCAACTTGGAAAGAATGAATGAGGTGAACTGAGTGTGTGAGATCAAAGAGAGAGAGAGAGAGAGAGAGAGAGAGAGAGAGAGAGAATAAGAGATAGACAGAGTATATTACTATATATATTTTATGGAATATATTCTTCTTGACAGGTTAAGAAATATATCATATTACCACTCTTGCTAAAACAGCTTCCCAAAAGTTAGGTGTGCTCAATCGTCTCCATGGGTTCATCACCCCCGCACAGCTTCTTGCTGTGTATAGTGGTGCAGTGCGCCCATGTACCGAGTATTGTTCGCATGTGTGGGGAGGTTCCACCCATACCGCACTTTTCGAAAGAGTAGAGTCAAAAGCATTTCGCCTCATCAACTCACTTCCTCTTACTAGTTCCCTACAATCTCTTTCTACACACCGCAATGTTGTATCTCTTTCACTCTTCTATCGCTATTGTTATGCTGGCCAGCTTGCCAGAATGTACTCGTAACTCGCTAGCGCTCGCCAGGGCAGTGAAATGGGCTATAATAATCGTAGAACAATGTTCTTTCTTTCATAGTGTTCATGTTGTCACAGACAGATCAGTGGTGGTCTTTATTCTTGTCTGTGACACTTGGAAGTATTTTATATCATTGATAGAGTATAAGATATGTTGTGTGAAGTTACTGAGGAGAGAGAGAGGCGAAAGCGGGGTGGTAGTATGTGTGTGTGTATGTGCGTGCGCATTCCTTTCTTAGGCGGGGCCACCCACTCGTGACGCCTGCTCTTCATGACGTAGTCGTCTGTGATTGGAGGCCGCTGTCCTAGTAAGTTGGTGCTGGGGGCTCCTTCCCTTGTGTCTCCTCAGAGATTGGCATAGCGTGCTTGGTCCTACATGTCCCTTGCGATCTGTCCCCCAATCTAACCCCCTGTACTGCTGTTTCTCTCTCTGAACTTCTTCTTTTCCAATACTTCTTATCTTTATTCAATTACTTATCCCTTCTGGTTATGCATACGACTTCCATAGTCGGCCAGTCGTATTACCAGCACCAGTTCTCACATATATGTTTTGCACTAGCTTTAGGGATTATTAGAGTCATAGTCACATGGTAGCATAGTATTGGGGTGCTTCTAATTATTGAGCTGTTCTTTCCTATTATTTAATGCTAGACAGTGGAGGGTATCTTTGGTCGTTGTCTGAGTTGTGTATGTGGCAAGTCAGAGCCTGTACGACTTCGACGAAGCTAGGTAGCCTGTATCCCTTGTGCATATTTTTCCTTTGCGAGTGTAGCAGTATACAAGTGAAGGGCTTTTGCCTACTCTCACCTGTATGCTTGCTACCTCATTGTGTTGACCTTTGTGGAGCGCCAGGGTAAGTAAGACCAGATACTTGAGATCTGGACTTACCAAGAGAGCCTCCAAGTCACTTAACGTAACATAAGGGAAATCTGTTCAAGGGGAGACAGTAGGCTACGAGCATGCTTGCGCTCTGCCTAGTTTCCTGGTACCTTTTATGCCACTGCTAGACTTTATTAGTGAGAAAGACAGCATTGTGTTTATTAACTTTAATTGTGTATGCTTTAGGAATTATTCACGCCTTATTTTAGCCTAGGTTGATGCATAGTGCACAACCCAGTTTGGATGTTACGTTGGCTAAGGAAGTACTGTTTTGAGTGGCTATTATTAGTGCTGTCACAGAGTTGTTACACTCCCTTGTTTTATATATATGTATCCTACTTTTTGGTGTATTTAAGATACACGCTTTGGTGTCCTGCCCCTGCATTATTTCTGTTCTATATTAACGAGCATCTTAGAGCATCAGACGTTTTCAGAAGATTCTTTATCTGATTGCTGTAGGACTAGACTTCCAGTGTTTTCATAGATCATTGAAGAGTTTAGTGGTGAGTACAGACTCACACTAAAGTTAACGTATGCATATTCTCCTTTATTAAATCTTGTTATAGTTTATTCAAGCATTGTTATTACTTAAGAGCATTTTATTAACGTAAAGTACTCCTGTTGTGAGTAGGCTTTGCCGTCACCGGAAAGCCTTTGTAGAAGTGCACTAAAACCCAGTTAATTGATATCCCGTTATCCAGTAGATTAACTCTGGAGGGTTTAAGTGTTTTGTTCACCGGCGTAATAGTTCGAGGGTTTGGAATTAGCGTACCGTTGTTGCAGATATAGCCTATCTTCTAGTCCATTCTTAAGTGCCCTTGTTTATTTCGTAGTGCCGGTCGTAACACTATTACAACAATCAGTGCCCTTCAGAGGTCTCTCAGTGCATAGCACTCTTGCCTAGCACTCTTGCGGCGAGTGCTAGGCATCCGCCTTTCAACACAGTCTCCCTCCTATTCTGTCCAACTCTCCAACCCAAAAATTAGCAAAGGTTCCCAGTCTTTCTTCTACTTAACAAGTGAACTCTGGAACTCTCTCCTTCGATCAATTTTTCCTTCATCCTATGACTTAAACTGCTTTAAACTTCCTGATCTCAACGTCCCTTGAATTTGGCTCTGTCACTCTTTTGGATTAGGTGTAGACACTCGTTACAGACAATCTGCCTTTTGTCTCCTTCATACACATATAAACAAAAAATCTATTTAAGAATATATGTAATAGAAATTCAGCTGGAAATACAGTCACACAAACAATGACCAAGTTGTTAAAACCAAGAGAGAGAGAGAGAGACAGTCAGTCAGTCAGTCAGTCAGTCAGTCAGTCAGTCAGTCAGTCAGTCAGTCAGTCAGTCAGTCCTTCCTTCCTTCCTTCCTTCCTTCATTCATTCATTCCTTCCTTCCGTCCTTGGTCGTTTTTACTCCTTTTAATTCAACAAGTGCGAGCGAAATTGGAGAAAAAATAGGTTTATTTCTCTGACTTCTTGGTCTGGCGCTCGCGCGTGTGTCCTTTTATAGGTGTGTGTGTGTGTGTGTGTGTGTGTGTGTGTGTGTGTGTGTGTGTGTGTGTGTGTGTGTGTGGAGGTGTAGGCGTGTGTGTGTATATACTGTATTATACAGCATATATATACAATTTATTGTTAAAACAAAATTGTATATAACAGAATAGAATACAGTAGATTATACGATACTGATTTACCTTTTATTATTTGATATGGCTTTCTATTTATATTTTAGAGGGGTTTATTAACAACATACCTTTAAGGGCTACTTTATTATGGACATTATAATTACCCTTTCCATACCTCCTTTAAAACCCATGTTGATGAACTTTAAGAAAGTATCAGGTTAATGAAGATATAGTTACACACACACACACACACTACGGTCACGGTAGCCGAGCGCGTTTAGTAACTGTACTAAAAGAGCCTCATTGGCTGCCGTCGCGAAATAAACCGATCATTATTAATCACACACACACACACACACACACACACACACACACACACACCTCATAGTTAAGAGACGTGTTTTATGGTGTGAAGTGGATTTTTTTTCTCCTATTTATATATATATTTTTTTCACTATTTCCCATTTTTCCCTTTTTGAAACATTTGATTTTTTTTAGAGTGAAAGAGAAGGCTTCTTAACCCGTACAGTACCAGTGACGTAACCTTTCTTTAAAGTGTGGCAACTATTAGAGGATTTTATTCAGGTTAGGAAGGACCTCTAGCAATAATAAGGCTTCAAACTATCTCAACCAACTCTTTCAACTACCGCAGATCCTTCCTAAGCTGTATTATATCGTCTAAATACAGCTAGAATAAGAGATAACACACGTCGCTGGTACTCAAAGGGTTAATTATCGAAACTTGTTAGTCCTGCCAAGCGTACGCCCGAATGGGAAGGTAATTGGAGGACCTTAGTTTTTTAAATGAGAGAGAGAGATAGAGATAGATAGATAGATAGATAGATAGATAGAGAAAGAGATAGATAGATAGAGAGAGAGAGAGAGAGAGAGAGAGTTTTTTATAAATACTTACGATAAATACGAAGCAGTGAGCTTTGGCTAGGGTAAAAACACTAAGTTATTTCATCCATGTGGGTTTATTTCGAAGTATGATTAATTTAGCTTTGTCGTGTACATTATGGAGTGTATATTTTAGCTTTGGTCGTGTATAATATAGCTTGTGTTGTCTAGATTATATCGTGTATATTTAGTTTTTGTCGTATACGTTATGTCGTGTATAATTTAACTTTTGTCGTCTATATTACGGTATGTCGTGAATAATGAGCTTTGTCAGGTATTGTTTAGCTTTTGTCCGTTCCATTATGTATTGAATAATTTAGCATTTGTCGAACATAATTTAGCTTTTGCGTTTTCTGTATGTCTTGTACAATTAGCTTCTACTGTGTACAATTTAACTTTCGTTGACTAATCTGTCGTACCGTATATATTTTAGCTTCTGTGGTATGACTTAGCTTTTATCGATTTCATTATGCTTTGTATAATTAGCTGTGGTCGTCAAAATTATGTCGTGATTTTTATTTATGTGAATATCCTTGATAACCCTTTTGAGGAAAATTATGCATTTTGACAGTATTCTGGCTATCATTCGACGATTGTATACAACTTAGGAAGGATCTGTGGGCATCAAAAAGGTAAAGATCATCTCAATTAACCCTCTGACTTCCATATACCCTTCCTAATCTGAATAAAATTAATTAATTAATCTTTTGTTATGCATATTTAGCTTGCATCATAATTATTTCGTTTGTGTCAGCCCTCTCTGCGAGAGGGCTGGTTATCACACAGAGGCCCACGTCTCTTCAACAAACTCCCACGGCGAGTAAGAGACATGAGGGACATCTCGTTAGACAACTTCAAGAGAGCCCTAGATGTCGAACTGCAAAAAGTGCCAGACAAGCCCATCCTCGCAAGGGAGCGAGCTGTCGCTTCAAACAGTCTACTGCACCAAATCACCACCCATAACGAGGGGCGTCGCGCTCCTTGGTGCCGCTAGAAGAGCGGCGAACACATCTAAAGGTATCTAAAGGTAAAGGTATAATATTAATTTTTTCTTTTTGTTTAATTTGCTTCTGTTGTCTATATTATGTCGAGTGTGTGTGTCTATGTGTGTGTGAGTGTGTGGGTGTGGGTGTATGTGTGGGTGTACTTTCTCTAGTTGTACTTACTCTAGTTGTATTGCGAGAGTGAGCATGCTCGTTATTTCCCGCCTCTTATATGTGTAGGTGTTATATGTATCGTTGGAATGGCTGTGGATGTGTGTGTAGTCTGTATTTTTAGCCAATTGGCGACATCGGAAACGAAGGCTTAGGGTGGATCTGTATGGTACCATTCTCACTATAGACGGTACTGTCTCGCCCGAAGGCTTAGGTAGCCATCAGCTTAGGTGAACCATATGATACCCATCTCGCCTTGTACCATTTTTGCCAACCCCAGATGGGACGTCACAACGTCGTCCACTTATTCCAGGTACCTATTTACAGCTAGGTGAACTGAGGCTAACACATGAAAGGAGACAAGCCCAATTTGTCTCTGCCCGGCCGGGGATTGAACCCCCGGCCCCTCGTGTGTGAGACGAGAGCTCTATCACTAGGCTACGGGCTGTGTGTGTGTGTGTGTGTGTGGGTGTATATGTGTGTGTGTGTGTTTTGATAGTTCACTGACAAAAATAAGGGGTGGGTGCGAAAAAAGGTATATAATTAAAGGTACCCAAATAATCAACCCATTGAAAGGTATATATTGGTAGTAATAAACCCCTCTAATACAAGGATAGAAAAGTCAATCACAATCAATACAACCGATGATTTTATACACCTTTTTCATACCCTATTATTGCCTATTTATTCCCTTTTGTCCTATTTTCCTTTTTTCACTTTTTGATTCCCTAGATTTTTGACATTGGGCTTGCTAATTATCGAGACTTGTTTTCGGTTCTGCCAGGCGTGAGACCGAATGTGAAGGTAATTGGAGGACCTTAGTTTTTTTGTTTAAATGAGAGAGAGAGAGAGAGAGAGAGAGAGAGAGAGAGAGAGAGAACAGCTATAATATAATTCCTGGAAGACCTATGCCGTCCGGCTGGCACAGTTGATAGCGTGCCTGATTCCCACCTTGAAGGTCTCACGTTCAATCCACGCTCAGATTGAAAAGTTTTTCTGGGATACAGCCGGCGGTTACCATCTCCCCATGAGCAAGGGGGATGGGTTATGGTCTCTGGTAGACTAAAGAAAGCCAAGCGCTTGCAAATCCTCGAAGGAGGAGAGTCAGGCGCTATATAAGTAACCAGAATATTATTATTATTATTATGAGGAAGTGTCAGAAGCAGGAATAGCCACGACCCTTAACAAAATCTAATGAAGTTCAGTGGATTTTTTTGTATATTTCAAGCTTAGAAGAATTGCATAGTTTCTTTAAAAAGTGACTTGTTCTTAACTGTTGGTCTTTATCTCATTGTTCTTATATATATATATATATATATATATATATATATATATATATATATATATACCGGTATATATATGTATATATATATATATATACCGGTATATATATGTATATATATATATATATATATAATCTAATAATCTAATGCAAAAACAAATCTTGGTTTATTCACACTTGTTCTACTGCTGTCCTCAACGAAGAGAAAGCGTTCAAAGAATAACGTCACCTTCAAATTCAAGAATATCTTATTCCTTGTGTTTTTGCCCGGATTCAAGCCAAATATGTTTTTCGACTTGCCAAAATTTCTTTCATCAATAGCAAATGTATTGAAGTTTATATCTTTATCTCCTCCAAAATGTTCTGGCATCTAGCCAAAAACCTCTCCAAGAATTTTACTTCCTCTTCTTTCCCTCCACTTTTCCACTCTGAGGGCACCACCGTTACTTCTTCCTTTGACTAAACTCTTTGCTCAAACTTTCGCTAAAAAAGTATCTCTTCTAAGGATGTGCTTTCTGCTCTCTCTAGGCTAAATACAAAGAAGTCATATGTTCCAGATTGTGGTCTTTCTGCTTTACCCAAAAACTGTTTGCCTAAGCAAAGTCATCCTGCTCTGTATGCCCTTCAACATCGTCCCTTCTTGCTGGAAGTTTGCTCTCATTTGACCTGTCCTGAAGAAATGTGACCTCTTTCAACCCTCAAACTGTCATCCAATTACTCTCCTATCTTTCATCTCCAATTTTGTTTAATCTATTCTCAACTCAAGATTTCTTGAGCATTTTTCTTCCCATAACTTAATTCAGGACGAGAGTCCTTTCATCCTGACTGTCCGTGGTTCGAATCTCGGTGAGGGTAAACACATTTATTCATAAAACTCTCATGTATTTGTGAGAAATATTTCATATTAATTTAACCCTCATGCTTACCTGGACAAGAAATATATTATATCAAATCCACCCGAGTTGGGTGGGAATAGTTGTAAAAATCCCTTGTATGTTACTCTGGAATATGGGTCCTACGACTTGGTATGGAATGGAATATTTCCTCCAAAGTGGGATTTCTCCATCTCCTTAATATATACTGTATAATTATATAGTAAATGGTAATCTATTCTCTATAACGCTGTGGTAGAGTGGGTTAAAGGTGTCACTCTCGTCCTGACTGTACGTGGTTCCAATCATGGTGTGGCTAAAAACATTTCTTAATTAAACTCACGTGTAATTTGTATTATATATATATATATATATATATATATATATATATATATATATATATATATATATAAAGGGAGAGAGAGAGAGAGAGAGAGAGAGAGAGAGACTATCACCTTAATTCGTGGCAGAGCTGTGATGAGAAGTGTCAGTAACGAAATGCTCATGGGTATACCAAACTCTAATTAACCTTCACTGTTATGACGCGTCTCTATATATCCAGGGTTCATATTTGACGATTTTTGACAGAATTGGAAAAAAATGTATGTGTGTGTGTGTGTGTGTTTGTGTTTGTGTTTGTGTATGTGTGTGTGTGTCAAAGGGTTAATTGAGATAATTTTCCCCTCTTGGATTCCCAGAGAGCATTTCTAAATTTCATAAAATCAAAGTAGAATGGAAACATCGTATGCTAAATCATATTAAGGGTAGTTTTTTGTCTGGACCCCTTCTCCCGCATATTTATCCCTATTAGTTTTGAGATTTTAAGACATTCGCTTAATTTGCTTGGGGATTTTAAGTCCTTTCCCTTCATTTCTTTGTCAATATTATAACTTTTCGTGCCACTTAGGTGTCGATATCTTCCTGTTTTGTGTACTCTTTATTATATATATTTTTTTTTTTAGCCATTATTAGGCATGTTATGGCTCGTCAGGAACAAAATCGTCAGGTAGATGGGACGGAACGTCTTACAATCGTCAGGTAAACGGGGCGTTACATGTTTTACATAGTGTAATCCGTGTACAGACATTTTGACTCTAACGTAACTTGAATTTGGCTCTGTGTCACTCTTTAAATTTGGGTGAGACACTTGTCACAGGCAGCTTTTCATTGTGTATCCTTCGCTCACATCGACAAAAAATGAATATGTAAATATATAGATAATTAAATATATAAAAAATAAATAGATAAATAAATAAATAAATACATAACTATATTCCATTTCTTTTCAGCTGACGATAAGCTGAATCCCTTAGCAGCTAATTTATCGATATTTAGTGGAAAACTATGAAACTACCGAGTCTCAGCATCATATTAACCCTCTTCGACATATGACGCGATTTTGAGCCTATTAGGGATAAAGCCTTTGTTACCATCAGGGGTATTTAGAAACCTTTAGTTTAGTTACTTCAACCTCTGCAGTTGTCTTTGAGTTAGCTGTGGGCAGAAAACTAATTTTAGAGAGGTAATTATAAGAGTGAGAGAACTCTATTTTTTATTGCTAATCTGGCAACCTCTGCGTCATATGAGCGTGAAAGGGTTAAGACCAAGGTTATATAATTAGCACCGTATTGTATTTCGCTACAAGTTCTTCAAAAAAAAATAAAACTCTTGATGGGAACTTTGCAATTTACTGTCAGTTGAAAAGAAACAGAGTATCGATAAATGACTAAATATAATAATGGCCTTACCCTTAGTTGGTTAAGTAGGGTGCCGCTGAAGTAGAGGTAGATCCAGGGGTTGGTACAGCTGTTGAGGGAGCCCAACAACATACACACCACGGCCACAGGGTTCAACGCAGACACTGGATGAACACAAAGGGCTATTAGGGTTACACGGGTTAAGCAAGGAAAAAAGAAAAGCAAAGAAAAACGTGTAAATTATATAGCATAAGGGCACGAAGAACTGTATATAGATGGGGGATAGAACACAGAATTCATGATTATATTCAAATGCTAGTACACACACACACACACACACACACACTACATGTTGTGAGGCAAGTGTGTAAATGTGACTACCTTGGGAAAAATTGAGTGCAACACTATGCTGGCGTGATGAAGTGGAAGTGGGACATAGCAGGTGGAGAGTGGTGGTGGAGTGGCGGAGGTGGTGGAGAGTGGTGGTGGAGTGGTGGAGAGTGGTGGTGGTGGGGGAGAGTGGTGGAGGGATTGTTGGTGGTGGTGGGGAGAGTGGTGGTGGCTTGAGGGTGGTGGTGGTGGGGGAGAGTGGTGATGAAGTGGTGGAGGGATTGTTGGTGATGGTGGAGGGATTGTTGGTGGTGGTGGATGCATAGTTGGTGGTGGTGGAGGGATTGTTGGTGGTGGTAGGAGAGTGGTGGTGGTGATGGTGGAGAGTTTTAGTGAAGTGGTGGTGGAGGAATTGTTGTTGGTGGTGGAGGGATTGTTGGTCCCCAGGCTGTCTGACCAAACAGCCCCTATATCCCGAGCAAGGCCAAGGCCATAACCGAGCGCCCCTACAGAACCCTCCCAGCTTTACCAATAAGAATGCCAAGGTGACCGAAGCCCCTCCCAGGGCCCTGTGTCCCTTAACAATTATGAAGGGAAAGTTGATGCTTTGGCTCCCAGTCTGAGGTCAATCCACGGAAGAGGCGCCTCCACTTGAGATCTAGAACATATATAAGTAAAAGGAACAGTCAGAGTAAGCTATGGGTATGGGAGAGAGCGCTTAACTCTCACTCTGATAGACAGCCCTTCACCAATGAGCGTTAATGTTTGGTGTTGGTGGTGGTGGTGATGTTAAATCACTTGGTAGTTTTAGTAAAAGTAGTAGTATACCATGTTCCAAAAAAGTAGGCTAAAACTCATGAACAAACTCTCAAACTACTAGAGTAATCGAGCTAATATTTCTACCATTTGGGAAGGGTCAGCCAGGGAATAGATGTGGAAATTTAAAGCCCATTAGCTCCAGCCCTTTTGATTTATAGAAGTAAGAGTTCACGATTTCTGGCCTACATATTTGGAACATGGCATTGTTAGGATAGGCGGAGAAATTCCCACTGCCGTGAATGCTTGAATGGAGGAAAAATATCCATATGACAGAAGAAAACTTATATATTGTTAGGTATTTTTCTTTAGTAGTAAAATTAGTAGTAGTACCGGGTAGTCGTCAAAATAGTAATCTCTCTCTCTCTCTCTCTCTCTCTCTCTCTCTCTCTCTCTCTCTCTCTCTCTCTCTCTCTCTCTCTCTTTCCATCTACAGTATAACCATCTAACTATCCACATCTCTCCCTCCACCCTACACATAAACATACATACAACAGTATAACAAAGACGTGCCACAACACAGCCCCATCATTTCACCACAGTGGCTGATGTTGGTATAGTGCTAACAGTATCTCAGCAAGACTCAACAAAGTCCCCCTGAAGCACCTGCACCTGGCGAATCCGCACCACACCAGCCCCCACCGTGCTATAACAAAGCAGCAACTAGAAATCACCGTAACTGCTACATACATGCATACATACACATACATATCGGGTCGCTGTGGTCCAGTGGTTTAAGGCTCTGTGTCTCGTGCTGACTGCAAGGGCCGGGGTGAGGGTTTGAATCCATCAGAATCCTAAAGTTTGTTTCCGCCATAGCGACTGAGAGTTTGTATCATGGTTCCTCCCTAACCAAGCTGCTGTCATCCTGTGTTAGCCTACCCATCTTCTCACGAATACAAAGTGCATCTGCGTATGTACTTCATGGGAAGCCAGGCACCTCAAGGTCGCTAAAGGTCGCATGTGACCTCGTAGTTAAGGTAGAATAAGTATTGTACTGTACCTAGGTTTAAGAAAAACTCTGTAGATTTTCAGCCTCAGGGCTGCAATGAACAATAAACCGACAATTATTATTATTATATACACGCTGAACTGGACCAAATGGGATGAATGGTGCCCCAGAATTACGTCATCCCCCTTTTAGTCGCCGCTTACGACATGCAGTAGATACGCGGGGCATTTTCTTATTAATGTTGTCCTCTACCACATGGGTAGAGGCCCCTCTAACCCCCTGAGGGGTAAACAAATATTTAAATGGCTTGCCGTGCCCTGAATATAATATAAGCCCACACAATAAAGCTTTTAGCAGGTCCTCAAGATTTTTGCGTTCTGACGTTTTAAAATCTCGACTGGAAAAAGAAGTAAATTTGTTGTTAACCCACGACCTTCATTTAATTATATTCTGGCAACTATTATAAGATATTTTTCTGATTAGGAAGCACCTCTAGCAATAATTTGGCTTCAACCTATCTCAACCAATCGTTTTAACTACTACAAATCCTTCCTAAGCTGCATAATATAGTCTAAATATTGCTAGAATGAAAGATAACACACGTCGCTGGTACTCAAAGGGCTAATGATGTCAAGTTTGAGATATAGGAGAATATATATATATAGAATATTTCGACGCATATATACACTATATATATATATATATATATATATATATATATAACATAAGCGGTCCAAGCATATAAGGAAGGCCCAAGACTATAAGGGGTAAAATCTGCTGTGAGTGGGCTTATAAGCGGCTCAGCAAGCAATAAAATAGCAATAAAAAAGAGCAATAAAATAAAGTGAAAAGGATGTTGCCGGTATAGAAGGGGTTAAAGGGGAGGTACTCGCTTTTTATGGACCCCCTTCTACCTCATCTTTACAATATTTGTTTTGAGATTTTAAGACGTTTGTGCCATTATTTTGACAAATTTGAGACCTTTCGACCCATTTCTTTGTCAATATTACAATCTGTCATGCCATTTAGATGTCGATTTTTTCCTGGCGAGATAGCGAGACTGAAGTTTTAGAAGGAAACGGCCTTCGGCCGGGATATTTTTCTACCGAAAAAAATGTACACATTTATCTTGAAGCGGGGTCTAAGGTTTTTTTTTAAGCTTGATGTAGGTCTAACAAGGAAACTAAATACTAAATTAATATATTGATACATAGACCCCCCAAAAAAGTAACCAGCAAGTAAAAGTAAAAGGGGACCTTAAGCGGCTCAGCAAGCAATGGTTAGTTGAGGTTCTGGTAAGGAGGCTATTAAAACTATTAATAGGAGCATTACTAATATGTGTGGGGCCTATAGCTTATACTGTGTAGGGTATAGCCTGACTGGTGTATGTAGGGGCAGAGAGAGAGAGAGAGAGAGAGAGAGTGTGTGTGTATGTGTGTGTGTGAGAGAGAGAGAGGCTATTAAAACTATTAATAGGAGCATTACTAATATGTGTGGGGCCTATAGCTTATACTGTGTAGGGTATAGCCTGACTGGTGTATGTAGGGGCAGAGAGAGAGAGAGTGTGTATGTGTGTGTGTGAGAGAGAGAGAGAGGCTATTAAAACTATTAATACGAGCATTAATAATATGTGTGGGGCCTATGGCTTATACTGTGTAGGGTATAGCCTGACTGGTGTATGTTGGGGCAGAGAGAGAGAGAGAGTGAGTGAGTGTGTGTGTGTGTGTGTGTGTGTGTGTGTGTGTGTGTGTGTGTGTGTGTGTGAGAGAGAGAGAGAGAGAGGCTATTAAAACTATTAATACGAGCATTAATAATATGTGTGGGGCCTATAGCTTATACTGTGTAGTGTTTAGCCTGACTGGTGTATGTTGGGGCAGAGAGAGAGAGAGAGTGAGTGAGTGAGTGTGTGTGTGTGTGTGAGAGAGAGAGAGAGGCTATTAAAACTATTAATACGAGCATTAATAATATGTGTGGGGCCTATGGCTTATACTGTGTAGGGTATAGCCTGACTGGTGTATGTTGGGGCAGAGAGAGAGAGAGAGAGTGAGTGAGTGAGTGAGTGAGTGAGTGAGTGAGTGAGTGTGTGTGTGTGAGAGAGAGAGAGAGAGGCTATTAAAACTATTAATACGAGCATTAATAATATGTGTGGGGCCTATAGCTTATACTGTGTAGTGTTTAGCCTGACTGGTGTATGTTGGGCAGAGAGAGAGAGAGAATTACAAACAATTGTTAGTATCTCAAAGACCTTGCGGTCCATTCCGGGGAGATAGTTAAAGTGGAAAAAGAGAGATTGTGTACTGCACTATACTAATTTCAGAGTATGCAAATTACCTTAATCACCAAAATGCGTGAAGTACAAACCATAAATATCGAAGCACAATCTATTCTCTACCCCAATATATTATAGTTCATCTATCGATAACTTTTAAATGTGCAGTAAACCCTATAATACCGAGACTCAGCCCGAGGGTCATAAAGTAACATGGTCTTATTTTGAGCGGGCAAGTACGTTTTTAAAAGTATGAACATGTTTTTTGTAATACCCTGTACACATACACACACACAACGTGCACACACATACACGCGCGCATACAGAACAGTTTTTGTATGTATGTATGTTTGTTTGCATACGTGAGCGTTTATGTATACGGGCATGTGCACACTTACTGCATGTTTTTATGGTCTTATATATGTATGTATATATATGCGTATTTATGTGTGTACGTATGCGTATATATGTATGTTCTGTATATATATGAGTAAAATAAATGTGTACTGTATATGCACTGTAAATCACTTACTCTCATGGTTAATTTATGATAATTTGTATTTTGCACTAGCATAATTATTGTATTAATTTCTTGTTTTAATGTAAAGTATATTATACTCACCCATTGTAAACTGAGCTTACCATTTTCATATCTGTACATCTCATGTTCATCCACTAATTGTAAAATGTGTATTTTCAGCTCATGAGGCTGCCATTCTTTAATAAACCGTTTATTATTATTATTATTATTATTACATACACATACACAGCGTACACACACGCACACACATATACATCGTGCACACACACACATCGTACACACACACACACACACACACACACACACGCACACACACACACACACACACACTCACACACACACACACACACACACACACACACACACACACACACACACAGAGACACACACCCACACACACAGGACTCAGTAACATGGTATGATTTTGGTTTACCGAATACACCCTTGGGGGGATGGCACGTTTATTTACTTGTTTATTTATCTTTCTATAATGTGTGTTATTTTTTAGCTGCCTCCCTAGATCTCCATCAAGCATCAAACACCACCAACACCCCCTTCAAGATAGATTTGTAAATTTTTCGAGATAAAAATGCTCCGGCCAAAGGCCGGTTCCTCCTAAAATTACATGTTCGCTATCGCTCGCCAGGTATAAATGGACACCTAAATGGTACGAAAAGTCTTGATATCGATAACGAAATGGGACGAAAGGTCTTAATATCAACAAACGAATGGGCCGAACTAAAAATCTCAAAACTAATGACGTTAAACATGATGGCGAAGGGAGGCCAGAAAACCGAACCACTCCCCCTTAAAAATATGAACATTTTTGTGTAATACCCTGTGCACGAACACACACTCTAACACACACACACACCCACACACCCACCCACACCCACACCCACTCTCTCTCTCTCTCTCTCTCTCTCTCTCTCTCTCTCTCTCTCTCTCTCTCTCTCTCTCTCTTCTCTCTCTCTCACACACACACACACACACAGGCATGCAAGGTGTGTGTGTATATAGACCAGGTATTCATGCAACCCACCTGGTGTGTACACAAACCATGGCAGATGCAATCTCAACTTTATTACAAGCTATTTTTCCGTACCCGCGTATTTATGTTTACGGAAGCTGGATGTCGGCGGGAAGCAGAATATATATATATATATATATCATATATATACACCGGTATATATATATATATATATATATATATATAAAGAGAGAGAGATTTTCTATATTATATAAAAAAAAACACTCATGCTTTATTTAGGAAAGATAGAATGTGTTTTAGAAACTTCTACGCTCTTGCTAATAAAAATATTAAGTTCCATGTAATATGTTAATACTAATGCAATTTTATCTATTGAAATTGTTTAAAATTAGACGGGAAGAACACGTGACCCCCCTATCAACCTAATGTGTACAGTTGACCACATCTATTAGTAACCACTCCATGATTTTATATATTGAAGGAAAACTAGTATGAGTTAAATAGGAGTGTAGTTTCTTGTGCAGTTGTTTATCCATGTAATTAAGGGGAGATTTTTGCTTAAGGGTATTTTTTTACGGACCCGCTTCTCCCAGAAGCTTAGCCCCATTAGTTGTATATTTTAAGACGTTCGCATCGTTAGTTTGTCGAGTGCAAGACCTTCCACCCAATATCTGTCAAGTTTAAAGCCAATCGTGTCATTTAGGTGTCAATTAATTTCCTTGCGCGCTATAGTGAGCTTGTAAACCCAGTATCTGTATATACTGTATATGTAAGTCTAGTATATACGTATATATGTACACCCAGTATCTGCATGTACGTATATATGTACACCGAGTATCTGCATGTACGTATATATATATAAACTTAGTATGTAAGTATCCATGTAAACCCAATATGTACGTATTATGTACACCCAGTAGCTGTGTGTGTGTAAGCCCGTATGTACGTACGTACGTACGTATTTTATTTTATATCAAAGAAAGTCTTAACCCGACCCTCGTGTCAAAACCTCAAATTGTGAACGTCGACACATCTTTTGTGCTAATAAAGAATAATAAAGGTACAAAAATAATACTTGCGTTAATATACAGACCTCCAGCTCAATCAGTGCAAACTGACCGAGAAATTTACGAACAAATTGCAGATGTAAGTAACTCACAAGATACCGTAATTTTTGGCGACTTTAATTTACCTGTGACCAAGTGGGGCGATACTCTTACTTCACACTCCGGACATGACTTGTATACGAACTTGCAAGAGAGTTCGCTTTATCAATTTGTTCAAATGCCGACCCGTGGTAATAACGTTCTTGACATTGTACTTGCAACAAAAGAAGAATTGATAGAGAATTTGAATGTTGGTGATGAATTCAGTAACAGCGACCATCGTACGATAACTTTCACTTTAAAGTTTACTAGTAACGAACCAAATAGTAGCATCGAAAAAGTCCCTAATTTCAAGAAAGCAAACTTCCATAAACTTAGAGCTATGTTTAAAGAAACTGACTGGAGCTTTTTAATTAACAATAACGACATAAATACATCTTGGAAGTTATTCGAAACCACTTACCTAAAAGCAGTGCAAGACTGCATACCATCGAAAATACGGCGTCCAGGCCATAATAATAAGCCCAAATGGTGGAATAAAGATATTTCAAACTGCCTGCTTGCTAAAAAATTTGCTAATGATAGATTAAAATCCTCACAAAATGACGAAGAACCGGGTGAAATTTGTAGAGCTACGACGCAAAGCCAAAAAGTTAATTAAGCAAAGTAAAAAGACCTTAGAGTTACATATTGCGAATCAAAGTAAAACAAACCCGAAAGAATTCTATAGTTATATCAGAAAGAAAAAAGTAGTTACTTCAACTGTTGGACCGTTAGTCGATGAAAAAGGAGAATACACCAAAGACGAAGTACAAATGAGTAATGCCCTCAATACCTTCTTTGCATCAGTTTTTACAACAGAAGACCTCAGTGATATCCCTACACCATCGCCGATTCAGATTGATAATTCAGATGTTCTAAGCAATATCACCGTTACAGAGAGAGAAGTATTGAATTGTTTAGATAAACTCAAGGTAAATAAAACGCCAGGACCTGATACAATCTCGCCTAGAGTTCTAAAGGAAGCTAAGAATGAGCTCTCCAAACCACTGACATTACTATTCAATAAATCCTTGCAGTCTGGAACTATGCCTGATCAGTGGAAGCTAGCCAACGTAACACCGATATTCAAAAAAGGCAGCAAATCCCTACCCAGTAACTATCGTCCAATTAGCTTAACCTCAGTTGTATGTAAAATGCTAGAAACGGTCATACGAGACAGACTCGTAAATCACTTAGAGGAAAATAACATACTTAAAGATACTCAACACGGCTTTCGTAAAAAACGTTCCTGTTTAACAAACCTCTTAGACTTCTTCCACGATATCCTCAACCTCTACGATGAGAGTAAAGCTGTAGATATTATATACCTTGATTTTCAAAAGGCCTTTGACAAAGTTCCCCACAAACGTTTACTGCTAAAACTAAAAGCGCATGGAATACAAGACGGTGTGTTGAAATGGATAGAAAATTGGCTCAGCAACAGAAAGCAAAGGGTAGTCATAAACGGTAAGGCATCTAAATGGACCAATGTAAGTAGCGGGGTACCCCAGGGATCGGTACTAGGACCAATTCTCTTTCTAATTTACATCAACGACATAGATGAGGGTCTCACCTGCACAATCTCAAAATTTGCTGACGATACAAAAATTGCAAATAGCGTACTCTCAAAAGAACAAGTTGACGATATGCAACACAATCTAGATAAATGGTCATGTTGGGCCCAAATTTGGCAAATGAGTTTCAATGCGGATAAATGTAAAGTACTACATGTCGGATACCTAAATGAGAAAGCAAACTATTCGATGAATGGCACTCGGCTTAAGAATGTAAACAGAGAAACTGATCTGGGAGTAACAATATCGAGTAACCTAAAACCGAGTCAACAATGTTCAGAAGTTGTTAAGAAGGCAAACAAAATAATTGGCTTTATAGGCAGGTCATTTGAGCATAAATCCAAAGAAGTTATCCTAACCCTTTACAATTCCTTAGTCCGCCCTCTTCTGGAATACTGCGTTCAATCCTGGTGCCCTTATTACCAAAAAGATATAAACAAGCTAGAACGAGTTCAACGTAGAGTTACCAAAATGATACCTAGCCTAAAGAACAAACCATACGAAGAGCGTCTTAGAGAATTAAATCTATTTCCTTTAACCCAGCGCAGATTAAGAGGCGACTTAATTCAAGTGTTCAAAATCATCAAAGGCATCGACAATATGAACTGTAGTAAGTACTTCACTATCGACCAATCTAATTACACGCGGGGAAACGGTTGCAAAATTATTGGTAAATCTTTTAACTCGCACGAATCTAAGAATTTCTTCTTCAATCGAGTTGTCAACTTGTGGAATGGGCTTCCCCGAGACGTTATAGTCTGCAGCACCGTTGATTCATTTAAATTCCGCCTAGACAAATATCTCGCATCAAACCCGCGACTGACTGCGTTTGTAAATGAATAACTTTATCCTCCCCTCAGTTACTAACCCATATGTCCCCTACTAACTTCCTAGTCCTGCCACGTTAGTGGCAGGGCAGTAGTTCCCTTTCCAATGTTCCCTTACCCACTCTAAACCACTGTTTGGTCACTTGATCCTCAGTGTTTTGGAGGACAAGCAACCTAGAAGGGTCACTAGACCTGTTGTTGCTTGATTTCCTTTGTACTTTGTACTCCTTTGTACTTTGTATATATGTAAACTAAATATGTATGTATCCATGTAAACCCAGTATGTACTTGTATATGTATGCCCGCTGTGTAAGTGTAAATGTAAGCCCATATTTTTTTTTTCCAACTACTCCCTCTCGGGCATAGGCTGAGAGCCTGCACACTCTACCGCTGAACACGGTGAGGCCCGTGAGGTTTTGTTCCAATCTAGGGAGTGAGACATGCGAAGCACCTATTCACGGCTCGAACCCAACTCCATCTCTGAAGCTGCTTCGCCTCTGCGCTTCACCGTCTCACTCCCCAGACTCGGACCCTCACTCTCAGAACGCCACTTATTGAGCAATTAACTCACTAGGCATTGCCCCCCTGTAGCATATTTTGAATATGGGAATGCTATTTAATCAGGGAACAATGAGGGTATTTTTTTGGCATTTTGGTGTGCTGTGGTAATGCACTGAAACTAGGTACAGCACAAATTCCATCCCAATAATATCTTCCCATTGACATATTGGGATTCGAACCCGGGTCCATCTGTATGTATGTAAACCCAGCATGCATGTAGGCCCAATACAAATTCCATCAAAATAATATCTTCCCATTGACATATTGGGATTCGAACCCGGGTCCATCTGTATGTATGTAAACCCAGCATGCATGTAGGCCCAATACACACATACATAAACCTAAGCAAACTCACACACACACACACACACACACACACACACACACACACACACACACACACACACACACACACACACAGACACACACACCAGTAATGTATTCAGATCACGGTTTGAGGTACTGAGACCAAGACACTGTATAACCAAACTAGGATGTCTATCTATCTATCTATCTATCTATCTATCTATATATCTTTCACGGTCTGAGGTAGTGAGACCAAGATACTATATAATCAAACTAGTATCTCTATCTATCTATCTATCTGTCAGTCTGTCTATTTATCTATATGTATTTGTTTGTACTTACTCTAGTTGTATTGCGGGAGTGAGCATGCTCGTTATTTCCCGCCTCCTATATGTGTAGGTGTTATATATATCGTTGGAATGGCTGTGGATGTGTGTGTAGTCTGTATTTTAGCCAATTGGCGACATCGGAAACGAAGGCTTAGGGTGGATCTGTATGGTACCATTCTCACTATAGACGGTACCGTCTCGCCCGAAGGCTTAGGTAGCCATCAGCTTAGGTGAACCATATGATACCCATCTCGCCTTGTACCATTTTTGCCAACCCCAGAAGGGACGTCACAACGTCGTCCACTTATTTCAGGTACCTATTTACAGCTAGGTGAACTGAGGCTAACACATGAAAGGAGACAAGCCCAATTTGTCTCCGCCCGGCCGGGGATTGAACCCCCGACCCCTCGTGTGTGAGACGAGAGCTCTACCTACTAGGCTACGGGCAGTGTGTGTAAGTGTGTGTGTGTTTGTTTATGTGTGTGTGTGTGTATGTATTTATGTGTGTGTGTGTGTTTATGTGTGTGTACTCATTTGTGTGTGTGTGCGCATATTTGTTTATGTGTGTGTGCTCATGTGTGTGTGTGTGCGTGTATTTGTTTATGTGTGTGTGCTCATGTGTATGTTACTCAGTTACTCAGTTACTTGTTCGTCAAGGGGAATCCACACAATGCGAGCTAATCTCATTATTATCGCGCCTCCTTAACTGGGAATGTATTGCGTGAAATGCATGTTAAGTGTTTTATGTACTGTTGGAATGGCTGTGGATGTGTGTGTAGTCTGTATTTTAGCCAATTGGCGACATCGGAAACGAAGGCTTAGGGTGGATCTGTATGGTACCATTCTCACTATAGATGGTACCGTCTCGCCCGAAGGCTTAGGTAGCCATCAGCTTAGGTGAACCATATGATACCCATCTCGCCTTGTACCATTTTTGCCAACTCCAGATGGGACGTCACAACGTCGTCCACTTATTCCAGGTACCTATTTACAGCTAGGTGAACTGAGGCTGACACATGAAAGGAGACAAGCCCAATTTGTCTCCGCCCGGCCGGGGATTGAACCCCCGACCCCTCGTGTGTGAGACGAGAGCTCTACCTACTAGGCTACGGGCTGTGTGTGAGTGTGTGTGTGTGTGTATGTATTGAATTGGTTAAACTCACTGATGACCTTAATGATACAGACGTTAAAATACGTATAGTCCGTTCATTATAGGTAGGCCAGAAAGCATGACTCCTAACCTCTGTGACTCAAAAAGGGCTAGAGGAAATGGGCTGTACATTTCCACGCCAATTCCCAGGCTGCCCCTTCCTAAATGGTAGAAATGTTAGATCGATTACTCCAGTTGCTTCTGAGTTATAGAGTTTAGTGGTGAAGATTTGTAGCCTACCTATAATGAATGGGCATAGATACTGATGTTTTAGAGATCCGGGGAGGGCAAAATAATATACACTCTCGGTTTGAATAGAGTTAAAGTACTTACGATCTTCCGGCTTGCTGTAGACACTGTGAAGTTGGGCTACACAGAAGGGGGTCCAGCACACAGTGAAGGCCAACACCACCGTGAGGGTCATCCGCACCGTCTTCAGCTTTGCGGCTGACACTTTTGTTACGGCGTGACAGGTGGCCGGGTTGAAGTTGTGCAGCCTTCCAATGGTCACCGGCTGTAGCTCGAGGCTTAATTGGCCGTCCTCGTCTTGTTGGTTCCTCTCCTGGGTTCTTAGGCAGCCGAAGCAGAGGCGGTGGCCAAGCGCAGACAGTGGCTTGGTGGTCCCTGCGCTACGCCAGACCGCCCAGCAGATGTAGCTGTAGCAGACGACTATTATTGCCAGTGGAAAGAGGAACACTGTCACTACAAACCAGGTGACGTAAATTCGCTCGCTGACAAGCTGGAAGACCACCCAGCAGTCTTGTACACCTGGTCTCACCTCCCGTAGCGAGAAGAGCACCGTCTGAGGAGCCGCCAGTACCAGACCCACCAGCCAGGCCCCACCAATCATCAATCGTGCTGCCCGCAGAGACCCCCGGCCGCTGCCTTTGACAGCGCAGGCTCGATCCACCGCCATGAACACTAGCATGTAGGTAGACACGTACAGCACAAAGACTTGAGCGTACTTCACCAGCCGGCACAAGATATCCGGGCCCTGGAACCGATAAGTTATGTCCCAGACGAGCTGTGGGAAAATATTCAACAGCGCCACTAGTAGATCCGCCAGACTGAGGTGTAGCATGAAGAGATAGCACCTGGACATGGGACGGTAAGCTGAGTGCCGCCAGACGGCAATTAACACAAAGACGTTCCCAATGACGGCAACAATTAATATGACCACCAAGACCACCACTTCCACGACGGCTAAAGCAGAGTTGCGGTAGTCTTCAAACTCAACTTCTCCTTCGTCCTCACCCTCCAGAGTCGAGTTGAAACTCTTGAAGTCCCCCATACTCGCTAGGACTGGAAACCCACTTCTATTCATGGCCTTATGAGGTGTTGTAGTAGATGAGCGCAGGATTGCAGTTTCTGTGGGAAAAAGAAAAAAGAACGTGAATACAAGAAGTCCAAGAATACTAGACAAAATTATGTTGGATGAGTTGGAGCTTCTGAAATCTCTCATGCTCACAAGAACGGGAATCATGCTTCTTTTCTTGGAGTGTTGGAGATCAGCGGAATTTGTTTATTTAACAGGTAACTTTTTTATATTGAAATTTTAGTTACAGTATGTAGACTGTCACATGCACCTTCATTATCAACCCACAGTTTCTACTAGTCCAATAATACAAATCCAAAGGATATTCTAGCCAGATTTGCATACATGTCACACCGGGATAAAGTGCTCCGCAACCGTATAAAAATGAAAAATGAAGACCTGTGCCTAGGAATGGTCAAGGCCTGTCAATCACAAATTAATGACTTCATAGAAGCCTGGCAACTTTGAAAAATTACTTATTTCAATTACCGTACCCTCGTCAAATGGGATCAATTACTCAACACTGGCACATTCCAGGAACCATGTATTCTGGCCGACCGTGAGACAATTATATAACTCACACAATTCCAGTTACTTCAATCACTCGCTAAGTATTCTGGGTGAGGCAGTGGTATGTATTTCAACAACCAGTGAGATATGTTCCGCTCGCATCCAGGCACATATTCCGGCCGACCGTGAGACGTATTCTGCTAAGAAACTTGCAGAGTGTTGCCAGTAGCTATTGACCCAGGCCCGGAACCAAGAGCAGAAGAAGACAAAAACGTAGCCCGATTACGACAAGAGACCTATCCCTTCCCGTCTGTCTTCCTCCCCCTGCGAAAGAACAGACTCCGCTAGCCACTTTGCCTATCACCCCTGCCAAAGATTTGAAGTTTTGAGTACCAGAGTTATCATAGTTATTGCTGTTTCCGGATTCAGGTATCCCATTTATGTCACTAAAGTAAAACAATTCGCACGCTATCCCCTTGCCCCTTTACTAAGCATACGTATATTTTAAAGTACGTGTACGTGCTTTGATGACTGCCAAAGCTAACCGACATATATTTGTATGTAATTTATTTTTTTTCTATGTGGATGAGGGAGCCAAAAGACAAAACTGCCTGTGACGAGTGCCTCCCCCAGAGTTGAAAGAATGACAGGGCCAAAATCTGTTCGAGTCAAGATGTCTGGACATACGGAGTTTGAATCAATTTAAGTCATAGGATGAGGGAAAGATGGATACAGGGAGAGAGTTCCAGAGTTAAGCTGTTGAATAGAAGAAAGATTAGGAGTATCGTTTCACTCTTGGGTTGGAGAGTTGCACAGAGTAGGGTTGGGATTGTGTTGCAAGACAGATACTACGTACACAACGTAGAGGAGATGATATACACTGAGAGGGCTCTGAGGAACACTGATTATTGTAATAGCAATATAATAGTGAGAAATATGCAAACTTGCGGCGAAGAGAGAGAGATTGCAGAGAATTGGTGAATGAACGGGAGTTAATGAGACGAAAGGCTTTCTTTTCTATTTTTTCTAGAAGTGCTGTGTGAGAGGATCCTCCCCACACATGCGAACAATACTCAATACAAGGACGCACTGTGCCCCTGTAAAACAAACCTTGAGCTTCTGGGAAGGCGTTTTAGCAAGAGTGGTAATAGGATATTTCCAAGAGAGATCAGAAGGACAAGAGACACCGAGAATACTGAGAGAAGATAAAGGGTTGATTTTTGTATTGTTGAAGTATAAGGGATTGTCCTCTGGGAGTTATTCACGGGTATATAAATGGAGTACGGTAATTGGTAGCTAGATCAGAAGATAGGTGTTCTATGGCTTCATCACGTTTGTTTTTGAGGGACTTTTCTACCGAAAAATGTACAAATATATCTCGAAGTATGGTCTTGGGGGTATTATATTTTAAGCGTGATGGAGGGCTAGGAAGCAGATAAATAAAAAAATAAATAAATAAATACAAATACAAAATAAAAAAAATAATCCCTTAATGATCCAATGTTACCCGGAATAAAATGAAAAGATGGAACCTTGTATAACAAGGGTTTGAGATACGTCAACGTATTAATAACGCTACACTGACCCTGGAAATAGAGCGACAATAGTCTTTGTATTTTGATTAAGGCATTGAGATAAAATATATTTTGAATGTCAACTCACTGTGACAGTTCAGGAAAAGAGATCAACAAAAAATCATGAGAGAGAGAGAGAGAGAATGTGCGTGTGTGTGTGTGTGTGTGTGTGTGTGTGTGTGGGTGTGTAGGTGTAAAAATGTAGGTTTAAAGATAGAAACAGATATGAAACTGAAACTAAAAAAATAAAAGATAGAGGTCGGAAACTCGGAGACACGCCAATAAATGTTGAAAGGTTTGGTGCTGACAGGCCTATCACTCTAAAGGGTTCACACACACACACACATACACACTATCACACATACTCCCTCTCACGCACACACGCATACATTCTCTCTCTCACACACACACACATACACATACACATAAAAACACTCACATTCACATACTCCCTCTCACGCACACACACATACTCTCTCTCTCACACACACACACACACACACACACACACACACACACACACACACACACACACACACACACACACACACACACACACACACACACAAGCACTCTCTCACATACACATACTCCCTCTCACGCACACACACTTACACACACACACACTCTCTCTCTCTCTCTCACACACACACACAAACACTCTCTAACACACACACACTCACACACACTCTCACACACACACTGACGCCCCTCCTCCCCCCCCCCCCCCCCCCCCCCCCCCCCCACACAAAAACAGTCATTGGCACAACACACATACATGCATACACACAAACGCACACATGAGCACACACACATTGAGACACCGTTCACCCACACACAAACACACAAAAACATTCACTCGCGCAACACAAAAAATAACAAATAAAATAAAAGACTCTCCCTTGACCCACACTGCCTGAAGGGTTTGGAAAACATATGTTGACTTTTGGCAGGGTTATATTTGGTGTTGGGAATATTTGCACGCATTTTTCGTTTTCATTCCGTTTTTTTTTTTTTTTTTTTTTTTAACTCTAGCCGGGTTTACGGCTTTTGAGTTTGTGTGTGTGTGTGTGTGTGTGTATGTGTGTGTATATGTGTGTGTGTGTGTGTAATTCACTTACGATCTTTAGGATCCTTGAGGATCTCTCGCCAGCTATTACCCTCCCGGAAGAGAGGTTAGAGCTTAAATTGTCCGATCATTGGGTAAGGCTGATTACCTTTTCACACACCACACACCCGGGCAGCGAGGTCACAACTCCTCGAATTACGTCCAGTACCTATTTACAGCTAGGTGAACAGAGGCTACCACGTGAAAGGAGACAAGCCCAAATTGTCTCCACCCGGCCGAGGATTCCAACCCCGGACCTCTTGATTGCGAGTCGAGCGCGCTACCTCTACGCTACCGGGCCGTGTGTGTGTGTGTGTGTGTGTGTGATTTTTATATTGTCTATGGATGGGTTTGATTTTATTGGTTTCAATTTTAAGCATCTTAGCTCCTATTGTTTTCCTTTGGTCCCCTAGACTCCCTTCGAGGTGCTATCCGATCCCCCCCCCCCCCTCCTCCACCCAAATCCGATCCCCCTCCGACCCCCCTCTAAGCTAAATTTATATATGTGTAATGTCCCGGCCAAAGGCCAATTGTCTTATATTGCGGACTCGCTATCACTTTTGGGTCTATATATTTATAAATCCATGTAATTTTTAGTTTCCTCCCGAGACCTCCATCAAACTTAAAAAAACATCCAATTGATTCCCCTTCTAGATTAATTTGTACATTTTTCGGTAGATAAATGTCACGGCCAAAGGCCGGTTCCTCCACAGTTCCAGGCTCGCTTTCGCTCGCCAGGAAAAAAATTGACACCTAAAGGGCACGAAAGGTCTTAATATTGACAAAGAAAGGGAGAGAAAGGTCTTAAGTCAACAAACTAATGGGGCAAACGTCTTAAAATGTCAAAACTAATGGGTATAATTATGAGGAAGAAGGGGACTAGAAAAACGGCCCATCTCCCCTCCTTAAAATCAGCAAACAAATAGGTCGAACAATCATGTAACTCGGGCTTCACTGTTCATTGTAAAGCGGTGAAAAAAAAAAAAATAAAAAAATATATTGTATAGCGGGTATTTTTAGAATACCGTGCTTGGTGCAGCGAAAATATACAGGCGAAATATTTTATTGGGAATCCCTTTAAAGTCGGTATGAAGACCATGTATTCGAAAGCCATCAGTCAATATATATATATATATATATATATATATATATATATAGAGAGAGAGAGAGAGAGAGAGAGAAAGAGAGAGAGAGAGAGAGAGAGAGAGAGAGAGAGAGAGAGAGAGAGAGAATAACATCTATAGGGCAATAAAGTCGAAGGTCCCCCTCTGCCAATATTCAAAGTTTTGGTGGTCAAATATTAACATTAAAATACAACTAGGCATTCTGGATTTCGGTGAGAGTTTTTCTGTTTTGCTAGACATATCAAAAGTTTTAGATTGAGTCTGACACACATCACATATTTCCAAACTATCTTTTTTTACCTTCTACCCCTCTTATCTGTTACTTTATGTCCAAAAAAAATTCCGGCTGTTCCATAGCTGCGGTTGTGGATGGCCATCGCTCACTTCCTCACCCTATCAACTCCAGTGTTCCTTAGAGGTCTGTCCTATTCCCTGTCATATTTATAATTTTCATTAATGATCTTCTTAACTGTACCTCTATTCCTATCCACTCATATGCTGATGACTCTACCTTACACTAATCAACTAATTTTCCTCAACCTCCTTCCTCAAAGTCACTCTAAAACTCACATGATGAGGCCATGGTGCAACTATCCTATGATCTTTTAATAATTTCTGATTGGGGCTGAGCAAATCTTGTTACTTTCAATGCTTCCAAACCCCAATTTTTCCATCAGTCCACCGATCACAATCTTCCACACTACTATGCCTTATTTTTCAACAAATCAGGAATCCACCCTTCATCTTCTTTATATATCCTTGGTGTTTCCTTTTCTTCTAAATTTTCCTGGAAAGACCATGTCACCACTCTTGCTAAAACTGCTTCCCAAAGTTTGGGTGTGCTCAACTGCTTCTGTGGGTTCTTTACTCCCGCACAACTTCTTGTTCTGTACAGGTGCAAAGTCCACCATACACTGAGTATTATTTGCATGTGTGTAAATGTTCCACCCATTCCACACTTCTCGAAATTGTAGAGTCCAAAGCATTACATCATATCAACCCCCCACCTCTTACTAATTCCCTGCAATCTCTTTCTACACGCCGCAATGTTGCATCTCTTTCACTCTTCTATCACTATTACAACAATCAGTGCATACCCCCTCCTTTATGGCGAGTGGGAAGCACCCGCATTTCAACACACTCCCACTCTTATTTTGTCCAGCTCTCCAACCCAAGAATTGACAAATTTTCTGTCTTTCTTCTACTTAGTCAACGTATTCTTTGGAAGTTTCTCCCCAAATCAATATTTCCTTCATCCTTTGACTTAGAGTCTTAGACTGATTTAAACTTCGTGTGTTCAGCTATTTTGACCCCAACGCATCTTGAATATTACTCTCTCTCTCTCTCTCTCTCTCTCTCTCTCTCTCTCTCTCTCACTCTCTCTATCTCTCTCTCTCTCATTATGTTGCCCTTGGGGAGACACTTGTTACAGGCAACCTGCCTTTTGTCCCCTTCATAAAAATGAAAATAAAGCTCAGAGATGGCAGACTTCCCCCCCCACACACATCCACATCACTCCCCGCTTTAATCCGGGTGAGCGTTTGGGCTTAAGGGTGTAAATCCCAAGAAATACCTTGGGACTTGGGACCTGTAGTTTATCACACGGCTGTCAACTATACACTGTACAAAATCGAGAGTCGAATATGGGTATGGAAAATGTTTATGAATTAGTCATAGGATAATACTAACAGTGATTGTATGGGTATTATATTACCAGTATGCATATAACCTTTTGAGGAGTATGCCGGGTTTGACAATTTATTCTGGCTATCATACTGACACAAGTTTTAAGGGGAGGTTTTCACTTGAGGGACTTTTTTCTTGACCCCTTTCTCCCTCATGTCTAGCCCCATTGCTTTTGAGATTTTATGACGTTTTCCCCATTAGTTTGGTGATTTTAAGAATTGCCGCCCCATTCTGTCAATTTTAAGACCTTTCGTGCCATTTAGGTGTCGATTTTATCCTGGCGAGCGATAGCGAGCCTGTAATATAAGAGTAACCGGCCTTCGGCCGGGAAATTTTTCTACCGAAAAATGTACAAATTTATCTTGAAAGGGGGCCAAGGGGGTGAAATTTTAAGATTGCTGGAGGAGTAGGAAACAAACTAAAAACCTCCCCTTAAAACGTTGCCAAATAAGATTTTCCTTTTCGCTGTTTGCTTTTCAGTAGGTGAGTCAATTGCTTTCATTATATATATATATATATATATATATATATATATATATATATATATATACCTGTATATTTGTGTGTGTGTGTAAATAATCTGACTTGCAATGCCAGTTATCTCTTTTTCTTATTGCGTTTCCATTGTTTTGGGATCCTTTACAAGGTACCGGCCACACCCGCCTCTGCTTCTGCGAGGGATCATGGCAGGCTATGCGAGGCCTGGGTGTAATGGACGGATCACTGCTTGGATCACCCCTCGGATCACCCCTTGTTTGGGTGAACGAGAGAGACAATTGCTGGGGATCTTTGAGCGTGGTGCACATGGTTTATATATTAATTTCATATATTAATGTTATTTGTATATGATTTTATATTACCGGTGAGGTGTTAAACCCCATCAGTATTCTCGGTGAGGTGCTAAACCCCATCAGTATTTGAGGAATACTTCATTATTTTTATTTTGGCGATCTGTAGACGATTTTATTTAGGTTAGGACTTTGTGTTTGGAAGTCAGAGTATTCATTGAGATATGCTTTACCTCTTTCATTCTCAAAAGGCCTGACAAATCTACATATAAGCGTCTAATGATAGCCTGCATTAAAGGGAGTTGAGTTGTTTTTATAGACCCCCTTCTCCCTCATGTTTAGCCCCATTAGTTTTCACATGTTAAGATGTTTGCCCCATTAGTTTGTCGATTATAGGACCTTTCGCCCCATTTCCTTGTCAATATCAAGACCTTTCGTGCTATTTAGGTGTCTATTTTTTTTCTTGGCAAATGATAGCCTGTAATTTTGAAAGAATCGGCCTTCGGCCGGGACATTTTTCTACCGAAAAATGTACAAATTAATCTAGAAGGGAGATCTAATGGATGTCTGTTTTTAGTTTGATAGAGACCTAGGGAGGAAACTAGAAAAATAATGAATAAATGAAAAATTCTATCAAAAAGTGGAAAAGGGCGTCCTAATATTGAAAGGGTTATATGATCGTTATAGGTATATATATGTTTGTCTGCCTGTGCGTCCCTGAACAATGTGTATAGATATAGGTATAGATATATATACTGTATACAGTATATGGGTATGTGTATGAAACGTGTCCTGCACTTGTTTTGGCAGTGTTATTGTATGATCCGAGCGATACTGAATATATATATATATATATAATATATATATATATATATATATATATATATATATATATATATAATATATATATATATATATATATATATATATATATATATATATATATATATATATATAGTCAATAGATAGTTAGATTGATGGAGAGAGAGAGAGAGAGAGAGAGAGAGAGAGAGAGAGAGAGAGAGAGAGAGAGAGAGAGAGAGAGAAAATATATATAGTTAAAGTGAGAATATACATTATAAAAGAAAATCGACTTAAACACGAGTAATTCATCAAAACAAATCCAACTTTTAACCCTTTCTGTACCGGCGACGTCCTTTAACTTTATTCCGGCTACTATTAGACGATTTTATTCAGTTTAAAGAAGGGTCTCCAGCAATTACCAGGCTACGAACTATCTCTGTTTACCCATCTTAGTGCCACAGATCCTTCTTAAACTGCACAAAATCGTATAAATATGTCTAGAAAAAAGTGTAAAAGACATTGCCGGTACAGAAGACAAAACATATCTATATAAAAATTGCACCCCAACATCTAAGCAATTTTCTTGTTTCCAGCTATGTGCCTCATTCATTTTATTTTTATTTTCATTCATTCTAAATAGTGTTTTTGTTCTTGTTTTTCTTTCCTGGTTTCTCCCTCTCCCCTTTCCAATCCGTTAGGTGCTTTACTTCAGCTCTTTGTTGTTTTTATCTCTCACTCTCACTTTCACTCTCACTCACCCTCACTTTCACTCACTATCTCTCTCTCTTTCTTTCACACACACACACACACACACACACACACACACACACACACACACACACACACACACTCGTACACACATACTTACCCACGCTCACTCGTTGCTTCTCGTCTTGATTTTCTTAAAGTTTTTGTAGCGAAATATATTGTTAATTCTGAAAACTTGGCATTAATATGAAGCAGAGTTTTTTTAGTTTTATATTTCTCCATTAACCCCTACAGCACAATGACGTAAGCAGCTTCGTATGTGACCATTAAACGATTTTCATTAGCTTACAATCTACTTCTAGTACTCAAAGGGGTAAAAACGATCTTAATATACCGCCTGAATAACATAGATCCTTCTTAAGCTGCATAAAATCATCGAATTTTAACCATAATCAAAGTTAAAAAGACGTCATAATGCTGCAAGGGATAAGTATGGAATATCTGCTGCTAATGCCGGTATCACACGAGAGTATTTATAGTCAACATTCGATGATCAACATTTTTCTGGCAACATTTTTGGAATATTTTGCACTGGTATCGGAAACTAGACTGATATTGGATGAATATAGGTAAGGTAGCCGAAATATTATAAAAGTTTTGCTCAAAATCTACCAGACCAGTGTTGAGGGAAAAATATCTCGTGTGATACCGGCTTACATATTTTTACAGGGATTACATTTTCCGCCAGGGAAAAATATCTTGAACTACCGAGTGAAAAGTCTAGGGGGTGTATACTCCAGCTTTCGCTTTTCAATGGAAAGATTTACCGATATAGTAGCGATTACATACACACACACACACACACACACACACACACACACACACACATCCTTCTGCCCTTAAGGGAGGATGGTTTACTTTTTGGTCGGGTTTATTATTTATACATTATTTTCTAGTTTCCTCCCTAGACCTCCATCAAACTTAAAAACCCATCCATTAGATCCCCCTTCTAGATTAATTTGTGCAATTTTCGGTAGAAAAATTTATCGGCCGAAGGCCGGTTCTTCCAAAATTACAGGCTCACGATACCGTTCGCCAGGGAAAAAAATCGACACCTAAATAGCACGAAAGGTCTTAATATTCACAAGGAAATGGGTCGGAAGGTCTAAAAATCAACTAACTAATGGGGCAAAAATCATAAAATCTGAAAACAAATGAGGCTAAACATGAGGGAGAATGGGATCTAGGAAAAACGACCCATCTGCCCTTAATAAGACGCCGCGTGTTTGCCACTTTTTTTGTTCCGTTTTAATAACTGCCCAGCTCGCTCTATAAAACCTCATATCTCTCACTACTGTACAGTGAGACCCCTTATTGTCAGCCGGATATTAACTCTCTCTCTTTCTCTCTGTCTCACACGCAAACACACACACACGCACACACACACATACATACACTTACTCCTACACACATACTTACTTACTCTCGCTCACTCACTCACTCACTCTCTCTCTCTCTAAAACTGCCCATAGCATAGCAAAACAGAAAGAAAAACCCAAAGCTAATTACACTTATACTCCGTTTCATTTCCTCTGGCGGTAAATTGCTATGTCTTCATCTTAATTAATACTCCGCTATTATGCAGGTTTTGTACCGAAATTGGTTGTTAATTACGAAAACTTGTCACTAATATGAAGCAGAGACATAGTAACTTCCAATTTTCCCGTTAGTTATCGGTAAATCAGTTGCTACGGGATTCAATTTACCGTCAGATGAAATTAAACAGGGTACAGTAAGACAAAATTAAACAGGGTACAGTAAGACAAAATTGAACAGGGTACAGTAAGACAAAATTAAACAGGGTACAGTAAGACAAAATTGAACAGGGTAGAGTAAGACAAAATTAAACAGGGTACAGTAAGACAAAATTAAACGGTACAATAAGATAAAATTAAACAGGGTACAGTAAGACAAAATTAAACAGGGTACAGTAAGACAAAATTAAACAGGGTACAGTAAGACAAAATTAAACAGGGAACAGTAAGACAAAATTGAAATAATGTAGTGTTAACAGAACGAAGTCAACCCCTAATGACTTTAATAGATTAAATTAAGGGAGCCCACCTCGCTTTTGTTCTCTCCTTTTCTCTTTCTCTGGCTTGTATCCATTCGGCACCATTCAGCCTACTGTTTTAAGACGTTTACCCCCATCCAGGGTGTCAACATTTTCCTGGCGAGCGGTAGCGAGCCAACATATATATAATTTTGTTTTGACAGCAAGCTAATTTTGTACTTTTCGATAGATAAATTTCTCCGGCGAAGCCGGATTTCTCCATAAAATGCTCGCTCGCTTTCGCTCGCCAGGAAGAAATCTACACCTGGATGGGGATAAACGTCTTAAAACAGTTGGCTGAATGGGGCCGAATGGATACAAGCCAGGGAAAGAGATAAAAGGAGAGAAAAAAAAAAGCCGGTGACCCCCTTTAATTTACAGTACACAGGTGATAACATCGCTAGTCGGACCGCTAACTAACGTAAATGGAGCTCTTTCTTTTATCACAAACCCCATAGAAGTAAAAGTCTCATACTTTTTCCCTCTCCCCTTTCCAATTAGTTAAATGCTTTGTTTACTTTTGTTTTCTCATTCTCACTTACACTCGTACTTATTCTTCACTCACTCTCACTCTCTCTTTCTCTCTCTCTCACACACACACAAAGCCACACACACACACACACACACACACACACACACACACACACACACACACACACACACACACACACACACACACACACACACACACACACACACACACACACACACACACACACACACACACACCATCCTTCATACCTTCCCTCATACAGGCCAATATCCTTAGCAATCAGCTTCTATTGGGCTTTTGTTATCGCTGTTCTTGGGCCGAGCGGGAGGGGAAGAGTGTTTTGTTATTTCTTTCTCCTTCCTGCCTTATGGGGAGATGGGCCGGGGTTTTTTTTATACCCCTTCTTCCTCATGTTTAGCTCCATTCGTGTTCAGATTATATGTTTGGCCCATTAGTTTGGCGATTTTATGACCTTTTCCCCATTTATTTGTCAATATTAAGACTTTTAGTGTAATTTAGGTTTCTAATTTTTCATGGCGAGCGATAGCGAGCCTGTTATTTATGAGGAATCTGCCTACGGCTGGGACATTTTTCTATCGAAAAATTTACAAATTTGTCTTGAAGAGGGATCTTGGGGGTGTTTTTTAAGCTTGATAGAGGTCTTGGGAGGAAGTGAAAAAAGAATATATATACTGTATATATATATATATATATATATATATATATATATATATATATATATATATTATATATATATATATATTAATTTATTTTTATATATTGTTTTCTTTTCTTTTCTTTTCTTTTCTTTTCTTTTTATATATTGTTTTCTTTTCTTTTCTTTTCTTTTCTTTTTATATATTGTTTTCTTTTCTTTTCTCCCAGCTCCATCTCAATCGGCTCCAAAGCTGTTCCTGCAACCATCCATTAGGGGCAGGTCAGACTAGGCCACATTGAAAACATTCACAAAGGAAAAGAAAAATTATATATATATATATATATATATTTATATCAAGACTTGTGGCTTCAGAGGGAGAATGGAATAACACAATAACACTCATTGCAGATTATATGGAAGAACTCATGCATTCATGTCAGTAGGCTTTATCAAACTAAATATCGATCCCAATTTATGTTTATCTATCAATGTAACTACAATATCTGTCTTTCTAGCCACACACGCACACACACACACACACACACACACACACGCACACACACACACACACACACACACACACACACACACATACACACACACACACACACATACACACACACACATACACACACACACACACACACACACACACACACATACACACACACACACACACACACTTGTAATTTCCCCTTGAAATTTAAACATTTAAATGAAAAGTGTTAAAAGTTTCTAATTTGGAAATCATGGATTTCCAAAAATTTACATCAAATGGCGAAATCATGCAAACGTGAGACTGACGCATATATTGCCAAAGTTTGGTAATGGATATACGGAGAGAGAGAGAGAGAGAGAGAGAGAGAGAGAGAGAGAGAGAGAGAGAGAGTTGGAATTCACCGCTGACCCCCTGTAACTGCTATATGAACCTGGTATTAAGGGGAGATGGGCTGGTTTTTCTGGTCCCCTTTCTCCCTCGTGTTTATTCCCATTGTTTGTTTCAGATTTTAAGACGTTCGGCCCATTAGTTTGGCGATTTTACGACCTTTCGCTCCATTTCTCTGTCAATACTAAGACTTCTAGTCATGTAGGTGTCGATTTTTTCCTGGCGATGGATAGCGAGCCTGTAATTTAAGAGGAACCGGCCTCCGGCCGAAACATTTTTCTATCGAAAAATGTACAAATTTATCTTGAAGGGGGGTTTAGGGATTGTTGTTTTAAGCTTAATGGAGGTCTATGGAGGAAACTAAACAAAATAAATAGTAAATCAAAATACATAAATGAGCAAATAAATACGCCCATCCCCCCTTAATACGCCCATCCGCCCTTAATAAATACGCCCATCGCACCTTAATACGCCCATCCCCCCTTAATACGCCCATTCCCCCTTAATACGCCCATTCCCCCTTAATACGCCCATCCCCCTTAATACGCCCATCCCCCCTTAATACGCCCATCCCCCCTTAATACGACCATCCTCCCTTAATACGCCCATCCTCCCTTAATACGCCCATCCTCCCTTAATACGCCCATCCCCCCTTAATACGACCATCCTCCCTTAATACGACCATCCCCCCTTAATACGACCATCCCCCCTTAATACACCCATCCCCCCTTAATACGCCCATCCCCCCTTAATATGACCATCTCATGATTGTGTATGTTTATTTTAAGTAATGTTATTGAATGTATAATTTACATGTTTTGTCCAATACATTAATTACAGTAGGACACTAGCTTTCACTCCATATATCTGGAATATATGTTTTCCCTTTAGAGGTTATTATATATATATATATATATATATATATATATATATATATATATATATATATATATATATATATATATATATATATATATATATACGGTATATATTAATTTATTTTTTATTTTTTATTTTTTTAACATTAGACTATTTTACTGTTTAAGAGTCAAAGAGAAAACAATTATCCCAATTATCCCAATTACCTCTGATGATCCCCACAGGTTCTTTCTAAGCTGAGTAACATAGTATAATGTTATAGTCAGCAAAATAAGGTTACGAGTAAACCAGGAAAAATAGACCAGTGCCCCTTGTTAAGGGGGTGACCTTCTTTTTTCTCTCCTTTTCTCTCTCTCTCTGGCTTGCATCCATTCGGCCCCATTCAGCCTACTATTTTAAGACGTTTATCCCCATGCAGGGTTCGAATTTTCTTGGCGAGCGTTAGTGATCCAGCTTATTTTTTAGAATGTTTTTTGACAGCAGGCTAAATGTTTACATTTTTCGATAGAAAAATGTCTCCGGCAAAGCCGGATTTCTCCATAGGCTACAATGCTGGCTCGCTATCGCTCGCCAGGTAGAAATCGACACTTGGATGGTGATAAACGTCTTAAAACAGTTGGCTAGAAGGCACCGAATGGATACAAGCCACAGAAAGAGAGAAAAGGAGAAAAAAGCGGGTCACCCCCCTTAAATTAATTAGGACAAGGGCTTTACACCCCAAATACCGCTACCTGGATTCACAATGTCTTTGTTTTCTGAGGTATTTTTAATTACTCCTGCGGTATGCGGTGATGTTTTCTCTTTAAATTCTGGCTAATATTAAATTATTCTAATCAGCTTAGGAAAGATCTTGATATAACAAAGATTCCTAAACTGAGTCAAATTAAATTGTGCCATTATATATATATATATATATATATATATATATATATATATATATATATATATACAGTATATCAGTATCCTTATTATACTAATTAGGCCCAGGGCTTAACAAGTTAACACCCCACGTGTCTTCCGTGGAGTTACTTCATTCATTCTTTGTCTCTTTAACATTAAGGAGGGTGACCTACTTCTTTTCTTTAATTTTCTTTCTTTCTTTGGCTTGTATCCATTCTGCCCCATTCAGCATACTGTTTTAAGACATTTATCCCCATCCAGGTGTCGATTTCTTCCCGGCGAGCGATAGCGTGTCAGCATTGTTTGGAGAAAGCTTCGCCGGAGATATTTTTCTATCGAAAAATTTACAAACTTAGCATGCTGTCATAAAACTTTTAAATAATATGATGGCTCGCTACCGCTTGCCCTGTTAAAAATCGACACCTGGATGGGGATAAACTTCTTAAAACGGTAGGCTGAATGGGGCCGAAGGGATACAACCCAGAGAGAGAGGGAGAGAGAGAAAAAAACGAGGTGGGCCCCCTTAAACTACTTCACCTTTTTTGGCACGGAATTTTAGGAAGCAAAGGGGTAAACATGATCTCAGTTAACCCTCTTGACTCCCGCAGATTCTTCCTAAGCTGAATAATATTGAAAATGGCGCCATTTAGTTAGTGTTATGTTAGTGTTAGTGTTAGTGTTAATGTTGAGAGAACATGACAAAAAACAAATAAATATATCAATTATAATAATAAAAAATATAGAATGGAACCCTATTAGGCCAACTAGGGCAAGAGGCATACGCGCAAATTACTTCAAGGGGGGATGGTAGGTTTTTCTGAACCCCCTTCTCCCTCATGTTTAGTCCCATTAGTTTTCACATTTTAATACGTTCGGCCATAGACTACAGTAGATCTGGACTGGACACAAAAATGGAACTTTGCAGTAAGGGACCCCAAATCGGAGAACAAACCCCCAAATGTTATCCCCTTTACAATAGTAGCGTTATTTCAGTTTATCTTCTGGCTAAAATTACATACATACATAAACTCTGGCAAATACCCCTTTTTTGCATTATTTTTGTTTTTGTTTATATATATATATACTGTATATCGGGCGTGGCCGACTCGAGACAGAGCCAAGGTAGACGATATTATGTATCTTACTACAAGCTAGGGAGTAGGGGTCGGGCGGCAGTTAGACTAGATGCAAAATAGTCTGTCAGGCGCCTGGCCCGGAGAGCTGGTGTATACTGTATATGGAGGGCCATGCCTGGAAGTGATGTGGGCGGACATTGTGGTGTGCTCCGCTGCGTGTCCCCTTGTTGAGATCAGAATCTCTCCGGGAGGTCTGGGACCTTGGTCTCTGGGTCTTCTTCTGGACGACCTAGATGTGTGTACATATTTGTATTCTATTCTGACTCCTACAGATTCTTTCTAAGCTCAACAGAATCGCCTAACGATAACCAACATAAAATTAACAAAGTATATACGGTACACAACATATATATAAGAGCAGTCCAGTGTTCTTATAAACAAAATTAACAATGTAGGAACGCTATCCTTACCATGACTAGACTACCTTGGCTATAACTTCTGGTCCTAAGTTCTTGTAATCTCCCCCCCCCCCCCCCTCCTGTTCCCTGGGGGCCAGACCTTAATTAACCAACTTTACAAACTTATTAAACAAACTCACATTAATGGTTTGGACAGTTTTCCAGCGTTGTTTTATAGTTTGCTCCCTACACCCCTTTTAACCCCTTGCTCGCCAGGTACAAATCAATACCAGAATAGGTCGAAACGTCTCAAGATCGCCAAGTAAATGGGGAACCCGTCTTAAAATGACGACAGTATTGTATTTTTATATAATCCTCCTCCCCCCCCCCTCTTTCCCCTGAAACCAGACCTTCGTTAACAAACTTGACAGACTTCAAAACAAACCACCAGATGTACAGTTGCTGTCAAAACTAATGAACTAAGTGGCATTATATTGTTTACTCCAACTCTCCAGCTTGTGGTTGGTTTACGACATTTCCTGATGTTTGCTAACTTTTATTAAAGGAATAATATTTCGATTTTTGTGATATATATATACAGTATACGTGAGCTACTAAATGTTTTGTGATATATATATACAGTATACGTGAGCTACTAAATGTTTTGTGATATATATATACAGTATACGTGAGCTACTAAATGTTTGTGATATATATACAGTATACGTGAATATACAGTATACGTGAGCTACTAAATGTGTTTGTGATATATATATACAGTATACGTGAGCTACTAAATGTTTTGTGATATATATATACAGTATACGTGAGCTACTAAATGTTTTGTGATATATATATACAGTATACGTGAGCTACTAAATGTTTTGTGATATATATACAGTATACGTGAGCTACTAAATGTTTTGTGATATATATATACAGTATACGTGAGCTACTAAATGTTTTGTGATATATATATACAGTATACGTGAGCTACTAAATGTTTTGTGATATATATATACAGTATACGTGAGCTACTAAATGTTTTGTGATATATATATACAGTATACGTGAGCTACTAAATGTTTTGTGATATATATATACAGTATACGTGAGCTACTAAATGTTTTGTGATATATATATACAGTATACGTGAGCTACTAAATGTTTTGTGATATATATATACAGTATACGTGAGCTACTAAATGTTTTGTGATATATATACAGTATACGTGAGCTACTAAATGTTTTGTGATATATATATACAGTATACGTGAGCTACTAAATGTTTTTTTATGATATGATTTTAATGTACAGTATGTATGGTATCCTGGAATAATGATCCTACGACTTGTGTATGAAATGGAATACTTTCTCCAAGTAGGATTTCCCTTCTCCTAAATATGATTAGGAAAAGGTTAAGTGCACTATATAACGGCGAGGTAGAGTTGATTAAAACATAGGACACTCGTCCTGACTGTCGGTGGTTCGAGCCTGGCTGAGAGTATAAATGCACACACACACACACACACACACACACACACACACACACATATATATATATATTGTACATACTGTATATACTACCCATGTTAATCATCCCTCTATTATTTTTTCAGCAACCCGGCTTTAGAAAATACCAATAGTTTTGTTTATTTGTTTCCAGATCGAGGCAACATATTGGTTTTACATGAATGCCTCCGGGGACAATCTTCTCGTAGCAGGTAGGTGTATGTGATTATTATTATTATTATTATTATTATTTTTATTTTATATTTGGGGGGGAGGGGGGCGGGGGAGGGATGGGGAGCTTTATTAGTTTATATGATTCTATTTATTTGAGCGTGTGAATATGAAGGGGTTTTATGATTTTTTTATTTTTTTTAAAGGTGGTGGGGCTTATTTTATACGGTATATATACACTATGCTATTATTTTCAGTGAGTGTATTTATAGGGTTTTAATTCTAAATTTGTTTGTTCATTGTTATTGTGTTTGTAGGACTTTAAAGTCATTATTGCTACAGTTGAGGGGGGCAAGATTTTTTTTTTTTCTTTTTTTGTATTATAGAATATTTGTATGTATCTGGTAATATTTTGATCATTATTTCTGTGTATGTATTATTTATATAGTGTTATAAGTATTGTGTACGTTAATGAAGATTTTTTATTATATAATTATTTCATTATAGGTTTGTATGGTGTTTTTGTATGTTGTGAGTGTTTTCATTAGTTTGGGGCTTGTATGACTTTTGTTGTATATTTTGTGTTCATAAGATTTGTTATTTATCGTTTATTTATGTTATTTGTATTGTATAATTATGTGTGTGTGAATTTTTGGTTTATCCTTATGTTTTATGGACATGTTACAGTTGTTTCACATCCTTTTTTATGTTTTTTGTTTATTGTAGTTTGTGTATATGGATATGTTTTGTTTATCTTTCATATTTTTCGTTATTTTGTATTTGAATGTGATTTTATGTATGTTATAATATGTTTATCAATGCTGACGGTATTGATTTTGTGTTTTCGTATTATTCGGTTTCTTTTTATTGTTTGCTATTTGTGTATCCCTTTTTCATTATCCTCTCTACCTTCCTTTCAACTTGACTGCTAAAGCCTGAATCACACGAACCGTCTGATAATTGCCGGAATAAAATTAAAAGGACGTCACTGGTATTCAATGAGTTAGGGGAGATGGTTCACTTTTTGGTCGATTTTGTTTTTTTCATTGTTTAATTGTGTTTTCTAGTTTCCTCCTTAGAACTCCATCAAACTTAAAAACACATCCATTAGATCCCCCTTCTAGATTAATTTGTAAACAATTTTGGTAGAACATTTTCCTGGCCAAAGGCCAATTCTTCCAAAAGTACAAACTCACTATCGTTCGCCAGGACAAAAATCGACACCTAAATAGCTTGAAAGGTCTTAATATTGACAAGGAAATGGGGCGGAAGATCTTAAAATCGACAAACTAATGGGGCAAACATCTTAAAATCTGTAAACTAATGGGGCTAAACATGAGGGAGAAAGGGATCTAGAAAACGACCCATCTCCCCTTGAGCCTGCGCCACACGGCTACATGTATCGGAGCCTCTAACCCGCTACAATATATCATCTTATTGTGTTTGTTTTTGCTGTTTAAACGTATACTTAAATGGACTATGCACGATTAGCAGCTCTAAGATACAAAATACAGTCTGAGTGATAGAGATAACTGTCAGATAGTATACAAAGGAAGGCAAGCAACAACATACCTAATGGTACGTACTAGGTTGCTTATAATATTAATAGCAATAATAATATAAATAAATAAATAAATAAATACAAATAATTGCCACAGCCATCAATTGAAGTGCATCAGCTCCATTACTCGGGCATACACGCAATCACTCGGGGGTTCATGGCAAGATATTTATCAAGGCGATATTTGAATGTCTGGACTGTTTTGCACCCTACAACACTCCTAGGAAATGTATTCCATAAGTTGACCGCTCTGTTTGAAAAAGAAGTACTTCGCTTCATGTGAATGAAACGCCAGGGGGCTAGGAATCCTCCTCCCCTTGTAACATTCTCCTAGTCATCGAGCCAGCGAAAGTGGTCCCGTACCCTGATAATTAGAGCCCTTGAATGTTGTTTCTGTTTGGGCTCTGTCTCGAATCGGCCATCCCCAGCAATGGGGTATGTGCCTGAGTATATTCATATAAATACTACCATTATTGCTATAATTTTGCTATTATTACTACTATTACTACTATTATTACTTCTACTACTATATCACTTTAGTATTTTCGATACTTTACTGTTATACACTTTTCGCCCCATTGTTAAGTTGTGTTTTGTGTTTTCCCTGTTCTTGCTCTGTCTTGAGTCGGCCACCCCCAAGAAAAAGAAAAAATAAATAAAATCAAATAAAATAGAAAATAAACACAAAAAATAAGAAAAGTGGGGATTGGGCCTGAGCATATAGATAGATAGAAATACTCTCATTTAGGTGTCTGGTTTTTTTCCTGGCGAGCTCTCTTCTTGTCTCTTCAAATTATTAAAGTGCACGTGTGACTTTGGCGTACTTGTCCATCGATCTTCGCAGTCAATAAATGAGTTGGTGTTATTTATAGTATTTCACCTTTTTCTTGGTTGTAAGGGTTCCTCAGCGCCCTATGCATATTGGATATTGGAGAGGGAAAGGATGGTGTGTGTGTGTGTGTACTTACTCTAGTTGTACTTACTCTAGTTGTATTGCGGGAGTGAGCATGCTCGTTATTTCCCGCCTCCTATATGTGTAGGTGTTATATGTATCGTTGGAATGGCTGTGGATGTGTGTGTAGTCTGTATTTTTAGCCAATTGGCGACATCGGAAACGAAGGCTTAGGGTGGATCTGTATGGTACCATTCTCACTATAGACGGTACCGTCTCGCCCGAAGGCTTAGGTAGCCATCAGCTTAGGTGAACCATATGATACCCCATCTCGCCTTGTACCATTTTTGCCAACCCCAGATGGGACGTCACAACGTCGTCCACTTATTCCAGGTACCTATTTACAGCTAGGTGAACTGAGGCTAACACATGAAAGGAGACAAGCCCAATTTGTCTCCGCCCGGCCGGGGATTGAACCCCCGACCCCTCGTGTGTGAGACGAGAGCTCTACCTACTAGGCTACGGGCTGTGTGTGTGTGTGTGTGTGTGTGTGTGTGTGTGTGTATTGTATGTGTCCCGTGTGTATTTAGCTGTCTTGTGTGTGTATGCATATCTGCCTGTGTATCTATCTATCTCTCTCTCTCTCTCTATAAATATATATTATATATATATATATATATAATATATATATATATAATACTGTATACTGTATATATATAGTGTGTGTCTGTCTGTGTGTGTGTGTGTGTGTGTAATTCACCGAACTTGTTTGTCAAGGGGATTCCACGCAATGCTAGCTTCAGCTCATTATTATCGTGCCTCCTTAACTGGAAATGTATTATGTGAAGTGCATGTCATGTGTTAGTGTATCATTGGCTGTGGATGTATGCGTGTGTGTGTGTAAGTCACCGAATTTGTTAGTCAAGGGAATTCCATGCAATGCTAGCTTCAGCTCATTATTATCGCGCCTCCTTAACTGGGAATGTATTGCGTGAAGTGCATGTCATGTGTTAGTGTATCGTTGGCTGTGGATGTGAGTGTAGTCTGTAGTATGTAATTAGTTAATTGGCGACATCTGAAATCGAAGGCTTGGGTTGATCTGTATGGTACCAGTCTCACCCGAAGGCTTAGGTTGACCTCTACGATACCCTTCTCGCCTTGTAACAGACCACCAACCCCTAGAGGGGACGTCACAACTTCGTCCACTTATATCAGGTTCCTATTTATACTGCTAGGTGAACAGAGGCTACACCATTAGGAGACTTGCCCAAATGTCTCTTCCCCGGCCGGGTCTCGAACCCGGGACCTTCTGGTTGTGAGCCAGACGCGCGCGCGCGTGTGTATATGTGCGCGCGCGTGCATGGGCGCATGCGTGCGTACGTGCGTGTGCCCTCGGGGAGTTGTAGTGCATGTCTGTGCTTTGATATAATTATAATTGACAAACCTTCATCATATTTTGGTGTCAACATATTAACACTCTAGTTGCATTTCTATAAACTGCATGTATTTAGCACCTAAAGGATTATGTTGTGTTGTGACAGTTTATTTTGGCAATCATTAGACGATTTTATGCACTTAGGAAGGATCTGTGGGAATTAGAAGGGTAAAGACTATCTCAATTTACCTATGTATCCATATATCTCCTTTCATTCTGTATTTTATCCAGCTACCATCTCTCTATCGGAACCTATATATCAATATATAGAGTATATATATATATATATATATATATATATATATATATATATATATATATATATATATATATACTTTCATTGTATAAATATCCAGCCAACCATATATCTATCTATCGGAACCAATCTATCCATATATCTAGTGTCATGCCATATAATATCCAGCTATTATCTATCTATCTATCGGAACCTATCTATCCATATATCTACTTTTATTCCATATGATATCCAGAAACCTGAGTAGAATCATAGGCTGCCTGAAAATATCCTCGCAACGAATCCTGATTGACTAGTTCTTCGGGTTTCTTATCATTAATAGAAGCCTAAGGAAAATGGAGGAGGAGACGAGGAGGAGGAGGAAGGAGAAGGGAAGAAGGCGGAAGAGGAAGAGGAGGAGGGGAGGAGGAGGAGGAGGAGGAGGAGGAGGATGGAGAGGAGGAGGAGGAGGAGGGAGGAGATCTGAGGAGGCGGAGGAGGAGGTGGACGAGGAGGAAGAAGGACGAGGAAGGAGGAGGAGGAGGAGGAGGAGGAGGAGAAGAAGGTCAAGTGAAGGTATTGAGGGATAAGCCTTTACAACAGCACCTCGTATCCATTTTTTGAAGAGTGTCGAGAGAGGAGAACAGGCGTTAGAGAGAGGGGAAGCTGTTGGAGTGGCTTGTTGTGCGTGTTATTAGTCTGTGGATGGGACTCGTTAGCCTTGGTCGGCAACTCATCTAGGGGAGACAACCTTATACAAATCCGGGTGGATGGGACTCGTCAGCCTTGGTTGGCAACCTGTCTAGGGGAGTAAACCTGATACAAATCCGTACTGCTTACCTAAGGGTAAGGCAGGTTAGTGGATGGATTAGGCGAACACCACTGTAGAAAAATAGTGCTAACAAGATACACAGAGGGCCTCGGAGTCGGACGGATCCTAAATTGAGTGGTCAATCCTGTAAGTCCTTTACTAAACTGGCTCGGGTTGTCCCTCTCACAGGGAATAGGTCCGATTGGGGGCATTCTGTGTATGGCCACCCTCGTAAGGGGAGTAAGGCGTCCGGCAATAGATAGATAGATAGATTGCCTCTTATGTCCCAAGTGCTGTCCACCAAGCTGATCTCCTTCGGGGAGAGCTGCTGGGCTTTCAGGAGGGAAAAGCTGAGCTGCTGCTGCTGTAAAGTCTCGAGGAGGAGGAAGATGAGCTGCTAGTGAGTCCCAGATGTTCTGTCTTCTTGTTACAGAAACCAGGGTTGATAAGACCCAGCCCAGGATCCTGGAGCCTTATCTGCAGTTCCAGCTGCCCTGTTATTGGCTGCTGGTAGAGTATCCAGACCAATCACATTTTGGTTGATAAAAAAAAATTTGTAAGCTTGCAGGTTGTAGTTGTTTGGGGTAGAGTTGGTGTTAGATTTTGGATCGGCGGGCTAGCCAGTCAGAGCTCTGGGTAGAGTTGGGAGCATCATGGCAGTCAAAGTATATAGACACTAACAAGTAAACCTACTGTATACTCAAATTTCTTGAAGGCCGCCGAAGTGTGTAAGTCTTGTATAATGGTGACGTCACGCGCCCGGTATACTGTGGCTATAGTTTGGGGCTATTGCTACCTGATGGCAAATTAAATCATTTAACAGCTAATTCCTCGATACTTTTTTAAAACTTAAAAAAATAATATGTCTCTGCATCCTCTTGTTGTCACGTTTTCATAACCAGCAACATATTTCGCTCCAAAATCTGGAGTATTATTACTGTAGAAGTGGGGAGCGTGAGACCTTAGCCGTAGCCACTATGCCTCTACATTCGTACTTAATCATGATTGTATTTCGATGTATTTTTACTTATTTTGTACTGAATTGTATTGCATTAGGTTAGGTTCAGCTGGTTAGGTTAGTTATTACAATCAAATTAAGTAAAGCACTTCAAAATACAAGTGTGAAGAGGCGCAAATGTATGGGCATGGCGGCTGCGGCCAAAGCCTCTCCCAGCGCAGACGACAAGAGAAACGATCTAAAATGTACTTTCTCTTTTCACTGTTAATTTATTTTGGAGACATTTTGTTAATTGTATGCTTATATAAATATAAAACAATATTTCAAAGTATAAACAACATCAACTAAGACCTATCATTATTAATTTATACCGAAAATAATGGTGAACTATTATAGTCAGTCCTAAAATGATACATTTTCGGTTTTCTTTACTATCCAAAGAACACTTTATATCTACGGCTAAGGAAGATGGAGGAAAGGATTTTCTGTGTAAAGTAATGTATGTTTAACAGCAATGACACAAGTGAAGTTGGTTCCAGTACATAATTGAAACCATACATACACACATAAACCTGCGCAAGATTGCTTACCAGAGTATTGGGACTCTTACTCAAGTGTAAATAAGGAAAATAATATGATTACCGAGTGTATTTTTCCCCACTCTGTATTTTGACCATATTTATTGAAAAATTGCAGTAATATAGGGGTAAACTGCATACTCATATGAAGTCAATTATTTATGTAATATCCCTACTTATGATAGCATAATGTGCAAACTACTTCAGAAGTTATATTTCGATAATATACTGTATGTAACAGAAGCCCAGAAGATGCTGAGAAAGGCTTAATTAACACCAACATTATCGATATATATGAACACATTAGGACCAGGTATATACTAGAATTAAGTTGTTTAGTCTTTTATCAACTCATTAAAACCATAGTTACAAAACAGTATATACCAGTATTCCATATGCTTTGATTTTACCAGAACCACCGTTAGTAAATAAGGAGGTAGCAAGCGTGGAGCTAGGCTCGTGACGTCACAGGTTCCAATATTGTTTTGGTAGGTTTACTTGTTAGTGTCTATATACTTTGCATGGCAGTGGCTCTGCTGCTCCATGAGCTGGAAGCTTTAGTAAGGTCGAGGGGTGTAGTTGTCCTGGGTAGAGTTGGGGAAGGCTTTGGGTCGCCAGGTGAATAATCAAAGTCCTGGGTAGAGTTAGGAACATCCCGAGCAGAGGTGTTGGGCTGCCAGGTAGGTCAATTAGGGCAGGTGCTTTTGATCCCAAATTGGTTTGTGACCCTAATGAGTATCCAAGCTCACCGGGCCTAGAGATTAACTCTCTTACTGTTGAATGTGAGGGAATATGAATTGTCGATCTCAGCCTCTGCGCCTTCTGAGGCTTCTTGAAGTTCTACCCATCATCCTATTATTTTTTCTTTTTTAGTTTGTCCATTATACCCTCTTCAAGCTAAATACACCCCCTATACAATTAATCAATCAATGATGGCATACACCATGACAGCGCGTAGCTGCACTTACCCTCCAACTCTACTCCGGGGAATCCTCCTGGGCAACACTCGACGCATCTGCCTGGTCTATATCAAGTATCCTATTGCATGATTGGTCGACTTGCCTCAGCCATTAGTTCCGTGGACTTCCCCTAGGCCTCCAACACTCAGGGTTGTCTTCTGTAGAGACCACCTGGTGAGCAGGGTCTGCTTCAGGGAGGCGAGCACATGCCCATACATCCAAAGTTGGCGTTGTTCACGGACCATGCAACTAATCTATCTTGAATCAGACATTTGGTACCAAAGGAGTTAATGCGTCTCTTCAACTCGCTGTTCAGTGTCCATGTCTCACATCCATATAATAAGACAGGGAGCACCAGCAACCTAAAGATCCCCTTGAAACTAACAAAACGCCCCTAGAACTCCTTGAAACTAAATTCTGCTTCCCGATACCATTGCATAAAGATCCCAGAAGTGTAGCAAGAAAAATACGGAAACAGAACAATTGAGGATGAAAGCTCTTATGTAATACTATTGTGTTTAGTCCTTATTAGTCTTATTGTGTGAGACTCTCTCTCTCTCTCTCTCTCTCTCTGTCTCTCTCTCTCTCTCTCTCTCTCTCTCTCTCTCTCTCTCTCTCTCTCTCGCTCGCTCGCTCGCTCGCTCGCTCGCTCGCTCTCTCGCTCTCTCGCTCTCTCTCTCTCTCCCTATTTTTTTCGAGTACATATGGTTTCCTTTTCAAACACCTGATTAACTTGTGGGTCACTTGCGGCGGAAGTGAGATCTCTTTTACCGAGACCAACCTGAGGGGGAGATTAGTACAAAGGAGTACAAAGGAGTACAAAGGAAATCAAGCAACAACAGGTCTAGTGACCCTTCTAGGCTGCTTGTCCTCCAAAACACTGAGGATCAAGTGTCCAAACAGTGGTTTAGAGTGGGTAAGGGAACATTGGAAAGGGAACTACTGCCCTGGAACTAATGTCCGTGGCAGGACTAGGAAGTTAGTAGGGACATATGGGTTAGTAACTGAGGGGAGGATAAAATAAAGTTATTCATTTACAAATGCAGCCAGTCGCGGGTTTGATGCGAGATATTTGTCTAGGCGGAGTTTAAATGAATCAAATGGTGCTGCAGTCTATAACGTCTCCGGGAAGCCCATTCCACAAGTTGACAACTCGATTGAAGAAGAAATTCTTAGATTCGTGTGAGTTAAAAGATTTGCCAATAATTTTGCAACCGTTTCCCCGCGTGTAATTAGATTGGTCGATAGTGAAGTACTTACTACAGTTCATATTGTCGATGCCTTTGATGATTTTGAACACTTGAATTAAGTCACCTCTTAATCTGCGCTGGGTTAAAGGAAATAGATTTAATTCTCTAAGACGCTCTTCGTATGGTTTGTTCTTTAGGCTAGGTATCATTTTGGTAACTCTACGTTGAACTCGTTCTAGCTTGTTTATGTCTTTTTGGTAATAAGGGCACCAGCATTGAACGCAGTATTCCAGAAGAGGGCGGACTAAGGAATTGTAAAGGGTTAGGATAACGTCTTTGGATTTATGCTCAAATGACCTGCCTATAAAGCCAATTATTTTGTTTGCCTTCTTAACAACTTCTGAACATTGTTGACTCGGTTTTAGGTTACTCGATATTGTTACTCCCAGATCGGTTTCTCTGTTTACATTCTTAAGCTGAGTGCCATTCATCGAATAGTTTGCTTTCTCATATAGGTATCCGATATGTAGTACTTTACATTTATCCGCATTGAAACTCATTTGCCAAATTTGGGCCCAATGTGACAATTTATCTAGATTGTGTTGCATATCGTCAACTTGTTCTTTTGAGAGTACGCTATTTGCAATTTTTGTATCGTCAGCAAATTTTGAGATTGTACAGGTGAGACCCTCATCTATGTCGTTGATGTAAATTAGAAAGAGAATTGGTCCTAGTACCGATCCCTGGGGTACCCCGCTACTTACATTGGTCCATTTAGATGCCTTACCGTTTATGACTACTCTTTGCTTTCTGTCGCTGAGCCAATTTTCTATCCATTTCAACACACCGTCTTGTATTCCATGCGCTTTTAGTTTTAGCAGTAAACGTTTGTGGGGAACTTTGTCAAAGGCCTTTTGAAAATCAAGGTATATAATATCTACAGCTTTACTCTCATCGTAGAGGTTGAGGATATCGTGGAAGAAGTCTAAGAGGTTTGTTAAACAGGAACGTTTTTTACGAAAGCCGTGCTGAGTATCTTTAAGTATGTTATTTTCCTCTAAGTGATTTACGAGTCTGTCTCTTATGACCGTTTCTAGCATTTTACATACAACTGAGGTTAAGCTAATTGGACGATAGTTACTGGGTAGGGATTTGCTGCCTTTTTTGAATATCGGTGTTACGTTGGCTATCTTCCACTGATCAGGCATAGTTCCAGACTGCAAGGATTTATTGAATAGTAATGTCAGTGGTTTGGAGAGCTAGAGATTGGTTGGGATGAAAGGATAATAGGCTCAGTATTTTTTTATCTCTAACTCTCTTGTTCTCTCTCTCTCTTTCGTTCTTTCTTGCTATCTTACTCGTACTCACTCTTGCTCTCTCTCTCTCACTCTCACACATACACATATACACGCTCTCTCACTCTCACTCTCACTTTCTCTCTCTCAAGTATGGTAGGCTATAAGGAGGTTTATAAATTGGGTCATTAAATTAATTGGAACTTCTTAAGGTATACCGCTCAGTTAGACGCACACACACACACACACCAACACACACACACACACAGCCCGTAGCCTAGTAGGTAGAGCTCTCGTCTCACACACGAGGGGTCGGGGGTTCAATCCCCGGCCGGGCGGAGACAAATTGGGCTTGTCTCCTTTCATGTGTTAGCCTCAGTTCACCTAGCTGTAAATAGGTACCTGGAATAAGTGGACGACGCGAGTATCATATGGTTCACCTAAGCTGATGGCTACCTAAGCCTTCGGGCGAGACGGTACCGTCTATAGTGAGAATGGTACCATACAGATCAACCCTAAGCCTTCGTTTCCGATGTCGCCAATTGGCTAAAAAATACAGACTACACACACACACACATCCACAGCCATTCCAACGATACATATAACACCTACACATATAGGAGGCGGGAAATAACGAGTATGCTCACTCTCGCAATACAACTAGAGTAAGTACACACACACACACACACGTTTATATGTGTATATATTATTCCACTCACACAAAGGCACACACCCACGCCCACCCACACACACACACACACTACAAAAAAAAATATATATATATATATATATATATATAATATTTGTTTTTATAAGAAAAACATTTCATGGTATATTTTCACATTGGAAGTGTCTCTAAACAAAATTATGGGGAATTATTTTAACAAGTTTTTATTTGACATGTGTGACATTTTTGTTGATTATGAGTCGGTGGAAAAATATTGTCTTAAAATTCATCATATCGGAAATGAATCACAGATTATATAGAGACCAAATCACATATACTTTTAAGTTTAATTAATAGTTTTACATTCTCAATAAGGGCCATAACTTCCCTATTTTCTGGCCTACTGAAGCATAATAAAGGGAGGGGGGAGGGAGGGTTTGCGGACTGGTTGGCGGGTGGTAAATGTATGCTTTCTCAATAAAGAATCAAATCAAATCAATAAAGGAAAAATAAACCTTTATTTATATTATTCGTATATATTTTAATATATTCTAGGAGCCAACCGAGAATAAGTGAATCCGCGAAAATAGAATCCGAATATTGATGGACTCCTGTACTAAATATATTGAATATAGAAACAAATATATATATAACTCAACAACACATGATTGCTTTCTTCTTTGGTCAATTAGGCTGTAATGGTCTTGTGTAGTATTGTTTAAAATTATGTTTCTTAAGGGGGTAGTGCTTGGTTTTTGGAATATATATTTATTTAATAATTTGTTTTTTAGTTTCCTCGCTAGACCATGAAGCTTAACAAAATACCCCCTAGACCCCTTTTCAAGATAAAGTTGTACATTTTTCGGTAGAAACATGTCTCGGCCAAAGGCCAGTTCCTTCTAAAATTACAGGCTCGCTATCGCTCGCCAGGAAATAATTGACACCTAATTGGCACAAAAGGTCTAAATATTGACAAAGAAATGGGGCGAAAGGTTTCAAAATCACCAAACTAACGGAAGGCAAGTCTTAGAATCTCAAACTAATCTGCTAAACTTGAGGGAGAAGGGTGTCCAGAAAAAGCGAGTACTACACCTTAACTCTTGTTGCGGCGGCTTCTATAGGGAAGAATACGCCCAGGCGGCTTTTTTCCCCCGCTCATTCTGTCCAATATGCGTCGCCTTAGCACCATATCCATACCTCTGAGCAAATTGAAACAAGCTCCGATGAAAAGATTGGGTTAAACTCTCCCTATGACAGTCACCACTCCCTCTCTACTCCTTCCCTCTCTCTCACTCCCTACCTCTTCACATCACCCAGGAAAATGTATCAATACTTTGCTTGTTTCGTCGCTGACCTGCCAACCCCCCACTTTGCACATGTGAGCGAAAATATATGATGTTCTCCTTCACTTCCACTCACGGTAACTGGATGATATATATACAGATATTTTATAATCATTTTTGTTTTACAGGACAGTATGAGTTGTTGAAATGAAAATGAAATGAACCTCATATTAGTAACTCACCTTAATATGCTTCAGAGTCTCTTTATGCTTTGAGGGAACACAACCAATGTCAATTTAGTTTCTATCTTTTTTCACTTAAAAAACAATATTTATCTTTGAAGAAAGCACAAGTAAATGGTATTCAATAAGTTTTTGAAATTCACAGTACGTTTTCACCTTATATGTATTTAGTTAAGTTGTAGTTTATGAATTTACGAATATTATTTATTAGTATTTTGTTATCGAATATAAATGTTTGGTTTTTCTTTTTAGTGATTTTGTTCCTTATTGTTTTTGTTTTCTTCTTCTGGATAACATTGATAAATATATTAATTTGAGATGGCTTATAAGTTTCTGTAAGTGTTTCATTGTGTGTGTGGATGTGTGTATGGGTGTGGGTGGTGAGGGGGAGGAGTAGTGAATAGTTGTACGTGAAAGAAAGTTAGGGTGAGAGTGTGAATGGGAAAAAGAGAAAGATTGAGAATGAGAAAGTTAAAAGTGTGTGTGAAAGAGAGAGAGAGAGAGAGGAGAGAGTGTGTGTGTGTGAGAGTGTGAGTTAAAGAAAGTGAGAGAGGGGACGGGACGGTGGTGGTGAGGATGCTGCTACCTACACTCTCTGTCCAACACTGAGGCTGCAACAGGTGGGGATGGTAGAGCTAGCTCTCTCTCTCTCTCTCTCTCTCTCTCTCTCTCTCTCTCTCTCTCTCTCTCTCTCTCCTCTCTCTCTCTCTCTCTCTCTCTCTCTCTCTCCTCTCTCTCTCTCTCTCTCTCTCTCTCTCTCTCTCTCTCTCTCTCTCTCTCTCTCTCTCTCTCTCTCTCTCTCTCTCTCTCTCTCTCTCTCTCTCTCTCTCTCTCTCTCCATGGGAATAGCATACCTTTGTGAGACTAACTTGTTTTTAAATCTTCTTATTGCAGTTCACAATAAAAGTGTGTGTGTGTGTGTGTGTGTGTGTTGAAAACATCTTATATGTGAAATATTTCCCACCAATGTTAGTGCTGATTCTTTTCAATTATAACTTCCAACCATGGTTGCGTGTTGTATTCATATTGATATTCATTTTGATATAATCTACATTGTCAAACCCATTAAGCATTTTAAAAACTTTAATGAACTGACTTCGTAGTCTGCGTGTTTCTAAGTAAAACATATCAAGGGCTCTCAACCTGTATTCATAGCTCAGTTTTCTAATCGATGGAATAATCTTTGTAGCCCTAGCTTGTACTCTTTCCAGTCGCTCTATATCTTTCCTAAGTGCTGGAGACCTGAATTGAACTGCATATTCCAGGAGAGGCCTAATCAGAGCGTTGTAAAGTGTGAGAACTATTTCCTAATTTCCTTACTTAAATTGCCTCTTAATTTAGCTCAATAATTTCTGAGCTTTCTTCTCTACTTCAATGCACTGCTTGGAAAACTGTAGGTCACTGTTGATCAGGACACCCAAATCCATTTACTGCTCTACTTGGAACAAACTTCCCTCAGAAGTTGTAAACAGTTCTTCAGTAGAGCAGATCAAGAAGAGAGTAGATTGTATTTTGCACACACTGCAATGAGTGTAGTGCACTAGAAAGTCTCTCTCATTCCAATTCGAGTATCTCCTCGGAATGGACCGCAAAGTCTTGGAGATACAAACTAATCCTTGTAACTCTCTCTCCTCTCTCTTTCCAATCGTGTCCCAACGCTCTATTCAGTATGGCAAGCTTCAGTGTCACAACAACAACAACAACAACAATAATAATACTATTTTGGGATATGTTTTTATGATATTTTTTCCATTCAGCCTGCTACACTGTCGCACTCAAGTCAATGGTTATCTTTGCACTTCGGCAAGGCAAGGCTTTGATTTATCCCACAGACAGGATTATATGGAAAAGTATTACATATAATTGGTTTATGTGGGATAGGGTTGCTTGGCATTGGATTACATAGGCTAGGATTACATAGAATTGGTTTATATGGGATAGGGTTACTTAGGATTGGATTACATAGGATAGGATTACATACAATTAGATTATTATAGAATAAGGCTCCTTATGATTGGATTACATAGAATTGGTTCATACAGGATAGGCATGCTTAGGATTGGAATAGAATTACATAGCATTGGTTTATTTAATATGATATAATGCTTAGGTTTGCATTACATACGATAGGATTAAATATAATTGGTTTATATAGAATAAGGCTGCTTATGATTGGATTACATAGGATAAGATTACATAGAATTTGTTAATATTTATTAGAGTTCCATGGGTGAATTGAATTACATGGAATAGGATTACTTAAAGTTTAATTACATAGTACTGGATTACTTATAATTGGTTTATAGAGGTAGGATTACATAGGAATGGCTTCCAATAGGATTACATATGCTAGTTTTTATAGTCTTAAGCTTACATAGGGTCATATATCAGAGTACTAAATTACATAGTATTAAATTACACAGGTTTGAATCGCATACGGTACAATTACGTAATATATAGGATTGGCTGGAATATGATTACAAAGGACATGAACAAGATAGATATAATTTTGATTATTTTAAGATCTACTAGGCTTATAAATTATGTTTGTTTAAACTCTATATAAAACTTAATTATTTATATATTTATTTTTTACTTTTTGTTCCGCGCTTCGTTTTTGTATGCGACTGTGCCCCCGGTTGAATGGAAACAGTCGAGCAAAAGCCTCCGGAGTGTTTGAGAGAGAGAGAGAGAGAGAGAGAGAGAGAGAGAGAGAGAGAGAGAGAGAGAGTGACTCAGTGAGAGTAGTATGGTTGAGGCTTTAGGGTGGGGAGAGGGTATAGGAAATTTTTCAGAGAGAGAGAGAGAGAGAGTCAGTGTCAGTGAGAGTATTATGATTGAGGCTTTAGGGTGGGGAGAGGGTATAGGAAAACGTTGAGAGAGAGAGAGAGTTATTATTGTTATGATTGAGGCTTTAGGGTGGGGATAGGGTATCGGAAAATGTTCAGAGAGAGAGAGAGAGAGAGAGAGTCAGTGAGAGTACAAAGGCTTCGAACTATCTTATTTAACCCCTTATACTACCACACATCCTTCTGAAGCAGCACACAATCGCCTAAATATAGCTAGAGTAAAGTAAGAAAACATAAACACGTCGCCGGTATAGAAGGGGTTAAGGGGAGAGTGGCTATTTGTTTTGGTCTATTAATTTATAGATTCATATATTTTTGTTTGGTCTATTAATTTATATATTCATATATTTTTTTAGTTTCATGGCTAGACCTCCATTCAAGCTTTAAAAAAAACACCCTCTAGACCCTCTTCAAGATAAATTTGTAAGTTTATCGGTAGAAAAATGTCCTGGCCTTTGAATTACAGGCTCGCTCTCGCTCGCCAGGAAAAAAGCGACACCTAAATGGCACGAGAAGTCTTAAAATTGACAAGGAAATAGGACGAAAGGTGTTCAAATCGCCAAACTAATGGGGCCGAATGTCTTATAATTTCATAACAAATGGGGCTTAACAAGAGGGAGAGAGGGGCCCAGAAAAACGACCCATCTTCCCTTAATGCTCGCTTAACACCTTATATGAGGGAGGGGGGGGGGGGGGGGGGGATTGTCGGAATGATATGGAGCCTTTGACGTCACCAACTTTAGACGATTTTTATGCAGTTTAGGAAGGATCTGAGGGAATCAAGAGGGTAATGCCTACCTCAATTAACCCCCTGACGAACCCTGCCTAATCTGAATATATTCGTCTAGCAATAGCCAACATTTAACTGTATATTTTAATAATATTGTTTTAATTATATATATATATATATATATATATATATATATATATATATATATATATATATACATTTTAAGTATCTGGGCAGTGTGTTGAGTAAAGATGGGACTATGGATGAAAAAGTGCGGGAGAGGGTACAACAGGGGAAGAGGGTTGTAGGAATGCTAAAAGCAGTAACAAGAAATAGGGTGGTCAGTATGGAAGTGAAGAAGTCCTTGCATGACAGTGTGGTAATCCCGACACTGACTTACGGAAGCGAAGCATGAAGCATGGACGTTGGTTGAGAGACTCAGACCAAGAGTGAGAGCAGTGGAAATGAATTACTTAAGGAGTGCGTGCGGAGTTGCATGGAGGGATAGACAGACTAATGAGGAAGTAAGAAGGAGGTGTGGTGTGGAGGTAGATGTGATGAAAAGTGTGAAAAGGAACAACTTGAGATGGTTCGGCCATATGGAACGTATGGAAAGCGAGAGAATGACTAAGAGGGTGTACGAGAGCGAGGTGGAGGGACAGAGAGGGAGAGGTAGACCGAATGAGAGGTGGAAGGATGGAGTGAGGAAGTACATGAACGAAGGCGGTGCTGGTTGGGGGGGAGGGGCGACGACTGACTGGGGACAGAGGTGCATGGGGCGGTTCGTTCGTGGCCACCCCTTCGGGGATCACGGCGTCAGGCAATAGATAGATAGATAGATTATATGTACTGTATTTTTTGGGGGGGAGGGAGGGAGAAATTTGGTTATCGGGAAGTAGGCTAATTGGGAGCCTTTGACAACGCCAAATTTATACGCCGTAAACTTTGCAGGGGTAGTTTTAAGTTCGTCCCTTTCATACTGCTGTCAGGGGGGAAGTTTGTTGCCTGGGAGATAAGAGAGAGAGAGAGAGTACTGTATAATTATATATATATACCGTATATCAAATATATATACAGTATATATATTAAGTATATATCACAAATACACGTGAGCCACTAAATGTTTCTAATCTCTCAGTGGGGTTCGAACCGCCGACCATCAGGACGATAGCCAGTGCTTTAATCAAGACTGCCGTAGTGGATTAAAGCGCTGGCTATCGTCCTGACGGTCGGCGGTTCGAACCCCACTGAGAGATTAGAAACACATATATATATATATATATATATATATATATATATATATATATATATATATATATATATTAATTATAAGGAGAGAGAGAGAGAGAGAGGTTGTGTGACGAAGTTTTAGACCCAAGTTGAAAAAGAAAAGAAAACAACAACAGAAATATGTGGTATAAAATCCTCTGTCGGTGTTCAGAGCTTGTCATCCATCTTTTACCACATTAGTAATTGGTTTGGGGAAGTTTTAGCATTACGTTATTGACGCATTAATCTATTAAGGGGAGATGGGTCTTTTTTCTAGATCCCCTTCTCCCTCATGTTTAGCCCCGTTAGTTTTCAGATTTTAATATGTTTGCCCCATTTGTTTGTAGATTTTAAGACCTTCCGCCCCATTTCCTTGTCAATATTAAGACATTTCGTGCTATTTAGGTGTCGTTTTTTTTCCCTAGCGAACCATAATGAGCCTGTGATTTTGAAAGAACCGTCCTTCGGCTGGGACATTTTCTACCGAAAAATTTGCAAACTAATCTAAAAGGGGGATCTAATGGATGTTTTTTTTGTTTAAAGTTTGATGGGGGTCTAGGGAGGAAACTAAACAGAATAATTAATAAAGTACCGGTAAACAATGGACCAAAAAGTGAACTGGTTCTGTGCCTAGGGTGGTCTTCTTCAAGTCCCATTAGTTTACCGATTTGTAAAGGTTTTGCCCCGTTAGTTTGGTGATTTTAAGACGTTGTGTTCCATGCAGGTGTCGAATATTTCTGAATGAGCGATAGCGAGGTTGTACTATAGTAGAAACCAACCTATGGCCTGGATTTTTTTTTTTACCGACAAATGTACAAATACAGTTTGAATGGGGGGCCTGAGGGGGTGAGTTTTTAGCCTGAAGGGAATTTGGGTAGGCTGTATATGTATTCTAGGAGCAAACTAAATATAAAATCATTGAATATAGCAATAATACTCAAAAGTCAATAAGAGTGTAATAAAACACCACGTTGATCTTCCAAGACGTTGGATAAACACTTATGGTATGTATAGGGAAAAGGCTGGCACCCTTACTTTTCATGCTGTGTCCTCCAGATTTTGATAAATGAGTGTTTGCATGGTTTTTGTCATAGTTCCAATGTGGGATACAAGATTGGTTGAGGGAGGGCTCCCCCCCCACCCGCCCCTTCCATGACTTATTGAAATCATCATCTATGTTGCCAGCAGGGGGTAAATATCGATAATACTCCATAATGAAGACGTTTGTAAACAGTGAGGATATCCGAAGGAGCTCTGCGAGTGTTTTCCATTAACGCTGTTTTTGTATGTATTTGTTATGTACTTTTATGCATTTTTATGTAATTTTGTATGTATTTATTACCGGTATATATCGGGTTTTATGAATATGATCAAAATTATTCTCCCATAGTGGATTATACATGAGTACAGTATAAGGATTCCATAAACCTACATTGTCCCTAATACATTAGTTATAATAAGGCGGCGAGCATTTTCTGAATAATTATCAAACCTATGCTAATTTTCAGAGCTTGTGACCATATTTTACCATGGTAGTAATTTGGTTGGGGAACTTTTAGCATTACGTTATTGACGCATCTCATTACATTCTGTGTAGTCAATGACCAGTGAAAAGTATATAACCCCTTCCGTACAGGCGACGTCTTTATATTTTCATTCTAGCAATATTTAGACGATTTTGTGCAGTTTAACCCTTGTCTGGCGGGGGTGGACTTAAGTCGGTCTAGAGAAGAAAGGACTATGTGGCGGGGACCGACTTAAGGCGGTGTGCAATTCTGAGCAATATTTGGCTCTGAGAGAGAGACGAGCGGGGGGGAGGAGCGTAGGTCGGCTCTGACCGTTCGGCACGGCTCTCGCGCCAGCACTGGGCCCTACTCCACACACACCCACACTCACTGCCTCGCTACACAGGGAATTATGTAAGGAAATTACCGTATTTTAGGGATTTTGCACTCGTCTTGCACGATCGTTGCAAGAGAACGCGTGGTCGTAGAAGGATGGTTCTGGTGTCATTGGAAAGCTCAATTATCGCCCTTTCAGGGATACATAATTGTATTACGCTCTGGCTCTTGTTTATGCATGAAAAAGAGCACGGAAACAAGGTCGTTTAGGGTTAAACCACCCGCTTGGCGGGTAGTAGAAGTTACTGACGGGCCCGCTCGTAAGGCGTTAAGAAGGATCTGTGGTAGTAAGAAGAGTTAAGTGTGATAGTTCGAAGCCTGTTAATTGCTGGAGGCCCTTTGTAAGCTGAATAAAATCGTCTAATAGTTGCCAGAATAGAGTTAAGAGGAGGGCACCGGTACTGAAAGGGATAAACAAGGAAATGGAAGAGTTGGATGCTAGACTTTTATACCTTAGAGACATAGGGATAGTCTCTCTCTCTCTCTCACACACACACACCACACACACACCATACACACACACACACACACACACACCACACACACACACACACACACACACACACACACACACACACACACATACACACACACATACACACACACACACACACACACACACACACACACACACACACACCAGGTTATTCTGACTGACACTATCTACTTCCCGGCTCTTTCAAAAGACCCACAGTCCATGTCAGATACACCTATTTTTTTTTCTGGACCCCTTCCTCTTTCATGTTTAGCCCCATTGCTTTGGAGATTTTAAGACGTTTGCCCCATTAGTTTAGCGATTTTAAGAAGTATCGCCCCATTTCTGCCAATTTTCAGACCTTTCCGTGCCATTTAGGTGTCGATTTTTTCATGGCGAGCGATAGCGAGCCTGTAATATAATATGAAACGGCCTTCGGCCGGAAAAATTTTCTACCGAAAAATTTACAAATTTATCTTGAAAGAGGGTCAAGGGGGGTGGGGGGGGATTTTAAGATTGCTGGAATCCTAGGGAAAGAAATATAAACCTGCCCTTAATACACACTAAACCATAAACACTCATACAGTCTGAAGGGGTTAATACACACTAAACCATAAACAAACACGTTCATTGACAGTATGAAGGGGTTAATACACACTAAACCATAAACACTCATACAGTGTGAAGGGGTTAATACACTAAACCATAAACACTCATACAGTCTGAAGGGGTTAATACACACTAAACCATAAACACTCATACAGTCTGAAGGGGTTAATACACACTAAACCATAAACACTCATACAGTCTGAAGGGGTTAATACACACTAAACCATAAACACTCATACAGTCTGAAGGGGTTAATACACACTAAACCATAAACACTCATACAGTCTGAAGGGGTTAATACACACTAAACCATAAACACTCATACAGTCTGAAGGGTTAATACACACTAAACCATAAACACTCATACAGTCTGAAGGGGTTAATACACACTAAACCATAAACACTCATACAGTTTGAAGGGGTTAATACACTCATACACTAAATAACCATTCCTGTACCGCTGACATCCTTTTCATTATATTCTGGCAACTATTAGACCATTTAATTTTGCTTAGGAGGGATGTTTACCAGTTAAAAGGCTACAGGCTATCTCAGTTTATTCTTGTAGCTACCATATACCCTTCCTAAGCTTCATAAATTCGTGTAAATGTTGCAAGAATATAATTGAAAACACGTCGCCAGTACAGAAGGGGATACAAGTCTAACACACACAAACACACACACACACACACACACAAAAAACACACACGCATATATATATATATATATATATATATATATATATATACACAGTATATTCTCTTAAAGTGTAGGCTATTCTGGCTCTGACACATCTATCCCAGTGTCCGCCAAAACAACCGGTTACCCTTCCTGAACCTAAGATAGCTTAGCCCTAACCATATATATATATATATATATATATTCTGACTCGTTTACATTCTATTCACATTATAATCTCATATTTATATACAAATTTCTCACACACACACACACACACACACACACACACACACACACACACACACATGGAGTGG
>CM064506.1:7941352-8000689 GCA_032716605.1 Paralithodes platypus | reverse complement strand
TCTTGTTATGATATTTTGCTTAATTTGTTATTGAGAATTTTGCTTGTTTTTATTTTGTTTTGCCATTTTCGGGCAATATATTTGAGGTTGTTCCCTAGGCTAAAGCAGGGGTGTCATGTCATGTCAACCAGTAGACCATTTCAACCAGTAGCTCTCAACCAGTGCCAAATTAACCCAGACCAACCAAACCAGTGCCAAAATATAGTACTAACCTAACCTAACCATATTGGTTGATTTGGTACTGGTTGAGAGCTACTGGTTGAAATGGTCTACTGGTTGAGTTGACCGGACACCCTAAAGCCGGTGTCACACGAGCGCATTTTCCGGCAATTTTCAACGAGCAAGTTTTTTCTCGCAATATTTTGAGGCGCTTCCACATTGGAATCGGAAACAAAACTGAAGATAGATGATGCTGGGTGGCTGATTTATGATATAAAGGAAATCTTGAAGCCACCAGACAACAAGTGCCTGTAAAAATTGACGGAAAAATCGCTCGTGTGACACCGGCTTACCTCATACAGTACCAGGGACGTCCTTTTCATCGTATTCTGGCAACTAGAAGACGATTTTATTCAGCTTAGGAAGGGCCTCTAGCAATAATAAAACTTCAAACTATGTCAACCAACCCTTTTAACTACCACAGATCCTTCCTAAGCTGCATAATACTGTCTAAATATAGCTGGAATATAGTATAACACACGTCGCTGGCACTCAAAGGGTTAACAAAACGCCTGCCCTAGACTTCTTTCTAAATAGAAAATATCCACCCATACCCCCTTTAAGCTAAATGTGTAAAATGTTCGATTGAAAAATGTCTTGGCCTGAGGCCGATTTCTTCTATGTTATAGACTCGTCGGTCGCCCAGAAATCTAGTCGACACCTGAGTGGGGTGAAACGTTATATTATCGCCAAACTAATGGGGTGAAGCGACTTAAAATCTAACTAATGGATAGATACAGGGGAGTTCCAAACAGAACATCGGATGTTGTGTAGGTATATTTTTCACAGCATAGTTTTTACCTCGAGGCATAATTAAAGTATTTTTCACAGGTATTCTTGGTATGTATACAATAAAAATATACTCGTGCAGAAGCTAATTAGGATCCCTATTTGCTGACTATGGGAGAGTAGGACATCTATTTGTTCCTCTGGACGCCATTTTGGTAACCTAATCAAACTGGTGTGTGGTTGTGTGTGTGTGTGTGTGTGTGTGTGTGTGTGTGTGTGTGTGTGTGTGTGTGTTTAACCCCTTCAGTACCAGCGACGTCTTTTTAATTATATTATAATTATATTTAGAGGATTTTGTGCAGTTTAAGAAGGATCCATGGTAGTAAAAAGGGTTAAGTGAGATAGTTCGAAGTCTGTTCATTGCTGGAAGTCCTTTATAAAATAAATAAAATCATCTAATAGTAGCCAGAATTAAAAAAAAAAAAAAAAAAAAACACGTCGCCGGTACAGGAGGAGGTAATTATTTAGACTGTTATCACCAAAGATCAAACTGTATGTCTTGTACCAATATTACCGAATGTTGCTTATGGGTATATGGACATGTGTGAGTGTACAGACAGGCTATATATAAGGACTCCAGTGGTTACCAATATGGCGAAGGTTAGCTATAATGACCCCAGTGGTTACCAAGGCGGAGGTTGGCTATACTGACCCCAGTGGTTACCAATATGGCGGAGGTTGACTATAATGACCCCAGTGGTTACCAATATGGCGGAGGAGGAGGTTGGCTAATCTCTGTTACTATAGGGTCTCTCCTACCTACTACTCATTAGCCAAGGCATCGGCTCCCTTGGCCGATTTTTGTATTACCAATCCTGTATAGCGATTTTTGTATTACCAATCCTGTATAGCGATTTTTGTATTACCAATCCTGTATAGCGATTTTTGTATTACCAATCTTGTATAGCGATTTTTGTATTACCAATCCTGTATAGCGATTTTTGTATTACCAATCCTGTATAGCGATTTTTGTATTACCAATCCTGTATAGCGATTTTTGTATTACCAATCTTGTATAGCGATTTTTGTATTACCAATCCTGTATAGCGATTTTTGTATTACCAATCTTGTATAGCGATTTTTTACGGGCGCCTTAGTTTTTTAGTTTTTTCTCTCTCTCCCTCTCTCTCTGGGTTGTATTCATTCGGCCCCATTCAGCCTACTGTTCTAAGACGTTTATTCCTATCCATGTGTCGATATTTTCCTGGTGAGTGATAGCGAGCCAGCATATTGTTTTAATGCTTTTGTCAGCAGGCTAAATTTGTACATTTTTCGATAGACAAATGTCTCCGGCGAAGCCGGATTTCTCCATTCAATGCTGGCTCGCTATCGCTCGCCAGGAATAAATCGACATCTGGATGGAGATAAACGTCTTAAAACAGTTGTCTTAATGGGGCCGAATGGATACAAGCCAGAGAAAGAGAGAGAGGAAGAGAAAAAAAAAATCGGTAACTCTCCCCTTAAAGGTTGTTGCTGGCATTTTCTATATTGGTTATTAGTACCTTTTTTATTCGTTACTTTTCTCTTCTTCCTTTTTTTCGGTAATTTTTTTTTTAACTTTTTCATATATTTTTCCTTTTGAGAACGTTAATTAAATCCAGTCAACTTCAGGAATAGGGTATGCTGTACCGTACATTCCTGGTGAAGCCATGTAGCACACACACACACACACACACACACACACACACACATATATTTATTTTTTTAATTTTTTAAACGATTATATGCACATCTATCCTATGTGTACAATTATATACTTGCATACAACAAATACATACGCCCACGCTCTCTCTCTCTCTCTCTCTCTCTCTCTCTCTCTCTCTCTCTCTCTCTCTCTCTCTCTCTCTCTCTCTCTCTCTCTCTCTCTCTCTCTCTCTCTCTTTATCTATCTATCTATCTCTATCTCAATAATATCCAGTATATTATGTTGGAGTGCGTCGTGATCGTGAAGGGGTTAAGTTATAATGTGTATGTTAAGATGTAAATGACAGGTATCAAGAATAACCACTGCTGTTGGAAATATAAGTTTGTATTATTATTATGTTGTTATTCTCTCTCTCTCTCTCTCTCTCTCTCTCTCTCTCTCTCTCTCTCTCTCTCTCTCTCTCTCTCTCTCTCTCTCTCTCTCTCTCTCTCTCTCTCTCTCTCTCTCTCTCTGTTTGTGGAAGGTTTGATGTTTATGGTTATAGTTTGTGTGCGTTTATTACACCCACCCCCTCTGCTGGTGCACACTCGTACATACATACACATACACATACGCACATACACGTATACACATATTCTCTCCGGCTCGTTTACAGACGTACATCACACACACACACACACACACACACACACACACACACACACACACACACACACACACACACACACACACACACACACACACCTCCCCGAGGCGTAACAGATAGCGCGTCTGGCTCACAACTAGAAGGTCCCGAGTTCGAGACCCGGGCGGGGAAGAGAGATTTGGGCAAGTCTCCTAACGGTGTAGCCTCTGTTCACCTAGCAGTATAAATAGGAACCTGGAATAAGTGGACGAAGTTGTGACGTCCCATCTGGGGTTGGTGATCGGTTACAAGGTGAGATGGGTATCGTACTGATCAACCTAAGCTACTGGTCAACCTAAGCCTTCGGGTGATACTGGTACCGTAGTGAGAATGGTACCGTACAGATTAACCCTAAGCCTTCGTTTCCAGATGTCGCCAATTGGCTAAAATACAGACTACACACACATCCACAGCCATTCCAACGATACATAAACACTTAACATGCATTTTACGCAATACATTCCCAGTTAAGGAGGCGCGATAATAATGAGCTTAGCTCGCATTGCGTGGATTCCCCTAGAAGAACATGTGAGTGAATTACACACACATATATATAAATATGAATATATATATATATATATATATATATATATATATATATATATATATATATATATATATTAAATGACGGTCGGTCCCATTAGGTTAGCAATTTTGAGACCTTTCACCCCATTTATTTGTCACTATCAAGATCTTTCGTGCCATTTAGGTGTCGATTTTTTCCTGGCGAGCGATAGCGAGCTATAAATTAGGAGGAAGCGGCCTTCGGCCTGGACATTTTCCTACCGAATAATGTACACATTTATCTCGTAAGGGGATCTTGGTGATGTTTTTAAAAGTTTGATGGAGGTCTTGGGAGGAAACTAATGCAATAACAAATAAATAAATAAATAAATAAATACATAAATAAATAAATAAATAAATAAATACATAAATAAATAAATAAATAAATACATAAATAAATAAATAAATAAATAAATACAGTAAATAAATAAATAAATAAATAAATACAGTAATAAATAAATCATTAAATACATAAATAAATCATTAAATACATAAATAAATCATTAAATACATAAATAAATCATTAAATACATAAATAAATACAGTAAATAAATAAATAAATAAATACAGTAAATAAATAAATAAATACAGTAAATAAATAAATAAATAAATAAATACAGTAAATAAATATATAAATAAATACAGTAAATAAATAAATAAATAAATAAACAAATAAATAAATACAGTAAATCGACTGATATATTAATCCTTTCCCCTTAAGGGAGGATGGGTCGGTTTTCTGGACCCCTTTCTCCCTCATGTTTAGCCTCATTAGTGTTCAGATGTTAAGATTTTTGCCCCATTAGCTAGTCGATTTTAAGACCTTTCGCCCCATTTCTTTGTCAATATTTAGACCTTTCGTGCTATTTAGGTGTCGAATGTTTCCCTGGCGAACGATAGTGAGCTTGTAATGTTGGAAGAGCCGGCCTTCGGCCGGGAAATTTTTCTACCGAAAAATGTACAAATTAATCTAGAAGGGGGATCTAATGGATGTTTTCTTTTTTAATTTGATGGAGGTCTAGGGAGGAAACTAAAAAAAAATTGAATACATGCAAAAATCACCCAAAAAGTGAACCATCCCTCTGAAAGCAGCCCTCTGCGAGTCCCCAATGAACTGAACTGATTGGCTTGCTCTTTTCCTTATTACCAAACCCATTTATTTAATGGACCAAATACTTACCTTGATTGCCGAAACTGCGATAAGTCACCATCAAATAGAAGAAAATGGAGCGAGGTTTGGTGGTGTGGTGGTGAGGTGTGATAGAGGAAGTGGTGGTGGTGGTGTGATAGAGGGAGTGGTGGTGGTGGTGTGGTGTGATAGAGGGAGTGGTGGTGGTGGTGTTGTCATTGGTGGTGGTGGTGATGTGTGATAGAGGAAGTGGTGTGTGATAGAGGGAGTGGTGTTGGTGGTGTTGTCATTGGTGGTGTTCGTGGTGGTGGTGAGGTGTGATAGAGTAAGTGGTGGTGTTGGTGGTGGTGTGATAGAGGGAGTGGTGTTGGGGGTGTGGTGGTGAGGTGTGATAGAGGGAGTGGTGGTGGTGGTGTTGTCATTGGTGGTGTTGGTGGTGGTGGTGATGTGTGATAGAGGAAGTGGTGTTGTGATAGAGGGTGTGGTGTTGGTGGTGAGGTGTGATAGAGGAAGTGGTGGTGTTGTCGTTGGTGGTGGTGGTGAGGTGTGATAGAGGAACTGGTGGTGTTGGTGGTGGTGTGATAGAGGGAGTGGTGTTGGTGGTGTGATGGTGAGGTATGATAGAGGAAGTGGTGGTGGTGGCGATGTTGTCATTGGTGGTGTTGGTGGTGGTGGTGAGGTGTGATAGAGTAAGTGGTGGTGGTGGTGGTGGTGGTGGTGAGGTGTGATAGAGGAAGTGGTAGTGGTGGTGGTGGTGGTGAGGTGTGATAGAGGGAGTGGTGGTGATGGTGGTGGATGAGGTGAAGGTTGTGATGATAGTAGTGTCGGTATATGGAGCCCTGGTATTGTGATGCTGGGGGTTGGTGGTGTTGATGATTTCGGTGGCGGTATTGTGGTTTAAGCTGTTTCGGGTGCCGCTGGTGTCATTTTCAGTGTGGGGGGGGGGGGGGAGGTCGTTCTCTCGGTCGTTGCACCGGCCTGCTGCGCACAAAACACTATTATGACCCATTTTCACACTTTATTCTGGCTATTATTAAGGGGGGTCACCGGCTATTTTTCTTTCTCTTTCTCTCCTTTTCTCTCTCTCCCTGACTTGTATTCATTCGGCCCCATTCAGCCAACTGTTTTAAGACGTTTATTCCCATCCAGGTGTCGATTTCTTCCTGGCGAGCGATAGCGAGCCAGCATTGTATGGAGAAATCCGGCTTCACCGGTGACATTTTTCTATCGAAAAATGTCCAAATTTAGCTTGCTGTCAAAACAAAAATATATACAGTATATGCTGGCTCGCTACCGCTCGCCAGGAAAATATTGACACCTGGATGGGGGTAAACTTCTTAAAACAGTAGGCTGAATGGGGCCGAATGGATAAAAGCCAAAGAGAGAGGGAGAGAAAGAGAAAACAAAAAAAGCGAGGTGGGCTCCCTCAACGATTTTAGCCAGCTTGGGAAGAACTTGTGAGAGCTACAGCGTTCATTGAGCTAGTTTTGACCACTTCGATTTCTAGAGGACCTTTCTAAACTACATAAAATCGGCTATTGATATCCAGCATAGTGTGTCAAAATGCTTTCTCAAATACTGAAAGAGTTAAGGGGAGATGGGTCGTTTTTCTGTCCCCCCCCTTCTTCCTCATGTTTAGCCCCATTAGTTTTCAGATTATAAGAGGTTCGGCTCATTAGTTTGACGATTTTAAGACCTTTCTCCCCCTTTCTTTGTCAATATTAAGACTTTTTCATGTAAGTTTGGTGTCATTTGTTTTCCTGGCGAGCGATAGCGAGCCTGTAATTTAAGAGGAACCGGCCTTCGGCCGAGACATTTTTCTATCGAAAAATGTACAAATTTATCTTGAAGGAGGCTCTTCGCCGGGTGTTTTTTTAAAGTTTGATATAGGTCTAGGGAGGAAACTAAAATTATATTAAAAAGATACTTGACTGATCAAATAAATACGCCTATCCCCCCTTAAATACCATATCCCCCCTTAAGTACCATATCCCCCCTTAATACGCCTATCCCCCCTTAAGTACCATATCCCCCCTTAATACGCCTATCCCCCCTTAAGTACCATATCCCCCTTAAGTACCATATCCCCCCTTAATACGCCTATCCCCCCTTAAGTACCATATCCCCCCTTAATACGCCTATCCCCCCTTAAGTACCATATCCCCCCTTAAGTACCATATCCCCCCTTAATACGCCTATCCCCCCTTAAGTACCATATCCCCCTTAATACGCCTATCCCCCTTAATACGCCTATCCCCCCTTAAGTACCATATCCCCCCTTAAGTACCATATCCCCCCTTAATACGCCTATCCCCCCTTAATACGCCTATCCCCCCTTAAGTACCATATACCTCCTTAATACGCCTATCCCCCCTTAAGTACCATATCCCTTGTCCTTTGTTAATTTGCAGCCATAATTTTAACCCTGGTGGACAAAATGAAGCAGGTCACAACGGCCACACTCCTAACCGGCCACACCCCTAAACGGCCACACTTATAACCGATTACACTCTTATACAGCCACCCTCTTAAGCAGCCACACTCCCAACCGGCCACACTCCTAAACGGCCACACTCCTAAATGGCCACACTCCTATATGGCCACACTCCTTACTGGCCACACTTATGATAACCGATCACACTTATACACCTACCCTCCTAAATGGCCACACTCCTATCCTAACCGGCCACACTTTTAATCGATCACACGCTTATACAGCCACCCTCCTAAATGGCCACACTCCTAAATGGCCACACTCCTTAACGGCCACACTCCTAAACGGCCACGCCTTCAATGACCACAATTCTAAGCAGCCTAGGTTAGGTTAGGTTGGATTAGGCTAGGCTAGGCTTGTTCAATTTGTTATTATATTTAATGGTATTATTTTTATTTTTATTATTACCGGTATCTTTATTATCATTATGATTATTTTTTATTATTATTTGTTTTTAGATTATTACTATTATTAATATTATCATCATTGTTGTCACTAGTAATTTATTATTATTATTATTATTATTACTAGTAGTAGTAGTAGTATTTTAATTACTATTATTACAAGTATTTGCATTACAACTACTGCAAAATGCTATGTAATTATTGGCTTGTCTCACCAAGGGCGTGAGACTAAAATTGTTGTCAACATTATCAATTTAGAAGGGTTACCTCCAAAATGCTTAAATAGTGTAAGTGTGTGAGTTTATATATGAGCATGTATGTATCCTCTCTTACATGTGCTGAAGGTATATACAGTATACATATACTGTAGACATATAGTTCTAATGATAAACCAGATGTGACATAGTCAATAAGAATAAGCCAACAACGGAACATAATTCAACAGCCAGCAACACACTATGGCGTAAAGCAACACAAACACAACACAACACATCATAGTAGAACACAATATGATACATGCAATACAATGACGTAATGCAACACAACAGGACAGCACATCGCAATACACTAATGACAAAACACAACACAAGACAACTCGAACAATACAAAGAAACACACCGAAACACAACACATAGCATATCAAGCAACACAATACAAAGAAGCACACCGAAACACAACCCATGCATAGCAAGCAACACAGTACAAAGAAACACACCGAAACACAACACAAACAACACAATACAAAGAAACACACCGATACATAACATACCAAACCACACAATACCGAGAAAGACACCGAAACACACCACAAAGCATACCAAGCAACACAATACAAAGAAACACACCGAAACACACACCACATAGCATAGTTAACAACACAACACAAAGAAACACAAAGAAACAGCACATAGCATACCTAGCAACACAATACAAAGAAACACACCGAAACAGCACATAGCATACCTAGCAACACAATACAAAGAAACACACCGAAACAGCACATAGCATACCTAGCAACACAATGCAAAGAAACACACCGAAACAGCACATAGCATACCTAGCAACACAATACAAAGAAACACACCGAAACAGCTCATAGCATACCTAGCAACACAATACAAAGAAACACAGCGAAACAGCACATAGCATACCTAGCAACACAATACAAAGAAACACACCGAAACAGCACATAGCATACCTAGCAACACAATACAAAGAAACACACCAAAACAGCACATAGCATACCTAGCAACACAATACAAAGAAACACACCGAAACACAACACTCAGCATACCAAACAACACAATACAAACAAACACACCGAAACACACAACATATAGCGTACCAAGCAACACAATACAAACAAACACACCGAAACACAACCCTTAGCATACCTAGCAACACAATGCAAAGAAACACACCGAAACACACAACACATTGCATAGTTAACAACACAACACAAAGAAACACACAACACATAGCATACCTAGCAACACAATACAAAGAAACAACAACAAACCCCAGCATAAAATCCCAAGTCAACACAACACAACACAACACAACACAACGCAACACAACACAACACAAAGTCCTTCATAGAAACACAAAGCCAACATAATACCCCCTATAACGTGATAACCTAGGTGTGAAACAGGCAGGAAGGGGTGATATATGTAACAAAGACGGAGAGTAATTTAATAGACAACCCTTTGATCTCCTCTCTTTCAAAGCAAAGTGCACAGGCGAGCAAATAAAGACGCGTTACTTCACCAACTGTACACATAAAGTATACGGGGGGGGGGGGGAGAATCTTACGCAGAGTCGACCAATGTACTTCTATTAGCTTGGAGATCCTCAACCCAAAATAATTATATCTATAATGAGAGACAAACAACAGGGGTGAAAACAAAGACAGAGGATAATTGAATACACAACCCTTTTATCTCCTCCTTCAAAGGTGAGTATATACAGTAGGTGTGCCAATAATGTCACATACAGTATATATATATATATATATATATATATATATATAAAAGAAGGTAAAAGGTGATAAATGTTAGTTAGATCTGCCCAAAACGTACAAGAAAGTGATGAAGGTTAGTTAGATCTGCCCAAAACGTACAAGAAAGTGATGAAGGTTAGTTAGATCTGCCCAAAACGTACATGAAGAAGAAAGGGATGAAAATACTCAAAATACTCAGTGTAATTAAATTGTATGAATATTCCTATACTCCAAAAAATGCAATGGGGTACAGTACCTATACCTTGTTCAAAATAGGTAGATCGTGAACCCTAGCCTCTGTAACTCAAATAGGGTTATAGCAAATGGGCTGTAAATTTTCACACCTATTCCCTGGTAACCCTTCCCAAATGGTAGAAATAATAGCTCGATTACTCTAGTAGTTTGTGAGTTATAGAGGTTAATGTTCAAGAGTGTGGGCCTCATTAATTGGAACAGGGTATACTGAGAACTTCAATAGGTGGCGTGACAGTGTATGAGTCTGAGATGACAAGACAGTAATGCTGTGGGTTCGAATCAGCATCAAGCTAGAACCAGAAGGTCCCGAGTTCGAGACCCGGGCGGGGAAGAGATATTTGGGCAAGTCTCCTAACGGTGTAGCCTCTGTTCACCTAGCAGTATAAATAGTAACCTGGAATAAGTGGACGAAGTTGTGACGTCCCATCTGGGGTTGGTGATCGGTTACAAGGTGAGATGGGTATCGTACTGGTCAACCTAAGCTACTGGTCAACTTAAGCCTTCGGGTGAGACTGGTACCGTAGTGAGAATGTACAGATTAACCCTAAGCCTTCGTTTCCAGATGTCGCCAATTGGCTAAAATACAGGCTACACACACATCCACAGCCATTCCAACGATACATAAACACTTAACATGCATTTCACGCAATACATTCCCAGGTAAGGAGGCGCGATAATAATGAACTTAGCTCACATTGCGTGGATTCCCCTTGATGAACAAGTGAGTGAATTACACACACACAGATAGAGACCTCCCACACAGTATCAATATTTTGCCCACTCTATATTATACCTTGCCAGATATTGAGGCTACACACACAAACCAAAACACATATTCTCTCTCTCTCACACACACACACAGATACAAACCACCCACACAGTATACATATGTTGCCCTCTATCATATTGTACCTTGCCAGATATTGAAGGCTCGAGAACCCTCATCCTATTTGTGCGATACTTGAGGTCGAAGAGAGGCAGAAGTGCGTATCTCTCTCTCTCTCTCTCTCTCTCTCTCTCTTTCTCTCTCTCTCTCTCTCTCTCTCTCTCTGCTTTGAACTTGAGAGCTCTTCATATCTCTCCTTTGGAGGCAGGTAGACAACGAGGGCAGCTCTTTGAAGTTTTTAAAGTACTTGGGTTTCAAACTTCCCTCGTAAGTTGTAAACAGTTCTTCAGTAGAGCAGTTCAAGAAGAGAGTAGATAGTATTTTGCACACTCGGTAATGAGTGTAGTGCAATATACAAGAGTATCTCCCTGGAATGGACTGCAAGGCCTCTGAGATACTAACTATTCCTTGTAACTCCTTGTTACTCGCTTTCTCTACTCCACCAGTAGAGCCTTCCCACCAGTGTTCCTACTAGATTACAAGTTCGCTATTGCTTGCCAGGTAAAAATCGACACTTAAATGACAAGAAACGTGTTATTAATGACAAAGAAATGGGGTGAAAGATCCTAAAATCGCCAAGCTAATCGGGAGAACATCTTAAAATCTCATAACTAATGGGGCTATATATGAGGGAGAAGGGGGTCCTCAAAGAAAACAAATACCTCCCCTTGCATTCAATCCCTGCTAAGGTTGACAAGTTTTTCTGAGATGTAGCCCTTAAGCAAGGAGGATGGTGATGCTCTTTGGTTGACAAATTTGGTCAAGCATTTGCGAATTCTCGAAGGAGAAGATATGAGCGCTATATAATTAACCAGACGATTATTATTATTTGTATTAGTTTTGAGATTTTCGAACATTCCCCCCACTATTTTGGCGGATATAAGACCTTCCGTGCCATTTAGCTGGCGGGTTTTTTCCTGGCGAGCGATAGCAACCTTTGGCCAGGCATATTTCTACCGAATAATGCACACATTTTTCTCGAAGTGGTATCTTGAGGGTATTTCTTTAAGTTTGATGAAGGTCGAGGGAGGAAGCTAAAAAAAATAATTAGTAAATAAATAAACAAACATCTAAATAATAACCTCCCTTTAACAACAATACAAATATATTGAATGAACACCGCACAGAAATATACAAAGATAAATATATCCTGTTCAAAACATGCATAAATACAAATATATACTTCATTGTGATACTGAATTAAAATAACATATGAATATGTAAATTTAAATATATTGAATGCGTCCTATCAAAATAAATGATGCAGCTTCGAAATGCGCAAAGCAAAAAAAAATTCAAATTGCTTTAAAATAACAAACGAAAAAGGAGCAAAATATATTATTATATGGATTGAGTAGGTAAGCAGCTTATGGTTTCGTGTGTGTGGGAGAGAGAGAGAGAGAGAGAGAGAGAGAGAGTGAAAGTGAGTGTGTGTGTGAGCGAGAGTGAGTGAATATTTTATGTGTGTGTGTGTGTGTGTACATTTGTGTGACACTAGAGAGTGTGTGAGCGCTCTTGTGTGTTTGTCTGTGAGCTTTGGGAGAGAGAGAGTGTGTGTGTGTGTGTGTTGGGGGTAGGGGCAGGGGGGGGGTAGGAGCTTATGAATCCCTGCACTATTTGGCCACACAGCGTACGGTAATACAATTTCTCCGGCTCTCTTTGCCTCCAGCGAGTCGGGGCAAAATTCGTGAGATTTTGCATTTTTTCATCCGGCAAATCTAAAGGGGGTGTGATTATATGAGTGTGTGTGTGTGTGTGTGTGTGTGTGTGTGTGTGTGTGTGTGTGTGTGAGAGAGAGTGAAAGGGAGTTAGTAAAAGAGATACTGGTTGTGTGTGAGAGAGAGGGTGAGAGTGTGTGTGTGTGTGTGTATGTGTTTTAAGGCAGATTTACTCTCACTTTCTCTCTCTGTCTCTCTATCTCTCTATCTATCTATCTATCTATCTGTCTGTCTCTATCTATCTATCTATCTAGTTATCTGTCTGTCTGCCTGTGATTATTTATGTATCTGTGTGTGTGTGTGAGAGAGAGAGAGAGAGAGAGAGAGAGAGAGAGAGAGAGAGAGAGAGAGAGGGAGAGAGAGAGAGAGAGAGAGAGCAAGTCCTCCCTATAAGCTGAGAGGGTATTATTAATATTATGTGAGAATAATTAATACTATTAACTCGACATCAACTACAGGCTCCTGTAAACTTTAGTACATCAGAGACCCTTTAGTCACAGAGATCGACCAACCTCCACCATACTACCGGTTAAGGGACTAGTGGCTGTTTTTTTTTTTTTTTTTTTTCTATTAATTTCATACAAGTTTTAATTTCCTCCCTAGACCTCCCTCAAGCTTGGAAAAACACCTCCTAGACCCTCTCTCAAGATAAATTTGTACATTTTTCGGTAGAAAAATGTCCCGGCCTTGGTTTCTCCTCAAATTACCGGCTCGCTATCGCTTGCCTGGACAAAACTCGACATCTAAATGGCACGCAAGGTCTTGATATTGATAAAGAAATGGGACGAAAGGTTTTAAAATCGACAAACTAATGAGGCGAACGACTTTAAATTTTAAGCCTAATGGGTGCTAAACATGAGGGAGAAAGGGGTCCAGAAAAACGACCCATCTCCCCTTAACCCGTGGAGCCCCGGCTAGTTTTGTAATGTTTGCGCACCAGAACCCGGCCGGTTTTCAAAAAATGGTTTTATTCCAGAAACAATAGCGAATGGGTTAGGAATGAAGGAAAAACCACGAAAAACCGCTCAAAAAGCTTAAAAAATGGTCCTACAGAGACCCCGAAAACGGATTTTACAAGAGTAAAAAATTGAAGGCAATTATCCCAAAAAAACAGGTTATTGCGCGCTCGCGCGCACGCACGTGGACTTTGAGAGTTTTCAACCATCGGCACGGTTGCGTGGGATACGTACACAGTTCCCATACAAATCTGAGCCCTCTTGAGTGGCTACACCTGAGGTCACGGTCGGCGCAATTAGGGTGACGCGCCAGGCGCGTCTCTGGGGCTGTGCGTTACATACATCGCCGACGCGTCAGGCGCGTCGCTGGGGCTGTACGGGTTAACCGGATAATCAATCAAACATCTTTATTTGATGATATGCATAATTGAAACATTTAGTACATATGGGTTGCGTTGAAAAGTAAATATATAAATTGGTACTGTAGTTTGTTATAAGAGTAGCGGTAGTGTTTGCGTATCTAACTTTAGCGAATGGATGTTAATTTCGTATGGCATATTTGTCTTCAGAATTGTTCATACGAATTATTAAGTATGTGAGTGTGGGATAGATAGAGAAAATAAGTGTTTGTGAGTGTGTAGGTGTGTGTGTGTATGTAGGTGTGTGTAGGTATATATGTGTGTATGTTAGTATGTATGTATGTACTGTATGTGTGTCAGGGTATAATCTTTGATATGAGTTATTCAAACAAAATATATAACCCAAGGGAAATTACTCACTCCCATTCTCACACACACACACAAACACACACCCACCCACACACTCTCTCTCTCTCTCTCAAAAATTTCCTTTACGTAATTTGCCCTAATCTAATGTCAACCTACGATAGAAGAACGTAAATCCCCCTAATTTAGCTCCCAAAAAGGTAAATAGCCATGATACCTTTGAAACTTTGGGCCTCGTAATCATCCTGTTGTTAAGTGAAATATAATGCTGCTTCCCAACCTTCCCTGTGGCTAGCTAGAGAGAGAGAGAGAGAGAGAGAGAGAGAGAGAGAGAGAGAGAGAGAGAGAGAGAGAGAGAGAGAGAGAGAGAGAGAGAGAGAGAGAGAGAGAGAGAGAGAGAGAGAGAGAGAGAGAGAGAGAGAGAGAGAGAAGAGAAGAGAGAGAGAGAGAGAGAGAGAGAGAGAGAGAGAGAGAGAGAGAGAGAGAGAGAGAGAGAGAGAGAGAGAGTGCGTGCTTCGTCCAAACCTTCCCTGTGGATAAATTACCCAACCTAGAATGAACGGACTATAGTTTGCTCCAGCCCACCCTGCGTTACAAGACATTTCGGGGCCACAAGTTCTATACCTTGTTCCAAATAGGTAGGCCAGAAATTGTGAACTCTAGCCTCGGTATCTCAATAAGGGCTAGAGCAAGTGGGCTGTGAATTTCCACACCGATTCCCTGGCTGACCCTTCCCAAATGGTAAACATATTAGCTGGATTACTGTAGTCATGTTTGAGTTATATAGGTTAAGGTTCAAGAGTTCTGGCCTACTTATCTGAAACAGGGTATAGAACTTGTGGCCCCTAAATGTCTTGTAACGCAGGGTGGGCTGGAGCAAACTATAGTTCGTTCATTCTAGGTTGGGCAGAAATCGTAACCTGTAACCTCTGTAACTCAAAAAGGTCTAGAGCAAATTAGCTGTCAATTTCCACACCTATTGCCTAGCCAAGTCTTCATATTTGGTAGAAATATTAGCTCAATTACTCTAATCCTTTTTGAGTTATGAGAGGTTAGAGGTTACGATTTCTGCCCAACCTGGAATGAACAGACTATAGCAGTAAATGTTCACACTTGTTTCCTGTTTGACTCTTCGCAAATGGTAGACATGTGTGCTCGATTGTTCAAGTCCTCTTTTAGTTAAATAGCACGAAAGGTCTTAATATTGACAAAGAAATTGGGCGAAAGGTCTTAAAATCGACAAACTAATGGGGCTAGGGGGGGAGAGAGAAGGAGTGGCGGTGGGAGAAAAGCTTATGAATGTAAGGTTGTGAAATGTGACGAATGTAGATGAACCGACAGCGCACATCGAGATAGGATTGAAGGTGCTGTGATACTTTTAATCATGTATTATTATTATTTCACAATACCTTTAGCTTAAAAAATACACAAAGGAACATTTTAATTTGATAAAAGGTGTATAATGTCATAGGTTCTTTACTGGTTAAAGAGCTCTATCCCATGGTTTTTAATTCGGCTTTTAAAGGATGCGAGAGCCACATAAGCTTGGATGTTGCTGTGCGCATGTCCAGCCCAACAGGGGTGCCAACATTCCTTTAATTCACTCCTATGAGAACTAGTGCACAATTATTATATAATGTATATAACAAACACGCTTAACTTGCTAAATATAATACTCTTGGGGTACTCTTCCTTAAGATTGTTTGACTAATTATACTAAAATCCCGTTACGTAGTTAGTGTTGGGGTAGTGTTAGGTTTTCATCCCTCACTCCCTCGCCTCTCTCCCACACCACCTTCACAGATCACCCGGCTACCCACACCGTCCATTCTCGCCGGGCTCTGCACGTGTATTGTTATTGGTGTGTGATTTTCGTGGTTTTGTGTGCGTGTTTTGTTATTTTCAAGACTGGGAAGGATGGGAGATAGGTTTAGTCACTCGCAGACCATTAGTGGAATCCTGGTATCTACATCGCTAGTGAGGGAGAGATGGACAGAGAACATAATACAAGAACTCATCCCTACCCTTCCGTCCGCCCCTATTTAGGTAAGGTACCGGTATTGTTCTGTGGGCTTCATTTGTAGTCTTATACATAATTGTTAATGTTGCAATATGTTATTGTGGCCGTTGGTATAATCTTTCTTGGTTTTGGGGTCCATGGTTTCAACAATATTCTCTCGCCTCTCCTTCTCTTCCTGCCTTCCTGTCCTCCCTTCTATCTCAAAATTCTCAACTCCCTCCCACTTGTTCTCTTCCAAGTTCCCTCTCCTGCCCCCTACCATCTTATCTTCCTTACCTTTCTCCTCCCTAGTTTCCTCTCCTTTCCCTACTTTCCTTACTTCCCCCCTGCTCCCCCCATCCCCTGCTTGTCTCCTCTCCTTCCTGTTGACATTTCCTCCCACCTAACTTCTTCTTTCACATACCTTCCTCTCCTACCCGGCCTCTCCCACCATCCCTCCTCCGCATGTTCCACTACCCGGCCTCTCCCACCATCCCTCCTCCTGTCCCACTACCCCCGCATATTTCCGAAGTCGAGACTAGTATATATCATAGGGGAAATTAGGACCAATCAGAGGCCACAGTGGCAGTGATGTCACCCACAAGGGGAGGAGCCAGTCTGTCTGTCTGTCTGTCTGTCTGTCTGTCTGTCTGTCTGTCTGTCTGTCTGTCTGTCTGTCTGTCTGTCTCTCTCTCTCTCTCTCTCTCTCTCTCTCTCTGGGTGAGGAGCCTGCCTGCCTCTCGTTTGTTTATCTCTCTCTCTGGTAAATAGAAGAAGTAAGTCACCTAGTATAACAAGTTATCAATATTTATTCGCATAGTTTCTGTCTAGATTAAATAAGCATCCAGAGTACAATATGTTATTCCCATTAATTATAGTTTTACTTGAAAAGCAACGAGTAAACAATGAAAATTTTGCGATTCTGGCATCTTTCGTCCCAAGATTTGAGGAGGAGGGTGTTGCCAGTTCTCCTTAGACAGTTAAATTGTTTCAAATAGTTCCTGTTTTATTTATCATTATCATTTAAATTTACATTCATGCACAACGTAAATAAACTATAAATGGTCACTTTTCACTCTCTCTCTCCGCATATGTAATGATCTCATTCCATAATATTATGTATGTAGGCCTACAGATGTATGTCTGGATGTATGTACAGTATGTATGTATACACTCAGGCACATACCCCCATAGCTGGGGGTGGCTGAATCGAGACATTGACTAAGGGAATAAGTAAAGATCATTGATAGGAGAGAAAGTGATAGATTGATATGAAGGGAATAACAAAATTCACAATTATATCTCATCGTACATCTGGAATCACAGTCCAACCTTACAGGTGAGTGTAACCTTTATGCCAAATATCTCACTTCATATCGTATGGTTTCTTTATGTTCAGCGCCGCCTTTCACGATAAAAATCGTTAATATTAGAGAACAGGCTGATTGAACTCATTGTTTTTTTTGCTTAAAATCATTATTTGTTGTGTTCCCAGTGTCTTGATCAGGATTATTTGTAACATTGTGCTTTATTTAAAAATGACATATTATATTGGCTTAAAGTACCGAGGGCGATACAATATTGTACCGCCCTGGATATAATGGGGTTAAGAGGTGTTCAAGTAGCCCTAACCACTACTGTACTTATATAAATATTCATTAACATTGTCACATCATAACATATCGACTACAATAAAAGTATTATTTAGCAAAATATAGAAATAGCTGTCATACATAAGAATAAAAGAAAATGGGAGTCTACAGAAAGTCGATTGGCTCACACAAGGCAGATCCCCTTCACACCCAACCCTAATTATAAGGCCTAAGTAGCCTATAGGCCTAGGCCCAACTCACTAACACGTATTGTATAATTATATAGCCTACTAATTAGCCTTTGGCTCTACCTTATGCACTTAAACCATTAACTATTTCATAACATTTGATGCTTAATATATTTTGTACTATCTGATAATGTTAATGTGTTAATGACATTTAAAATAAAGTAATGTATAGGCTATGTATATACTGTATATATAACCCTATAGATATATGAGTGACTTAAGTTCCTTCTTGAAATTATCAGCACAGGTTAACTGCTTAAGTGTCACAGGAATCAATATAGTTCGCCAGTGAAATAATATTGTGCCTTCTAAAATTGTCAAGGAATTTCTATCCATGGTTGTGCAATACGCGTAATACGGTAGGCTACTCTTATTTACTCATAACCATAACATAGCACAATCATAATGTATCCTTAATGTAGTTAATATTTGAAATAACTTGTTATACTAGGTGACTTACTTCTTCTATTTACCAGAGAGAGAGAGAGAAACCAAAGAGAGGCAGGCAGGCTCCTCACCCAGAGAGAGAGAGAGAGAGAGAGAGAGAGTGACAGACAGACAGACTGGCTCCTCCCCTTGCGGGTGCCGTCACTGCCACTGCGGCCTCTGATTGGTCCTAATATCCCCTATGATATATACTAGTCTCGACTTCGGAAATATGCTACCCGGCCTCTCCCATCCTTCCTCCTCCTGTCCCACTACCCGGCCTCTCCCACCATCCCTCCTCCTGTCCCACTACCCGGGCTCTCCCACCATATATCCCTCCTCCTCTCCCTCCACCCTTCCTCTCTCTCTGTAATGCGGGCAGAAAGGAATCAGATCATTTTGGGTTGGTCTGATAAGGCCTATATAACTTGATGTGTCTAATGTTAACAAGAATGTATTAAAATGTGATCTGAACAAAAAATCTAAGCTTTACCAGTATTTTCATTAGTTTCTTCTTTACTTTTACTGTCTTGATGGTGTAAAGGTTAGTGTGTTTAAGATATGTATGTGGTAACCCAGGTTCGAATCCCGGGACGATCACATTCTTTCATTAATTTAATTGGGAGGTGTTTGGTGTTGGGAGTGAAATAAATACAATTAGATCAATCTTGCAGGTACTCAATCAATTGCATTGTTTCTCTTGCTGTTGGATGGTATTATACCATATCCTATAAGGGGAGATGGGCCGTTTTTCTAGACCCCTTTCTCCCTCATGTTTAGCATATTAGTTTTCAGATTATATGACGTTCGGCCCATTAGTTTGGCGATTTTAACACCTTTAGCTTCATTTTGTAGTCAATTTTAAGACCTATCGTGCCATTTACTATGGGTTTCAAAGGCCGTGTGGCATCATTTTTTGGGAATAACTTATTAACAAACAGTTGGATCAGTATGATATTTTAACACAGCTTTTTTCACACTGTCCCCTAATTTTTGTCAATATAGTGCATTACCAAAAGTGTAGAAATAAGCCACTTGTCCCTGTGTCATGAGGTTAAAGTCACACATTAATGACTAAGAAACGGACAAGGCAACCGTCGCTTGCCTGTGAGAACCACCAAACCATTATTGCTCCTCCATCAAACAAGGTAGTTATCAGCCACCACCTAACCCTATTAACGCCTTTAAATTCAAGTTATCTGTCAATATCAAGTATAAATATACAAAACGTATGTATTTATATATATTTATACTTGATATTGACAGATAACTTGAATTGTAGTAGTGATGATGGTGAAAGTTGTAATGATGATGACAATAGTTGTGATGATGAAGATCATAGTAATGGTGATGATGGCGGTAGTAGTGCTAATGGTGACAGTAGGATACCGGTACATGATGGTAATACATGTGAAAGTAGTAATGATGATGGTTATAGTAGTAGTGATGATGTTAACAGTAGTAATGATGATTGTAAGATGGTGGTGAAGATAGTAGTAATGATGGTTGATAGTTGTAGTATCAAAGATGATAGTGACAATGATGACAGTAGTAGTGATGATGGTGAGAGTAGTAGTGATGATTGTAAGATGGTGGTGATGATAGTAGTAATGATGGTTGATAGTTGTAGTATCAATGATGATAGTAGTGATTAAGATGGTAGTGACAGTAGTAGTGATGATTGTAATTGTAGTAGTGATGATCATAGTAATGGTGATGATGAAAGTAGTTGTGATGATTGTGGCAGTTGTAGTGATGATGGCAGTAGTAGTGATGATTGTGATTGATGATGGTATTAGTAGTGATGATGGTAACCTATCGCAGAGTTGGGTATGCCGTTTTGATTTTGGGCAAAACGGCACGTCTACTTTATTATTATTATTATTATGCTTTTATTTTATTCTATTTTTATATTGTTTAAAATACATATACATTATAGGCCTACTGTGTATAATTTTTTTTTTGACAAGGGCTTTCATTGTATTCAGAAACTTCTTTGAAAGTCTTCGGCGAAGCTTTGCCCAATTTGGACCTCTTGTGTGTTGATTTTGTTTTAAAGTTTGTATTGAGCAGAAGGAGAGAGAGGGAGAGATTATATGTACGGTTTTCAAAAAGTATATACTGTACTACACTATATATATATATATATATATATATATATATATAATATATATATATATATATATATATATATATATATATATATACTGTATATATACATATATACAGTATATATATATATATATATATATAATATATATATAGATATAGATATATATATATATACATATATATATATATATATATATATATATATGTGTATATATATACACAGTATACACACATTGTTCTTAACACCAATAATTCTTAATGAGAGCATATGATCATCCGGGGATTCGAACGCAGGACGCGAAACATACACACACACACACACACGCACACACACACACACACACACACACACTCACACTCACACTCACTCACTCACTCACTCACACAGCCACTCCACCTTTCATTCCTCTCAAGCATTTATGAAAAGCCATTTTATATTCTGTCGGACTTGAATTCTCCTAACAATCACCACGAGTCAAAAACTTGCAACAATAGGCTGACAAATGTTCCTGACTCGCCAGATATATATGCATTGGCTCTCCAGAGGGGTCTTACTGAGTTTTCTTATTAACCCCTTCAGGATGATGACGTACTTTTAACTTTATTCTGGCTACTATTAGACGATTGTATTCAGTTTGAAAAGGGCCCCCAGCAATTATCAGCCTTCAAACTATCTCACTGAACCATTCTTACTACCACAGATCCTTCTTAAACAGCACAAAATCGACTAGATATAGCTAGAATAAAATTGAAATGACGTCGCCGGTACAGAAGGGGTTAACCCCTTCAGCACGATGGCGTACTTTTGTATTATTCTTGATACCATTAAACGCTTTTCTTTAATGTATAATCTTTCTATAGGAATCAAAGTAGTAACTAATATATCAATAAATCTAAGTAATATTGGTCCTTCTTAACTGCATAAAATCGTCTAATGTTTGCCAGAATATATGAAAAAAAGGGAGTCATCGGGCTGAAGGAGTAAATAATAATAATAATAATAATAATAATAATAATAACAATTCTAGTAGTAAATGGGGAAGGGGCAATACTTAGTTTCCTAGATTAATATCAAGATAACTATGGCTAAATTTCTGCACGGAAAACATCAATGGAGAATTTGATACTTGTTCTAATTTTGTAAGTGTGTGTGTGTGTGTGTGTGTGTGTGTGTGTGTGTGTTTTCTCAGTCCGAATGCTTTTGTGTATCTGTCTATGTGTACTGTGTCTATGTGTACATGAAAGTAAGTGATAGGCTTGAATGTGTGTGTGTGTGTCTGTGTGTGTAATTCTGTATGCTTGTATGTACGTATGCTTCATCACGCAGCCCAAAAGCGTACACAAGGAAGGACTCCAATATCACTCAAAAATAATATAATTAGATCCAGAATCTGGTCGACTTTTATTCAATCAATTATTTTCTTATTTTTTCTATCATTAATTTTCAATCTTCTTGTTCAGGGTAATTGTGGGATATTAACTTTTTATGTAATTAAGGTATATGATGGAGGGGAAAGGGAATTTTTGAGAGAGATTTACATAGATACACTGGCCACACAGAACTTACGATCCAAACGAGGTAGTCAGGACTTAAAGGTGGTGGGGCGTCCGAAATTAAAATTAATTTATAATGTATTTAAAGAGATGTTTAGATCTCCAGTAATCAACCTGACTACTCCTTTGTCAAAACTAATCTTCAATATTAGAGAACAAATCAAAAATAGATATTGAATTGCGACCCCTTGCAACTAGTACTCACGTGAGGATGTGACGTACGCCCAGGCAAACATTTGGGAAGTAAACATCAGCAAGTATAGCAAAAATGGTGAATAGGTGTGCTGTTTTCGGGTGTAGCAACATCCCTGGACCAAACATAGCACTACACAAGTTTCCAAGTGATCCATACCATTGTAACAAATGGGTGAAGTTTATACAAAGAACCAGAGTGTGGGAGGCAAAGCCCAAAACAAGCTTCATATGCAATGGACATTTTCGTGATGAATGCTTTGACAATAAAGTGCAGTGGAGTATGGGTATGGCTAGATGCACCCGCTGATTGCCTATACGGACTGGGGTCTTGTCACGCCCAGTGCCAGGTCCGTATATATACGGACTCGCCGAAAACAAATCGTAGCAGCGAAACGACTGCACCTATAGCTTTCATATTTCTACCACACCTTACCCTTCTGGCGTCTTGCTACCACCACCCCAACCCTCTCCCAATCCACTCGCCGACCATGGGTCGCCGCATCAGGCCATCACAAAGGAAAAAAAGGAAAATATGTGGTGGCGAAACGACTGCACCAATTGGTTCCATATTTGTGTGACAAGTCCCCTACCCTTCTGTCTTCCCCCCACCACCCACTTCCAGCCTATTCGTAGATCATCACATAAAAAATGAAAATCCGTGGTGGCGAAACTACCTCACCAATCGGCTCCATATTTGTAACACGAGTCAATTACCCTTCTACCTTCCCCCCACCATCCCCCAAACCACCCTCCCACCCATACGTGCTTGCCAATTTCAGTTGTCAGGAGAGTGGATAATATGGGCTAACTTAAGCCTAGCCCAAATTATACAGTCAGTGTCGATGGATATAGGCCTAACCTAGGCTAAAAAAAAATATTGGCTGAAATTAAACTACTAGCAACTAGGCTTAACAAAAAAAAAAAAAAAAACAAAAAAAATCGATCGCCGCGGTTTAAGTTCCCGTCTATTTTTACGGCGATTTTTTCTGTTATTTGCACCCTGTTGGCAATATATATGATGATGACAATAAGTCATGGAGGCGTGAGGGGCGGGCTTTCATTATTGTATCCAAATGCAGTCAAAATAGACGGGGACATGATCGCTAGCGTCCGCCGCGGCTCCGAGTAGTGTAAACAAGGCGGGCGGTAATCACAGCTGCTTCTCCCTCCTCTCCTGCTGCTGGATCTCGTCCTACAGGTTCATACATATAAGCCTGGACACCACCAATATTCATCACTTGAGGTTCTTTGCCATAATCACGGTTATCACCCTCAGTATTGGCAAACGAATCGGAACTACTGTCACTATCCTCCATTTCCACCTGTCAGAAGAACTTGTTGTGTTCCTGGGCATACGTCATCAGAGCGCTTAAACTCCGAATCCAGAAAAGTGTCACCCATATCCTATTTTGGCCATTATATAAATAATTAAGCCATTGTAGCAGAAAATATTGCACCAAAAGCTATAGTGCACACTGCCGGTAATGATTTTGGAGGAAAATAATAGCATGTACACCCACCTTTAATTCTAATAGAGATGGCATATCCGATAGAAAAGGAAAGTTGAAGGAAAGGATAGAAAAGAAGAAGGCTCTCTCCCCACCCTCCGTACCCTCCAGAGAGAGAGAGAGAGAGAGAGGCCTTGGGGGTGTTATTTCAAGGCCTAACGGCCTTATTGGGCTATCCTTAGTTGGAATTATGCAAAGCTGGTACATGTCATATTTGTAACATATTATGTGGCACCAACATTGTAAAATGCTAACTGAATAATAATAATTATTATTATTATTATTATTATTATTATTATTATTATGATGATGAAAGTCTAGAGAGGAAACTAAACATACACGAATACATTTATATATTAATATACAGTATATCTGCCCTCAGCGTAATGTCACAAACTATATTTCACAAACTCAATATAAGATACACCAACACATAACTGCTACCACTGGGGGTGTGGTAATAATGGTGTGTATTGTAATGTTATAATTTAAGACGTTTTTTCCTTTAGTTTGGCGATTTTGAGACCTTTCACCCCATTTTTTCTTTCGTGCCATTAAGGTGCCGATTTTTCCCAGGCGAGCGAAAGCGAGCCTGTAATTTTAGGAGAAACTACCGACAAAAATTACAAATTTAGCTTGAAAGAGGGTCTAGGGAGTGTTTCTTATATGCTTGATGGAGCTCTAGCGTGGAAACTCAAGAATAATTTAGTAAGTAAAATTTCAATGTCATAAAGTATATTCCACCAACTCAATATAAGATCCAACAATAACTGCTAGCACTGGACGGGTGTGTGGTAATAATGGTGGGTATTGTAATGGTAATAATGGTGGGTATTGTAATGGTAATAATGGTGGGTATTGTAATGGTAATAATGGTGGGTATTGTAATGGTAATAATGGTGGGTATTGTAATGGTAATAATGGTGGGTATTGTAATGGTAATAATGGTGGGTATTGTAATGGTAATAATGGTGGGTATTGTAATGGTAATAATGGTGGGTATTGTAATGGTAATAATGGTGGGTATTGTAATGGTAATAATGGTGGGTATTGTAATGGTAATAATGGTGGGTATTGTAATGGTAATAATGGTGGGTATTGTAATGGTAATAATGGTGGGTATTGTAATGGTAATATAGGAGTTGATTATGTAATATCCTGTTCTATTTAATGTGGAATTAGTTCATTAAATCTTGGTGCGGGAAAATGGAAATGAGCAACTGGAATATAGTTACAAGCGCCCCAGGCAGTATGTGTGTGTGTACAAACGCACACACACACACCCTCATACATACACACGCACACACATACATACACACGCACGCTCATACATATGTTCACACACATACACAAACTCATACACATACTCACACACATACACAAACTCACACACATACACAAACTAACACACATACACAAACTCATACACATACTCACACACATACACAAACTCACACACATACACAAACTCACACACAAACTCACACACATACACAAACTCACACACATACACAAACTCGTACACATACTCACACACATACACAAACTCACACACATACACAAACTCATACATAAACACATACTTATGCGCACACACATGCACGTACACACACACACACACACACACATGCACGTACACATACACACACACACATTTACACGTTCACAGTGTCCGAGTGTACTGAGTTACCATAATCAAGATGCTTGGCTCTGGTAGCGCGGGTTCGATCCCAGCTACCTGCCGGTGAGGTTTCTGTCAAAAACTTTCCTGGTTTGGATGCGCCACCTCTATGTTCCACCTGGTTCCCTGCCCACATCCTACCCCCTTCTGGGTGTATGTAGGCGCTCTAGTGGCAGCCAGAGTCAATTTATTGTCTACTAAGGATAAGTTAGGTTAATGAATTGTGTATGTTCAACCTCATTGGCTGGCAACTCGAAACTAAACTATTAATATTTGTATTTTGTTATATTATTATTATATTATTATTATTAATATGTGTTGTATTGCAAACACACACACACACACACACACAGAATGAGAAACATAATTAGGAATGCCGTGTAGCAGTCCCATGTATAAGAGAGAGAGAGAGAGTGAGAGAGAGAGAGAGAGAGAGAGAGAGAGAGAGAGAGAGAGAGAGAGAGAGAGCGAGAGCGAGAGAGAGATAAGAATGAATAAAGTAGTAAAGAAAAAGATAATCGTATAACTATAACTAGGCCTATAATAAAATTAAAAAGACGTCGCCGGTACAGTAAGAATTAAGATAATGATTCCTTTGGTGAGTTGCTTCTAATCTTCCAGTAATGACAGAATGATATGGACAATCGTCAACTGGCGGCCGAATTGTTTGATATTGAGAGAGAGAGAGAGAGAGAGAGAGAGAGAGAGAGAGAGAGAGAGAGAGAGAGAGAGAGAGAGAGAGAGAGAATATAAGTATAATAAGTATATAAGTATAAAACTAAGTATAATGTAGACACAAGAGAGCATAATTGAACATACTCTTCTCGTTTTCTACAAATTTGGGGGTAGAACTTGGGTAAATATCTCTCCAAATTGACCAATTACCCTAAAATTGCCGCTAATAAGGAACATGATTCCTTTAAGGGTGGGTGGAGGGGCGGATGTTTTTTTTCCGAACCTCCTTCTCCCTCGTGTTTAGCCTCAAATAACTGATTACTAGCAATTATTCCATAGTTGAACTACTAGGGTTGAGAGAGAGAGAGAGAGAGAGAGAGAGGAGAGAGAAAGTGAGTGAGAGTGAGAAAGTGAGTGAGAGTGAGCGAGTGTGAGATAGTGTGGAAATGAGAGTGAGTGTGTGCGTATATGTGTTTGTTTGTGTGTGTTTGTTTGTGTGTGTGTGTTTGTGTGTGTGTGTGTGTGTGTGTGTGTGAAAAAATAAATAAATCATGGAGTGTTAAACAATAGCCACCTCCTCCCCCAACCAAGACACTAAATATATTCCCCACTCCTCAAGAGATTACACAACCAAACCCTTAGACATTCAAGACAGGGAAAGAAAGTGTGAACAGTCTAAATCCCTAGACTTGAGAGAGTGAGAGTGAGTGAGTGAGTGTGAGAGTGGGAGTGAGTGAGGAAGAACTGAGAAATAGAGAGAGGAAAAACAAAGCTAAAGCCCCAGATTTGAGAGAGAGCTAGTGAGAGTGTAAGTGACAGTGAGGGAGGGACAACTGAGAAACAGAGAAAACAAGACTAAAGCCTTAGATCTTAGGGAGAGAGACCGACATATAATATATATATATATATATATATATACAGTATATATAATATATACAGTATATATATACTGTATATATATACAGTATATATCTCCCTAACATCGAGAGAGAGAGAGAGAGCAAAACCAAACGCCCCCCTCTCTCTCTCACACACACACACACGCACGCACGCACACCTACACTCACCCACACACACACGCATGCACACCTACACACACACCCACCCATTCAGACACACACACACACACACACACACACACACACACACACACACACACACACACACACACACACACTGTACGTCTCCTCGGCCATAGAAAGTTAATAATATATAGCCTCCCAGTATTACCGGCACCCCACATAAGCTGATCAGGAACTGTCCAGCGAGGGGACGGGGGGGGGGGGGGGGGGGGGGGGGGGGGGGTGGGGGGGTGCTGTGGGAGAGACTAGTTATTTGTGTTTTTATTATTTCTTAGTTTCCTCCGTAGACCTCCATCAAGTTTAACACAGAATACACAAGACCCCCTTTCATGATAAATTGGTATTTTTTTGGATAGAAAGGAATATGTTACGGCTGGAGGTCGATTGCTACTACAATACAGGCTCGCAATCGCTCGCCAGGAAAATAATCGAAACCTAAATAGCACGAAATGTCTTAATATTGACACAGAAATGTGGTGAAAGGTCTTAAATCGCCATAATACGGGTGCGAACGTCTTAAAATGTGAAAAATAATGGGGTTAAAGATAAGGGAGAAGGTGAGCAGGAAATCCCCCACCCTCCTAAGATCTCTGCGCTGTGATTTGCCGGGGTAATAATAATAGCCTTTGGAGCCTGTGTTGTGTGAGCTAAATGACGGATTTCCACCAGCGCTTTTTCTCAGCTACATTAACCCCTTCAGACTCATATGACGCAGAGTTTGCCAGATTAGCAATAAGAAATAGAGTTCTCTCACTCTTATAAATACCTCTCCAAAATGAGTTTTCTGCCCAGAGCAAACTCAAAGACAACTGCAGAGGTTGAAGTAACTAAACTAAAGGTTTCTAAATACCTCTGATGGTAACAAAGGCTTTAAAGTATCCCTAATAGGCTCAAAATTGCGCCATATGTCGGAGAGGGTTAAGAGGGAGGTGCTTAGTTTTTGGTCTATTTATTTACTTCATCATATATTTTTTAGTTTACCCGCTAGACATCCATCAAGCATAAACAAAACCTAGACCCCCTTTCAAGATAAATTTGTACATTTTTCGGTAGAAAAATGTCCCGGACGAAGGCCTATTCCTCTTAAATTGCAGGCTCGCTATCGCTCGCCAGGGAAAATAATAACACTTTAATTGCACGAAAGGTCTTAACATACCCAAACTAAAGGGAAAAATGTCAATAAATGTTGTGGGAACTATGGGTAGTGTAACTCCGCCCACACTTTTGAACGATTTTATTCAGTATAAGGAAGCCTGTTTAAAACTATGTCGCTTTCTCTCCCTAAGATCGAGAGAGAGAGAGAGAGAGAGAGAGAGAGAGAGAGAGAGAGAGAGAGAGAGAGAGAGAGAGAGAGAGAGAGCAAAACCAGACGCACCCCCCCCCCCCACATACACACACACATATTATATATACTGTATATATAGATATATATATATATATATATATATATATATATATATATATATATATATATATATATATATATATATATATATATATATATATAAAAAAAGAGTGGGTGACCTTTTTGTTTTACGAGGGGGCTTTAACTTGAGACACAAGGATTTCCTATTGCCTTTCTCAGGTTTGTTTTCTTACACCTCTCTCTCTCTCTCTCTCTCTCTCTCTCTCTCTCTCTCTCTCTCTCTCTCTCTCTCTCTCTCTCTCTCTCTCTCTCTCTCAGATCAGAAAGAGTGGCAAGAAAGTATAATGTAGCGAGAGTATATTCTCTTGAGATGGGGTAAATGTCACAGACATCACGAGAAAGAGAGAGAGAGAGAGAGAGAGAGAGAGAGAGAGAGAGAGAGAGAGAGAGAGAGAGAGAGAGATTGATTAAATGCTATATTAATGCCTTGAGGATTATAACGCGCTTTGACAGTTTCTTCTGACTCTTAATAGACGATTTCATTCCGATTAGGAAGGGTATAATTATGGAAGTGAGACGGTTAATTGAGATAGTCTGTATCCTTTTTGTTTCCCACAGATCCTTCCTAAGCTGTATACAATCGTCTAATGATAACCAAAATACGTTGTTAAATAGCGTCATGATCTTCGAGGGGTCAAGTCCTATTGAAGGAGAACATAATTAGAAAATAACAGATAATTACCTTCGATTCTGGATAAGATTAGACGATTGTATACAGCTTACGAAGGACCTGTGTTATTAAGAGTGTATACTGATATCATATCTACCCATTTGAGTCATAGAGGTAGATGGCAAACTAAAAATAATCGTCTAATGGTACAAATGTTTTATTAAACAGCATTTTATTTTACTGCGCATACATTATTGAAAAATAATTCATTTTAGCATCATGAGGATATTTACAACTTATTGCGTACAATCGGCAGATAAAAATATATATGAAATTAGCAGTCATCGTAAACATTAACCCAATTGCGCGCCATTGATGTTTTATAAAAGGCCGCGTATGCGACAAAAATCTTCAATTCTGACAGAATTTGTTATATTTACCATATATAGCATAATTTCTGCTCCATGTGCGTTTATTTTACTTATATGATGAACATATGAACAGGGAAGACCAGCAAATAGATGTAAACAGCAAATATCTAGTGAAAAAGGTATTCGTGTAGCTGGAGATGGTGGAAGGAGGCGAGATAGATAGAGCATCATAGGTGTCTTTCCTGGGCTTGTTCGAGGCAAACTGAGCCTCCCAGCTGTCATACACACATATGAAGGGTAGGAAGGAGTTTGTAAGACTGTGACTCATCATATTTCGTGCAGGGAAAAGGAGGAATGATGAAAATAAGAGGAATAATAGCCAATAACTGAGGAGGGTGGAAGTGGGGGGAAGGAGAGGGAGGGAGGGGGGGAGACACATGTACGGGAGAGGAAGGAGGTATGAGAGAGTGATTATACTACCTAACCACATATTGCTTCCATTTGAGTGACTGTGGGGCATTTTATGGGTATATTTCCATGAGGCCTATCGCGTACGCTATGCAGACACTTCTGTGAGGATGTTTGCGCTTACTTGGCTAACAATTAAGTATATATATATATACTGTATATACGGTATATATATATAATATATATATATATATATATATATATATCTATACTGTATACACCGGTATATATATACTGTATATATATATATATATATATTATATATATATATATATATATATATATATAGCAACAAGAAATAGAGTGGTCAGTATGGAAGTGAAGAAGTCCTTGCATGACAGTGTGGTAATCCCGACACTAACTTATGGAAGCGAAGCATGGACATTCGGGAAGAGACTCAGACCAAGAGTGAGAGCGGTGGAAATGAGTTACTTGAGAAATGCGTGCGGAGTTACATGGAGGGATAGACAGACGAATGAGGAAGTAAGAAGGAGGTGTGGTGTGGAGGTAGATGTGCTGGAAACTGTGAAAAGGAACAACTTGAGATGGTTCGGCCATATGGAACGTATGGAAAGCGAGAGAATGACTAAGAGGGAGTACGAGAGCTAGATGAAAGGACAGAGAGGGAGAGGTGCACCGAGGGAGAGCTGGAAGGATGGAGTGAGGAAGTATATGAATCAAGGCGGTGCTGGTTGGGAGGAGAGGCGTCAACTGACTGGGGACAGAGGTGCATGGGAGCGGTTCGTTCGTGGCCACCCCTTGGGGATCACGGCGTCAGGCAATAGATAGATAGATAGATAAATATATATATATATATATATATATATATATATATATATATTATTATATACATTTATATAATATGTTCGTGTTTTTGTTTTCTATGTGAATAAAGAAGACAAAAGGCAACGCTGCCTGTAACAAGTGTCTCCCCCATAGTTGAAAGATGGACTGAGAGCCAAATTCAAGGTACGTTAGAGTCAAAATGCCTGGAGACACCGAGTTTAAAGCAGTCTAATTATTTTGTTATCTCCACCAACCAACTTTACTCCTAAACTCGATTAATGAAATAAACAAACACATGTGGCAGTCCGGGGATTCGAACCTAGGATGCTCACACCGAAAATCAACACACTTATGCATTGCACCACGAAGACAGTTAAAGAATGATGCACAAGCCTACGATTTATTATGCAGTTTCGAATCCTGCATATCAATCTTAGCATGTACATTCATTCGAACTGCGCTATCGGAGGTTATGCATATGTGAATGGAAAGGGTAATTAATGGGGCGCTTAACCCTAATGAAGGCCTCTCTATAAACTACTCCTGAACCTGAATTAATTATTAGGTTATCTCCACCAACCAACTTTACTCCTAAACTCGATTAATGAAATTAACAAACACATGTGGCATTCAGGATGTAGGAAAGACTGATTGAGGGAAAGAGTTCCAGAGTTCACTTGTTGAGTAGAAGAAAGACAGAATTTTTGTATATTCTTGGGTTGGAGAGCTGGACAGAATAGGAGTGAAATTTAGTTAAAAGGCTGGTTCCTTCCACTCGCCGTAAGGGAGGGGGTATGTACTGAGAGAGCTCTGAAGAACTTTGATTGTTGTAATAGCGATAGAAGAGTGAAAGAGATGCAACATTGCGGCGTGTAGAAAGAGATTGTAGAGAGCTAGTAAGAGGAAGTGAGTTGATGAGGCGAAATGCTTTTGACTGTACCCTTTCGAGAAGTGCGGTACGGGTGGAACCTCCCCACACATGCAAACAATACTCGGTACATGGGCGCTATACAGAGCAAAAAGTTGTGCAGGGTGAAGTACCCCCTATCATTTGTCCATAACAAATACTACTCGATATGTTAGTATCACCATTTGTTTAGATTTGAATTGTGTTTTCTTGCATCAGCAGATTATTTGAACAATATATATATATATATAATATATATTGGTGGGCGGGGTGGTTTCGGCTCGCTATATGTCTGCCTGCTGAGACCGGAACTTCTCCGGGTGGTTGGGGGCCAGGGGAGACCTTGGTGATCCATGTCCTCCGGGTTTTCTCCTGGGTGACCGAGATGTGTGTGAATTTGTGTTTTGTTTGTGTGTGTTCATTGTTTTTCTGTTGTTGTGCCCACCAACAAAGAAAAGAAAAAGAAAAAAAGTGAGGAATGGGCCTGAGTAAATAGAATAGAATAGAATAGATATATTATCATTATAATTTGTATCATTGTTATTATTATTATTTTTATTAATATTATTAGTATTCACACTGTCTTCATATATTAATTAAGATATTTTAATCGGTCGATTATACTGCATATTGAAAAAGTGTTTACCTCCCAGCTTGGTCAAAGGAAATTCATGAATATATTTTTGAAGGGTGAAATTGGGTCAGCCTTTCTTGTTTTTATTAAAGTGAATTCTAGTATGGAGGTTAAATTTAGGACTGATGTTAAGAGCTTAGATGGAATGGAAATTGATGTAGGCCTAGTCTTAGTATCTATTTATCAATCTCTCTCTCTCTCTCTCTCTCTCTCTCTCTCTCTCTCTCTCTCTCTCTCTCTCTCTCTCTCTCTCTCTCTCTCTCTCTCATTTATATATATATATATATATATATATATATATATATATATATATATACAGTATATAGTATGCATACTTGTGTATCTATTAATTTGTTTGTCTGTTTATCTAGCAATACATTTTTCTTTTCGTCCGTCCACTGTATTCTTGTCAGTGTGTCTGTCTGTTCGTGATTGTTTGTCTATATGCCCTACCACAAATGTTATCTTTCTTTCTCCCTCTCACATAGTCTCCTTCTATCTATCTATCTATCTATCTATCTATCTATCTATCTATCTATCTATCTATCTATCTATCTATCTATCTATCTATCTATCTATCTATCTCTCCCTCTCTCATTATCTCTCTCTCTCTCTCTCTCTCTCTCTCTCTCTCTCTCTCTCTCTCTCTCTCTCTCTCTCTCTCTCTCTTACACGCCTAGACAGGAAATGAATCCAGTCAAGTTTTGAAGAAGGTAATTTCCACCGTCCTCCCCCATTTTACTTTACCAGGTTAAGCTTAAGTCACTAGAATATTGCCTTCCTGACTCCATAATTTAAAGATGGGTTATATTTCTTATTTTAAAGTAAAGAATATGGTCGCTAACATAACATACCCGGTACTCAAACAAAATTCCCTATTCCGCTAGGAAGAGGGATGTGTTTTGCTATACTGAATATATACAGTATATAGTATGCATCCTTGTGTATCTATTAATTTGTTTGTCTGTTTATCTAGCAATACACTTTCTTTACCGAAAAATGTACACATTTATATAGAAGGGAGGTATTGGGGGTACTTTTCTTAAGCTTGATGGGGGTCCAGGGAGGAAACTACGGTATATAACACATAATAATACAAAAATAAAGAGATTGACCAATAAATAAACCCTCCCCTTCCCCCTTATATCACTATTCATATACCTTTATAAGACTATTATTATGGACACATAATTACGTACGCGTAAGTTACATGAATACATTTCAATTAGAATGACATTTCAAGTATTAACCCACTTGGCCTTTAACCCACAGCATGGGATGACACTCTGATTGACAGCTGTTCGAATCCTGACAGGCCTAAGCATTTATATCTATTTATCTATCTATCTCTATCCATCCATCCATCCATTCACCCATCCATCCATCCATCCATCCATCCATTCACCCATTCATCCATCCATTCATCCATCCATCCATTCACCCAATCACCCATCCATCCATCCATCCATCCACCCACCCACCCACCCACCCATCCATCAACCCACCCACCCATCCATCCGTCCGTCCATCAACCCACCCATCCATCCACCCCCCCCCCCCCCCCTCCATCCATCCATCCATCCATCTGTCCGTCCGTCCGTCCGTCCACCCACCCATCCATCCATCCATCCATCCGTGCCAACGTATATCAGTTGATTGATATTATGCAGCCGAGGATACAGGCTCAAGCGAGGTTTGGAAACGATATTGCTTTGGTGTTATCGTGGGCTTTACTTCTTCTGGTACGCCTCTTCTATTGCTTTGGTGTTATCGTGGCTTCTTCTGGTGCGCCTCTTCTATTTGCGTTTCCTTCTTCTTCTTTTGCTTTTGTATTTCTTCATTTCTTCATTTTTTTCTTCTATGGTTAATGTTACTTATTGATTAGCATTTTCATTATCATCATCATTATTATATATTATTATATTATTATTATTATTAGTGTATTATTAGTGTATTATTAGTGTAATAAGAGTGTAAGAAACTGTTCTGGAAAGAAGTCAAGAAAGTTAGGGAAGGTAGCAAGGGAAACAGTAAGGGTGTGAAAGATAAGAATGGGAGAATGCTAGCCGAGAAGCAAGAGAGAGTCGAAAGATGGAGGGAGTACTTCAACGAGTGGCTAAATGTACTGAATGCAAACATAGTTGGATATGGTATGGGAGGGAGAAGAGGAGAAGTAGTGGAGGAGGAGGTGGGGATCAGGAGGTCAGAAGTGTGGGAAGCCATGAAAAGAGTGAAGTTGGGGAAAGCACCAGGAACAGATGGAGTGTGTGGGGAAATGTTGAGGTAGGGTGGTAAGATAGTGATCGAATGGGTATGGAAAATGTGCAAACTAGCATGGGAGAAGGGGAGTGCACCCGATGACTGGAAGACTGGCATAATAGTCCCACTATATAAGGGCAAAGGAGAAAGAGGAGTGTGTGGTAACCACCGAGGAATATGTCTTCTAAGCGTAGTAGGGAAGGTGTACAGTAGGGTAGTGATTGAGAGAGTGAGAGTGAGAACGGAGAAATGGATAAGCGATGAGCAGGGAGGTTTTAGGAAGGGAAGAGGATGTGTAGATCAGATTTTTACCCTGAATTGTGGTGTGGAGAAATATCTGGAGAAGCAACACAAGGTGTATGTTGCCTTTATGGACTTGGAGAAGGCCTATGACAGAGTGGATAGAGAAGGTATGTGGAAAGTACTTAGAATATACGGAGTAGATGGCAAGTTGCTGAAAGCAGTGAAGAGCATGTATGAGGGTGCAAAGGCGGCAGTACGTGTGGAGAATGAGCAGAGCGAGTTCTTTGACCTGAATGTTGGGTTGAAACAGGGGTGTGTGATCTCCCTGTGGTTGTTTACTGTATATATGGATGGAGTCATGAAAGAAATACTAGGAAAAGCAGTGGATGTTGGTGTACCGCTGAAAAGGGAGGGAAATGAGTGGAAGCTGCCTATACTGCTGTTTGCGGATGATACAGCTCTGATGAGCGATAATTAATGGGAGTTGCAGGGTCTGGTAAATGAGTTTGGAACAGTGTGTGAAAAACGGAATTTGAAGGTAAATGCGGGGAAGAGCAAGGTTATGGTCTTCGAAAGGGGTGAAGTCACAGAGTGTGAGGTGAAGTTGAACGGTCAGGCTATGGAGTTCGTCAGCTCTTTTAACCCGTACAGCCCCAGCGACGCGCCTGACGCGTCGGCGATGTATGTAACGCACAGCCCCAGAGACGCTCCTGGCGCGTCACCCTAATTGCGCCGACCGTAACCTCAGGTGTAGCCACTCAAGAGGGCTCAGATTTGTATGGGAACTGTGTACGTATCCCACGCAACCGTGCCGATGGTTGAAAACTCTCAAAGTCCACGTGCGTGCGCGTGAGCGCGCAATAACCTGTTTTTTTGGGGTAATTGCCTTCAATTATTTACTCTTGTAAAATACGTTTTCGGGGGCTCTGTAGGACCATTCTTTAAGCTTTTTAAGCGGTTTTTCGTGGTTATTCCTTCATTCCTAACCCATTCGCTATTGTTTCTGAGATAAAACCATTTTTTGAAAACCGGCCGGGTTCTGGTGAACAAACATTACAAAACTAGCCGGGGCTGAACGGGTTAAGTATCTGGGCAGTGTGTTGAGTAAAGATGGGACTATGGATGAAGAAGTGCGGGAGAGGGTGCAACAGGGGAAGAGGGTTGTAGCAACGTTGAAAGCAGTAACATGAAATAGGGTGGTCAGTATGGAAGTGAAGAAGTCCTTGCATGACAGTGTGGTAATCCCGACACTAGCTTACGGAAGCGAAGCATGGACGTTCGGGAAGAGACTCAGACCAAGAGTGAGAGCGGTGGAAATGAGTTACTTGAGAAGTGCGTGCGGAGATACATGGAGGGATAGACAGACGAATGAGGAAGTAAGAAGGAGGTGTGGTGTGGAGGTAGATGTGCTGGAAAGTGTGAAAAGGAACAACTTGAGATGGTTCGGCCATATGGAACGTATGGAAAGCGAGAGAATGACTAAGAGGGTGTAAGAGGTGGAAGGACAGAGAGGGAGAGGTGCACCGAAGTAGAGGTGGAAGGATGGAGTGAGGAAGTATATGGATGAAGTCGGTGCTGTTTGGGAGGGAGGGCGTCGACTGACTGGGGACAGAGGTGCATGAGAGCGGTTCGTTCGTGGCCACCCCTTCGGGGATCACGGCGTCAGGCAATAGATAGATAGATAGACTATTATTATTCTTGTTATTATTATGAGAGAGAGAAAACAAAAAAGAAAGAGAGAGAACTATGCAATCAAATAATCTACTAATCACTGAATATTTAAAATATGTTCTTCAGAACTGCATTAGTACACGCTCCCTCCTTTTCTCAGCCGGTAAATTACGATATATATTTTCTGGCAACCTCTTTCCCACTTCTGAAGCCTTGAAGATTAATGCCTTCATCTATCTGCGCCTCGGTTTGGGCTCGCACTTACTCCACTGCTTCGAAAGGAACGCTCACTGAAGGCCATTTTTCACGTTGCCCACTATAGTCACATTATATAAATATAAGTAAAGGATAATCAGGCTTCTCAGTATAGATTCTCAAAGATCCACAGTTCTGGGAATCCACGGAATTTTTAACATCTCTCAACAAAGAATTTCCAGCTACACCCTGTTCCAAATAGGTAGTCCAGAAAACATGAACCCTAACCTATATAACTCACAAACGACTAGAGTAATCGAGGTAGTATATTTTACCATTTGGGAAGGGTCAGCCAGGGAATAGGTTTGGGAATTTACAGCCCATTTGCTCTATCTGCGTTTGAGTTACAGAAGTTTGGGTTCACGATTTCTGATCTACTTATTTGGAACAAGGTATAGTTGGTTTTATCAGCCACTGTAAAGTAGTTTCTTGTGAATTACGTTTTTCTCATTATATCCTTGTTTATCCTTAGACCATTTTATTTATTCAGCATTGGATGTTATTTGGGAGTCAAAATATTTAAGAAGTTTATATTTCTAGAGGTCCTTCCCAAGCTGCATAAAATCATCTAATAATAGCCAGAATATGATGAAAGTACCGGTATGCGAATCTGTGCAATGATGAAATATTTTAATCTAATGCTAGCATTTTATAAGACGTCATGATGGAGCTATGTAAATCAAAGTAGAATGAGCTAGTGTAATTCCTAAAGGTCCTTCCCATTCTGAATAAACATTAACCCTTTGAGTACCAGCGACGTGTGTTCTATTTTATTCCAGCTATTATTCTAGACGATATTATGCAGATTAGGAAGGATCTGTGGTAGTTGAAAGGGTTAGTTGAGAGAGTTTGAAGCCTTAATATCGCTAGAGGTCCTTCCTAAGCTGAATAAAATCGTCTACTAGTTGCCAGAATACGATGGGCTGGACGTCCCTAGTAGTGAACGGGTTAATAGTAGCCATAATAAGAAGACAGAATGTGGGGTGGGAATTGAAGGTTTATTAAGGGGGGATGGGCGTATTTATTTGATCATTTATGTATCTTTATATTTTTTTTTTTTTTTTTTTCCTCCCTAGACCTCCATCAAGCTTAACCCCCCCCCCCCCCCCCGATCCTCCTTTAAGATAAATGTGTTAATTTTTCGATAGAAAAATTTCCTGGCCGAAGGGCAGTCCCTCGTAAATTACAGGCTCGCTATCGCTCGCCAGGAAAAAAATCGACACCTAAATGACACGAAGTCTTAATAGAGAAATGAATGGGGCGAAAGGTCTGAAAATCTGAAAACTAAAGGGGATAAACATGAGGAAGAAGAGGGGACCAGCAAAACGGCCCTCCTCTGTACTCCTTTGTACTCCTCCCCCTAACAAAGAACTTCCCACAAGCCGGTTTAAGGGGAGATTTCCACTTGAGGGATTTTTTTCTGGACCCTTTTCTCCCTCATGTTCAGCCCCGTTGCTTTTGAGATTTTAAGACGTTCGCCCCATTAGTTTGGTGATTTTAAGAACTTTCACCCCATTTTTGTCAATTTTAAGACCTTTCGTGCCATTTAGGTGTCAATTTTTTCTGGCGAGCGATAGCGAGCCTGTAATTTAAGAGGAACCGGCCTTCAGCCGGGACATTTTTCTGCCGAAAAATGTAAACAAAATCTTGAAAGGGGTGTAATGTTAAGCTTGATGGAGGTCTAAAGAACACACTAAAAACCTCCCCTTAATCATCAGCCCCTGACGAGGCTTCTCTGGTCACATATCCCTATGTTGACAATCACAGATATTAATACCAGGAAAACTCCTTCAGAGAGTAGAGGGAGGGAGTGTAATGTCCATAGCCTATGCTTTCATTAGTTTATTCAAGTACATTGGGGTTTGTAATGGATGATCAATGTTAATTTATATTATATATTATATTAATTTTAGTGTTATTTTTCATATTCATTATAGCATAATTTGTTATATTTATAATAGTGTTATTTATTATATATTATAGTATTATTGATTATATCATATTACTGTATCATAATTATAATATATATATTATAATATTTATTATATCAATATTTATTATATGTATCATACTATCATTTACTATATATATTTTAATATTATTTGTTATATTGTTTACACCGTTAGATTATTATAGGTGAAGGCATTTTGATAAGAGTGTTTGAGAAGCTCCCAGGTAAGAGTTGCGGAATATTGTTGGAGGATGATAGATGGGTTCATGCATAGACTACAGTAAATCTGGACTGGACACGAAAATGGAACTGTGCAGTAAGGGACCCAAAATCGGAGAATGAAGCCCCAATTGTTCGAACCTCGAAACCGCGAAAATATCATTTTTTTTTTGCGATTTCGCGGTTCGAATTTGTGGATTCTTCTCCGATTTTTGGTCCCTTACAGCAAAGTTCCATTTTCGTGTCCAGTCCAGATCTACTGTAGTCTATGGTTCATGTTAAGGGGGCTTACCTCGTTTTTATTTTCTCTCTCTGGGTTGTATCTATTCGGACTCATTAAGCCTACTGTTTTAAGACTTTTATCCTTATCCAGGTGTCGATATATTCCCTGGCGAGCGGGAGCGATCCAGCATATCTTCTAAACAAAATTGACAGCAGGCTAAATTTGTACAGTTTTCGATAGAAAAATGTATCCGGCGAAGCCGGATTTCTCCGTACAATGCTGGCTCGCTATCGCTCGCCAGGAAGAAATCGACACCTGGATGGGGATAAACGTCTTAAAACAGTAGGCTGAATGGGGCCGAATAGATACAAGCCAGAGAAAGAGAGAAAAAGAGACAAAAGAAAGGCAGGTCACCCCCTTAATGTAGTTGGATGTATATGTTTGAGAGAGAGAGAGAGAGAGAGAGAGAGAGAGAGAGAGAGAGAGAGAGAGAGAGAGAGAGAGAGAGCGAGAGAGAGAGAATTACTGACCTTTAATCACCAATAACAGTAAAGTCATTCATACTCCCACCACCATGTTCACAGGATATATCTCCAATAATAGTGTATTAGTCTGGACCTGAATATATTGGTTCTGCTTCAATCTCTGTATTGTTAGTGTGTATTCCAGAGCTGTATGTGTGTGTGTGTTTGTGTGTGTGTGTGTGTGTGCGCGTGCGCGTGTGCGTGTGCGTGTGTGTGTGTGTGTGTGTGAGGGATGGAGCGTTTGTGTGTGCATGTGTGTGTGTGATCACATACTCCTAAGCACTCAATGGAGGATCCTAAAGAACTGCAGGGTCTTTAGACGTGCTGAGTTTTTTGCTACCGACAACAGGCTTGTTGTTGCTACACTGAAGCTACGAGTCAAAACAAGACAAATCTCAAAATGTTATCCCCCATGATTTAATCTAGAGAGGTTCAAGGAAGGAAGTATACGCAGTGGCAGTCTCAAACCGGTTTGAAGCGTTTGGCTCACCGTAGGACCCTGTAGAATTTTGGGAAAATTTTAAAAATAGAAATCTGTCGGCAGCTGGTGAAGGCATCTGAATCAATGCTTCCAAAACTCAATTCCTCCATCTGTCTACTCCACGCCCCCTTCCACAAAACTATGACCTAATCTGCAACAACATACAAATTAACCCTACATCTTCTCTTAATTTCTTGTGTCTGTTTTTCTTCTGATCTCTCTTGGAAAGATCATTTTACCACTCTTGCTAAAAACAGCTTCCAAGAAGCTGGGTGTGCCCTCCCGGGGTTCTTTACCCCTGCGCAGCTTTTTTCTCTGTACAGGGGCACAGTGCGTCCACATATTGAGTATTGTTCAAACATGTGGGGAGGATCCTCTCACACAACACTTCCAGACAAAGTAGAAAAGAAAGCCTTCCGTCTCATTAACTCACGTCCACTCACCAATCCTCTGCAGTCTCTATCTTCGCCGCAATGTTGCATATCTATCACTATTCTACCGCTATTACAATAATCAGTGTTCCTCAGAGCTCTCTCAGTGTATACCACCCCCTCTTCGTAGAGCACGTAGCATCCGTCTTGCAACACAATCCCACCCCTACTCTGTGCAACTTTCCAACCCAAGGAGTAAAACTTTATTCTCAATTTTTTTTCTATTCAACAGCTGAGCTCTGGAACTCTCTCCCATAATCAGTCTTTCCCTCTTCCTATGACTTAAATTGCTTCAAACTCCGTGTGTCCAGGCATTTTGGCTCAAACGTTCCTTGATGTTGGCCCTGTCATTCTTTCAACTCTGGGGGAGGCACTCGATGTAGGCAGTTCTGCCTTTTGTCTCCCTCACTCACATAGCAAAAAAAAAAAAAAAAAAAAAAACCACCCACACCCACACCCACACACAAGACTGCAGGAAGAGCCACCACACACCTTTAAGAAGCGTCGTACTGTTAAATCCTAAGGAGCTTTGGTGAGACAGAAAGGGGGGGGGGGGGGCCTTAAGGGAAATGTTGGGGCCAGTGTCACTTGCACTTGATGTATGTAGCAGAGAGAGAGAGAGAGAGAGAGAGAGAGAGTCCGATGTATATTGTTTTCCACTGGCGGAAAATTCTATCCTTTTATAGTAGTTTCTTTATTGATTCTTATTAAGGGGGATTGTTGTTTTTTCTGGACCTCCTTCTTTCTCATGTTTAGCTCCATTAGTTTTCAGATTTTAAAACGACCGTTCCATTAGTTTAGCGATTTTAACATCTTTCACCCCATTTCTTTGTCAATATTAGGCCCATTCGTGGCATTTAGGTGTCGATTTTTTCCTGGCGAGCGATAGCGAGCCTGTATATAATTTAAGAGGAGTCGGCCTGAGGCCGGGACATTTTTCTACCAAACAATGTAAATATATATCTCGAAGTGGGGTGTTGAGGGTGGTTTTATATTTATATTTTTTCCTAGCTAAGAAACTAAAAAAAATATATATTTATAAATTGACCCCCCCCCAAAAAAAAAATATATATATAACATACAAAAACAACACTACTCCCTTAATAGTCCTTTCTTTGTTGTGTTCTCATTTTTTACCCCCGCCTCATGTTGACCGTCTTCTTAGTGTCGCCTTCCTCTTGTCTGTCTGTCTGGTTGGCTGTCACGGTTATAATGCCGGCTGTCTGTTATGCTGAGAGAGAGAGAGAGAGAGAGAGAGAGAGAGAGAGAGAGAGAGAGGTTGTGTTATATTTTTTTGTATGTTTTTTAAAGTTAGCTATGTAGTGGTTTTGTGTTCTCTTATTTTATTTTATTTATTTTATTTTCACGCAGTTATTTTGATCAAGTTCGTTTGTCCTTATATTGTGTCGTCCCTGTGTTGGTTTGTTTATTTTGCAATATTTACATCATAATATATTTGTTTATTTAGTTTTAGTTTCCTCCCTATGACTCTAGACCCCCATCAAGCTTTAACAAATAGCCCTAAGCCGCTCCTGCGAGATCAATGTGTGCATTTTTCGTTAGAAAAATGCCCCGCTCGAAGCCCAGTTCCTCCTAAATTGCAGGCTTGCTATCGCTCGCCACGAAAAAATCGACAACAAATGGCACGAAAGGTCTAAATATTGACAAAGAAATGGTGCCGAAAGGTCTTAAAATAGCCATACTAATAGGGCGAATGTCTTAAAATCTCAAAACTAACGGGCTAAGCATGAGGGAGAAGGGGGTACAGAAAAGCAATTGTAATCGGTTTAAGGGGGGTGACCTGTTTTTTTCTTTCTCTGGGTTGTATCCAATCGGCCCCATTCAGCCTACTGTTTTAAGACGTTTATCCCAATCCAGGCATCGATAGCGAGCCACCATATTATGGATAATGAGTTAGACAGCTAGGGAAATTTGTAAATTTTTTGATAGAAAAATTTCTCCGGCGAAGCCAGTTTTCTCCATAAAATGCTGGTTTGCTATCGCTCACCAGGAATAAACGAACACCTGGATGGGGATACATTTCTTAAAACAGTAGGCTGAATGGGGCAGGTGGATACAACCCAGAGAGAGAGAAAGAAAAACCGAGGTGGGTCCCTTTAAAAATTAAATCTTCCATTGTCATTCCTGGACAATAGCCCTTCTTGCACTCCACCCTAGAATCACAGCGTATATATAATGGCATAACCAAATTTGGGCTTGTTTTCGATGAAGCTCTTTTGGTTAAATGTAACTTGGTTATATAGGGGGTCACTGGATCCTATGACGCTGGTTGGAGAGTTATCTATTGGAGTGTTGGGATATATATATATATATATATATATATATATATATATATATATATATACTTGTGTTTATGCTCTCAGTGAGGATCAAACCACCGACAGTCAGGACTATTTTCCATGCTTTAACCAACTTTACCACTGCGTGATAAAGGATACTTAACCTTTTTCAATTTACGTTAAGGAGAAGGGAAATCCTACTTGGATAATGTATTTCAATTCATGCACAAGTCCATATTCCATATTCTATGATCCCATATAGGTATGTTTACAGATACCCCCATGCAACTCGGTTTGAAATTGATTTAATTTAATTCTAACCCAACCAAGCATGAGAGTCATTAATATTAAGTAGATCTCACAAATACACGTGAGCTACTAAATGTGTTCTTACTCTCAGCGGGGCTTGAACCACAGACAGTCAGGGCGATTGTCCATACTTTAACCAACTCTACCACGGCGTGATACAGGATACTTAACCTTCTCCTATTTATATTAAGAAGGGAAATCCTACTTGGAGACTTGTGTATGAATTGAAATACATTCTCCAACTATTCAGTAGTTATGTGCATCAAGACAAGATTTTGCGGTGAACGATTTTGTTGTGATGGATACAACTTTGCGTACACAAAGCAATCCAGATAGTAAGTAGCATCGTAATAATATAGATATAAGATGCACAATGCCAAAGCCAAAACGCCAATTCTGGACAACAAATGTGCATCCGTATATTTCTGTGTTAAGACGGTCAAGGCTTTATTGGGAGTAATTTCGGTGTTAAGACGGTCAAGGCTTTATTGGGAGTAATTTCACATCTATCTTTGTTATTAAATACCCCCTGAAAAACGTCCGTTCTTTTACCGTCCGTTATTTTCAATGTTAAAATCAAGTCCTATGAACGTACCTGATGAAACATGAAGCTATGGATAGTGTGTTGCACAATAAAAATATTCATCGATCTTAAGGGGAGGCAGACCGTTTTTCTGGACCCCCTTCTCCCTAATGTTTAGCCCCACTAGTTTTGAAAATATAAGACGTTCGGCCCATTAGTTTGGCGATTTTAACACCTTTCGCCCCATTTCGTTGTCAATTTTAAGACCTTTCGTGCCATTTAGGTGTTGATTATTTTCTGGCGAGCGATAGCGAGCCTGCAATTTTAAGAGGAACCGGCCTTCGGCCGGGAAATTTTTCTACCGAAAAATGTACACATTTATCTTGAAGGGGGGTCTAGGGGGTGTTTTTCTAAGCTTGATGGAGGTCTAGGGAGGAAACTAAAACATATGAATTAATAGACCAAACAAACGGGCAGTCTCCCCGTAAACTTGATTTGTATATTATACTATGCCATGGTTTATGAGATTTTTTTTTTTTTTTTTTTTTTTTGGTCAGTAAGATCCGTGACACAATAAAATAATTTGTATCAATGCTTTTATCGGCGTAATAATTCCTTACACTCCTGACACTAAGGTAAAGTAACGGAAAACAAAAAGCGTTATTGGTATATATCGATAATTCGTCACATGTAACCTTTTAATGTTTTTTGTGTTGGTGGTGTAATGGTTTAGATGCTTATGTTCTGAGTGTGGTGTCCCGAGTTTGAATCCCGGGAGGATCATATGCTTTCATTAATTTATTCAAGTGCATTGGGGTTTATAATGGAGGATTAATGTTAAGAACGGAGTGTTCCTTAATTACTAGAATCTGGCTGTACCCCCGTGCATGAGAAACCTACACATATGTCATATTTAGGAGGGTCGACCATCCCCTTGAGAACTGCAAGTTAGCAAATAAGTATCAGGGAAGAACAGGGTAAATAAAAAAAAGATACTAATGAAAAGTAAAACATAAAATGGTAAAGACACACCAAGAAAAATATATGTCAATCGGCGAGTTATTAGCTTTTTGGCGTACTGCCATTAGAGACCCATACAATGCTTAAATTCAGAACGGAAATGCTGAATTTATGATATATTATTTGTGGACACTGATGATCTCGTAGACAAGCTTACCCTGGACTCCCTGTTTTATATTGTTACGATGCGCGATATCAGATGTGTTTTTCACTTTCCCGCAGTGATTTTTAGTATTTTGACGTCTTCTATATAATTTCTAAAAGCAGTTGGGGTGTGGGTGCAGCAGCAGCCAGATTGGTTCAGGTCGCTGAGTGACGTGCGTGTTTGTTTACGTTCACGAGTATACTCGCTTTTTAGTAATTTGACGTCTGCTACGTAATTTTTATGAGCAGGGGGGGGGGGTCTTAGGGGCGGCAGCCCCCAGGTTAGATCCGGTTATCAGGTTAGGGTAATGACAATTAATATTGTTGGAGGAGGAGGCGGGTGAGTCACGTGTTTTTACGTTCACGAGTATCCTTGCTACGATGGAGGAGAAGGCTCACTTATAAATTTGTATGTGCATATTTATTGATGAATAGAAAAACTAGTAATTATACTACTGACACATAATGTATGGCGGAATATTATAGAAATGCTGCATCTTTATTGCTCATTTATTGTTTTGTTAGCCATCAAAATATTGTTTTTTTATGATAAGCGATTGAGAGAAAATGTCAATTTATGGGTCACTATTATATACGTATTTTTTCCCCGGAATGTCGAAAAACACTTACTAAACCACACCTGTTCATCCACCTACATCGCTCCCCAGAGTGTTGAGGCTTGTACTGAACACTGAATCAAAATTAAAGATTATATCTAGCCTATGTTCGATATAAGATTAAAATACGGGAGTTACTCTGTGTATTCTTTTATCAACTGCTTATGATAACAAAAACACGAGCCATCCACTCTAGGGCTACTGGGAATTGTTTCCTCTTATGAATTACCGAACTGCAGAAAGTAACCTCCGAAATGCATGTATTTATTCAGTATTTCAAAATAAGCTTCGATTCAGTCCGAGATAGGTTAGAAAAAATCCGGGCAGCATTTGTGTGATAGTGTATTGTACTTTATCTATCTATCTATTGCAAGAGGCCTTGATCCCCGAGGGGTAGGTCACGAAAGAATCGCCTCTATCGAAGCAGTCAATTTTATATTCCAGCTTCGTCAGGAGCATTCATACAAAAAGTTATATATAATTACCCTTCAGATATATACCTGTATATATATATATATATATATATATATATATATATATATATATATATATATATATATATATACATATACGGTACTGTGCCTCTATTAGTCTATTTCTAATTTCCTTTCCGGCCGTTCCATAGCTGCGATTGTGGACGGCCACCGTTCCCTTCCTCAACCAGTGTTCCTCAGAGTTCTGTCCTATCTTCAATTATCTTCCTATTATTCATTAACGACCTTCTCAACTGCACCTCCAGCCCCATTCACTCATATGCTGACGACCTGTATTACACTATTCAACTAGCCTTCCACAACATCACTCACAGCAGTAACTCCAAAACTCACGTAAGGAGGCCATAAAGCATCTATCTTCTGATTTCTCTACTATCTCTAATTGGTGCAGAGAAAACCTTGTTACTTTCAATGCTTCCAAAACTAAATTTCTCCATCTGTCTACTTGTAACCCTCTTCCAGAAAACTATGACTTGCTCTTCAACAACATACAAATTAACCCTTAATCTTCTCTAAATATTCTCGGTGTCTCTTTTTCTTCTGATCTTTCTTGGAAAAATCATATTACCACTCTTGCTAAAAACAGTCTCCTAGAAGCTAGGTGTGCTCAACCGCCTCCGGGAGTTCTTTACCCCTGCGCAACTTCTTGCTCTGTACAGGGGAACAGTGCAGCCATGTAGCCTACTGAGTATTGTTCACATGTGTGGGGAGGATCCTCTCACATAGCACTTCTAGACAAAGTAGAAAAGAAAGCCTTCCGTCTCATTAACTCCTGTCCGCTCACCAATTTTCTATAGTCTCTCTCTTTTCGCGGCAATGTTGCATCTCTCTCACTAACCGCTATTACAATATTCAGTGTTCCTCAGAGCTCTCTCAGTGTATACTACCCCCTCTTCGTAGAGCACGCAGCACCCGTCTTGCAACATAATTTCACCCCTACTCTGTTCAACAGCTGAACTTTGGAACTCTCTCCCAGAATCAGTCTTTCCCCCATCCTATTGCTTCAAACTCCGTGTGTCCAGGCATTTTTGCTCGAATGTCCTTTGATCTTGACCCTGTCACTCTTTCAACTCTGGGGGAGGCACTCGATCGTCACAGGCAGTTCTGCCTTTTATCTCCCTTCTTTTATTTGGAATCCCATTACGCCATCAGACAGTACACTATAGGACCATACGGCTGGGAAATTGTAGATAGCAGAAAAGGTTTGTTGTAGATAGAGGTAGCTGTTGGAATGGCTTTGTTGTGAGAGAGAGAGAGAGAGAGAGAGAGAGAGAGAGAGAGAGAGAGAGAGAGAGAGAGAGAGACTGATTGAATGATTGAGATTCAGGGAATATAAATAAATATAGAATCTATAATTTTGATTCAGCTTTCGGTGCAACCCACAACACTGGGGGATGTAGGTGGCTGAACAGGTGTATATTTGTAGCTAAATGTATTTCTAAAGTTTTTTTCACATTCCGGGAAAAAATAACTATATAATAGAGACCCATAAATTACTAATTTCTTTTACTCGCATATCATAGAAAACGAATATTTATGGCTAACACAACAATAAATTAGAGATTTTTCTAATATTCAGACATGCATTAAATTTCAATAGTAATGTTACTAGTGTTTATATTCATCAATATATATGCAAATAGAATGTTATACTAAGAGGACAATACCGTCATCTTTTGTAAATATCAACAATTGGCTATATGGTTATAAAGACGGGAGCCAAAAAATATGCCCCGCCCGAAGGCCAGTTTCTCTTAAAATTACAGGTTCGCTAACGATCGCCAGGAAAAATCGATACCTAACTGGCACGAGAGGTCTCAAAGTTGATAATGAAATGGGGTGAAAGGTGTTAAAATCGTCATACTAATGGGCCGAACGTCTTAAAATATAAAAACTAATGGGGCTGAACACGAGGGAGAAAGTGACCCATCTCCTCTTAATTTTGAAACCATAGTGATTTTTTCTTACGTTCTATTTCTCTTTGTTGACAGCTCCACTGGCATGGGTTCGACTCCTACTCAACCCCCCACCACCGTCTGTCCCAGAAGGTAAGTTGGAGGTTTGTTTAAGGGGAGACTGATCTTTTGTTTGATCTATTAATTAATGTACCGTAAAGTGGGGTAACTTCGTACTGCGGTGATAACTTCGGACATCGGAGATAATAAGTAATTAGACATTGTCATTATATAATGGAAACGCTTTTTATTTTTTATTTTTTTTGTGGGGTCCGTTTAGAGAAATGGCAAAGGAAGAGCATGTAAAAGTCCTAGGGAACTGACATGAGTATACTGTATGTACACTAAACAAATATTATATATATGACGAAAATATGTACATTTTTCGCTACCCTGCCAAACTTCTATCACCCTGAAGAAATTTGTTTGTATGAATGATGTTGAGACTAATATCATTTTGTAGTAATATTACCAGAGACAACATCCACCAAAGGAAATTTGTTACACTTGTATAACGCTCTAGCTAGAACACTATCATTTAACCGATTGTGTTTAAAAAAAAAAACATGCTAACTTCCGACATGGAACAAAACAATCGTTTGTTATTATTTGCCCTATGAAAATCGTTCATAATACTTGTCCATCATTAATATGGTGGTAAAAGATCAAATAACAATTCTCTGAGTCCAAAAACGACGTCTTAATTTTCACGACGTCTTAAATTTCACGACGTCTTAAATTTCACGACGTCCTAAATTTCACGACGTCTTAATTTTCACAACGTCTTAATTCCACGACGTCTTAATTCCACGACGTCTTAATACCACGACGTCTTAATTCCACGACGTCTTAATTTCACGACGTCTTAATTTTCATGCCGTCTTAAATTTCACGCCGTCTTAAATTTCACGCCGTCTTAAATTTCACGACGTCTTAAATTCCACGACGTCTTAATGCTACTGACCTACGCTCAGCCTGAGCAATCCTAAGGTGTATGCAACTCAATTTCGTCGGTCGTGAGTTGACCGCTCAAAAAGTGAAAAAGTCCACAGGGTCATACCTGTCGAAATATCGCGTTTGCGAAGCATCTCCAAAAATTACTTTGGCCGTTAATTTTTACTTGGGAGAGAGTGCCAAGTAGAAAAGTGCAAAACAAGAACGAAAATATATATTTGGTATACTGAGAAACAAGCCTTATCCGATTTACCGTAAATGTCAGTTTTGAGCAGCGCCTCCATCGGAGTATGAATGAATCGCTACTGCTGCGGTTTTCTGCCTGCTTTCGTGTAGCTTGTAACATTAGAATACTCTGGTCAACCCTTTTCAGCTTGAGAAGGACATCTACCTATATATTTGAGGATGTATAATGTCGATTCAGCTTCGCATACGCATTTCGTTAGCTAATGTACTGCACAATTGTCAAAAATGCCAAAGTTGAAAGCCCTTCCCTAAGTGCAAATGTGCTTAGAATTAAAAAATATTTTTGCTACTGACCTACGCTCAGCCTGAGCAACCCTAGGGTGTATGCAACTCAATTTCGTCGGTCGTGATTTGACCGCTCAAAAAGTGAAAAAGTCCACAGGTCCACCTGTCGAAATATCGCGTTTGTGAAGCGTCTCCTAAAATTACTTTGGCCGTTAATTTTTACTTGGGAGATAGTGCCGAGTAGAAAAGTGCAAAAAAGAACGAAAATATATATTTGGTATACTGAGAAACAAGCATTATCCAAGTTAGCGTAAACGTCAGTTTTGCGCAGGGCCTCCATCGGAGATTCAATGAATCGCTTCTGCTGCGGTTTTCTGCCTGCTTTCGTGTAGCTTGTCTATCTATCTATATGCTCAGGCCCAATCCCCATTTTGGGGGTAGCCGACTCAAGACAGAGCAAGAACAGGGAAAACACAAAAACAACATAAAACAACGAATAAACATAGATAAAAAGCACAAACTCACACACATCCAGGTCACCCAGGAGAAGACCCAGAGACCAGGGTCACCAAGGTTTCTCCAGCACTCCCCCGGCCCCCGACCACCCGGAGAGGTTCCGATCTCGGCAGGCAGACATGCAGCGGAGCTAAAGCCACAAGCCCTCCCACCACACTTCCAGGCGCACCCTTCATATTAATCGTCTCCCTGGGCCAGGCGCCTGATGGACTATTATCTAGTCCAATTTGCGCCCGACCCCTTACTCCAAATGACCACGTGTTCACTCAACTATTCACAAGCATTCTCCATTCACTCCTGTCCACCACCACTTCCCCTGCCTGATCTATAGTCATTCCTCTATCATCCAAAGCTTTTCTTACACAGTCTCTCCATCTCAATGGGGGTCTTCCTGCCCTTCTATCTCCCCTTGTACCTGACTCACATATTCTCTTTGTAAGCCTTTCATCTCCCATTCGTTCAACATGACCATACCAGCTCAGCACCCTTCTGTCCACTCTGGCTGACAAATGTTCCTGCTGCCCCACTCTCCTTCGTATCTCTTCATTCCTCAATCTGTCTCTACGAGTAACTCCACACATACTCCTCAAGCAGCTCATCTCCATCACATTCAGCCCTCTTTTCTCCTTTTTCTTCAGAGCCCATGTCTCAGCCCCATACATCACTGTTGGCACAACAATTCCTTGATACAGTGCACTTTTTACTTTCACTCAGAGATTTCTAGTCTTCCACATACGGTACTTCCCATTGCTCCGAAAATCTTCCTTCCTTCACACACTCTCTGTTTTACCTCCATTTCCATACCTCCACTCCTACTTATCGTTCCTCCTAGATATTTAAAACACTCTACTTGTTCCAATATTTCCCCATCCAGCCTCACATCTAGATTCACCCTATGCTCTCCCCTATTACACACCATTACTTTACTTTTATTGACGTTCACCTTCAGTTTCCTCCTTCCACAAAGCACACCAAACTATTTGACTACCCGCTGCAGTTTCTCATCAGAATCCGCCACCAATGCTGTGTCATCAGCGAACAGCAACTGATTCAACTCCCAATCTCTACCATTCTTTCCTACTAAACCCAATCCTCTTCCCATAGTTCTCCTTTTCACCTCCCTCACCACACCATCCATAAACATATTAAACAGCCATGGTGACATTACACAACCCTGTCGCAAACCTACCTTTACCTCAAACCATTCACTCAACTCACCATTTCCGACTCTCACACATGCTCTGCTCCCTTCATAACAACTCTTAACTGCTTCTAACAAATTTCCCCCTATTTCATAAATCCTTAACACCTTCCACATTGCTTCACGGTCCACACGATCATACCCTTTTTCCAAGTCCATAAAAGCCCAAAATATCTCCTTATGCTTCTCTAAATACTTCTCGCATAACTGTCTTACAGCAAACATCTGATCCACACACCCTCTTCCCCTCCTAAAACCACACTTTTCTTCTCCTATTGCAACTTCCGTACACTTTATTATCCTCTCTATCAACACCCTGCCATACAGCTTTCCAACCACTGACAATAAACTAATACCTCTATAACTTGAACACTCCTGCCGATCTCCCTTCCCCTTGTACAACGGCACAATACATACACTCTTCCAGTCTATTGGTACCGTTGACACAGCAAAGCACAAAGTGTAGCTTGTAACATTAGAATACTCTGGTCAACCCTTTTCAGCTTGAGAAGAACATCTACCTATATATTTGAGGATGTATAATGTCGATTAGGCTCTGCATACGCATTTCGTTAGCTAATGTACTGTACAATTGTCAAATATGCCAAACTTGTAAGCCCTGCGCCCTTGGTCCAAATGTGCTTAGAATAAAAAATATTCTTGCTACTGACCTATGCTCAGTCTGAGCAATCCTAAGGTGTATGCCACTCAATTTCGTCGGTCGTGATTTGACCGCTCAAAAAGTGAAAAAGTGTACAGGGTCGAACCTGTCGAAATATCGCGTTTGCGAAGCGTCTCCTAAAATTACTTTGGCCGTTAATTTTTACTTGGGAGATAGTGCCGAGTAGAAGAGTGCAAAAATGAACGAAAATATATATTTGTTATACTGAGAAACAAGCATTATCCGAGTTAGCGTAAACGTCAGTTTTGCGCAGGTCCTCCATCGGAGATTCAATGAATAGCTTCTGCTGCGATTTTCTGCCTGCTTTCGTGTAGCTTGTAACATTAGAATACTCTGGTCAACCCTTTTCAGCTTGAGAAGGACATCTAACTATATATTTGAGGATGAATAATGTCGATTAGGCTTTGCATACGCATTTCGTTAGCTAATTTACTGTACAATTGTCAAATATGCCAAACTTGTAAGCCTTGCCCTAGGTGAAAATGTGCTTAGAATTAAAAAATATTCTTGCTACTGACCTACGCTCAGCCTGAACAATCCTAAGGTGTATGCAACTCAATTCCGTCGGTCGTGCTTTGACCGCTCAAAAAGTGAAAAAAGTCCACAAGGTCGTAGCCTACCTGTCGAAATATCGCGTTTGCGAAGCGTCTCCAAAAATTACTTTGGCCGGTAATTTTTACTTGGGAGATAGTGCCGAGTAGAAAAGTGCAAAAAAGAACGAAAATATATATTTGTTATACTGAGAAACAAGCATTATCCGAGTTAGCGTAAATGTCAGTTTTGAGCAGCCTGTGGAAGGTAGCAAGGGAAACAGTAAGGGTGTGAAAGATAAGAATGGGAGAATGCTAGCCGAGAAGCAAGAGAGAGTCGAAAGATGGAGGGAGTACTTCAGTGAGTTGCTAAATGAAAGGAATGAAGAGCCAGCAAACATAGCTGGATATGGTATGGGAGGGAGAAGAAGAGAAGTAGTGGAGGAGGAGGTGGGGATCAGGAGGTCAGAAGTGTCGGAAGCCATGAAAAGAGTGAAATTGGGGAAAGCACCAGGAACAGATGGAGTGTGTGGGGAAATGTTGAGGTATGGTGGTGAGATAGTGATAGAATGGGTATGGAAAATGTGCAAACTAGCATGGGAGAAGGGGAGTGCACCCGATGACTGGAAGACTGGCATAATAGTCCCCCTATATAAGGGCAAAGGGGAAAGAGGAGTGTGTGGTAACCACCGAGGAATATGTCTTCTAAGCGTAGTAGGGAAGGTATACAGTAGGGTAGTGATTGAGAGAGTGAGAGTGAGAACGGAGAAATGGGTAGGCGACGAGCAGGGAGGTTTTAGGAAGGGAAGAGGATGTGTAGATTAGATTTTTACCCTGAATTGTGTTGTGGAGAAGTATCTGGAGAAGAAACAAAAGGTGTATGTTGCCTTTATGGACTTGGAGAAGGCCTATGACAGAGTGGATAGAGAAGGTTTGTGGAAAGTACTTAGAATATACGGAGTAGAGGGCAAGTTGCTGAAAGCAGTGAAGAGCATGTATGAGGGTGCAAAGGCGGCAGTACGTGTGGAGAGTGAGCAGAGCGAGTTCTTTGACCTGAATGTTGGTTTGAAACAGGGGTGTGTGATGTCCCCGTGGTTGTTTACTGTATATATGGATGGAGTTATGAAAGAAATACTATCAAGAGCAGTGGATGTTGGTGTATCGCTGAAAAGGGAGGGAATTGAGTGGAAGCTACCTATACTGCTGTTTGCGGATGATACAGTTCTGATGAGTGATAATGAATGGGAGTTGCAGGGTCTGGTAAATGAGTTTGGAACAGTGTGCGAAAAACGGAATTTGAAGGTAAATACGGGGAAGAGCAAGGTTATGGTCTTCGAAAGGGGTGAAGTCACAGAGTGTGAGGTGAAGCTGAACGGTCAGGCTATGGAGATCGTCAACTCTTTTAAGTATCTGGGGAGTGTGTTGAGTAAAGATGGGACTATGGATGAAGAGGTGCGGGAGAGGGTACAACAGGGGAAGAGGGTTGTAGGAACGCTAAAAGCAGTAACAAGAAATAGGGTGGTCAGTATGGAAGTGAAGAAGTCCTTGTATGACAGTGTGGTAATCCCGACACTGACTTACGGAAGCGAAGCATGGACGTTGGTTGAGAGACTCAGACCAAGAGTGAGAGCAGTGGAAATGAATTACTTAAGGAGTGCGTGCGGAGTTACATGGAGGGATAGACAGACTAATGAGGAAGTAAGAAGGAGGTGTGGTGTGGAGGTAGATGTGCTGGAAAGTGTGAAAAGGAACAACTTGAGATGGTTCGGCCATATGGAACGTATGGAAAGCGAGAGAATGACTAAGAGGGTGTACGAGAGCGAGGTGGAGGGACTGAGGGGGAGAGGTAGACCGAATATGAGGTGGAAGGATGGAGTGAGGAACTACATGAACGAAGGCGGTGCTGGTTGGGGGGAGGGGCGTCGACTGACTGGGGACAGAGGTGCATGGGGGCGGTTCGTTCGTGGCCACCCCTTCGGGGATCACGGCGTCAGGCAATAGATAGATAGATGGACTTTTTTACTTTTTGAGCGGTCAAATCACGACCGACGAAATTGAGTTGCATACACCTTAGGATTGCTCAGGGTGAGCGTAGGTCAGTAGCAAAATTTGTGTTTAATTCTAAGCACATTTGCACCTAGGGCATGGCTTACAAGTTTGGCATATTTGACAATTGTACAGTACATTTGCTAACGAAATGCGTATGCAATGCCTAATCGACATTATACATCCTCAAATATATAGGTAGATGTCCTTCTCAAGCTGAAAAGGGTTGACCAGAGTATTCTAATGTTACAAGCTACACGAAAGCAGGCAGAAAACCGCAGCAGTAGCGATTCATTCATACTCCGATGGAGGCGCTGCTCAAAACTCAAAACTGACGTTTACGCTAACTCGGATAAGGCTTGTTTCTCAGTATACCAAATATATATTTTCATTCTTTTTTGCACTTTTCTACTCGGCACTATCTCCCAAGTAAAAATTAAGGGCCAAAGTAATTTTTGGAGACGCTTCGCAAACGCGATATTTCGACAGGTACGACCCTGTGGACTTTTTCACTTTCTGAGCGGTCAAATCACGACCGACGAAATTGAGTTGCATACACCTTAGGATTGCTCAGGCTGAGCGTAGGTCAGTAGCAAAAATATTTTTTAATTCTAAGCACATTTGCACCTAGGGCAGGGCTTACAAGTTTGGCATATTTGACAATTGTACAGTACATTTGCTAACGAAATGCGTATGCAATGCCTAATCGACATTATACATCCTCAAATATATAGGTAGATGTCCTTCTCAAGCTGAAAAGGGTTGACCAGAGTATTCTAATGTTACAAGCTACACGAAAGCAGGCAGAAAACCGCAGCAGTAGTGATTCATTCATACTCCGATGGAGGTGCCGCTCAAAACTGACGTTTACGCTAACTCGGATAAGGCTTGTTTCTCACTATACCAAATATATATTTTCATTCTTTTTTGCACTTTTCTACTCGGCACTATCTCCCAAGTAAAAAATAAGGGCCAAAGTAATTTTTGGAGACGCTTCGCAAACGCGATATTTCGACAGGTACGACCCTGTGGACTTTTTCACTTTCTGAGCGGTCAAATCACGACCGACGAAATTGAGTTGCATACACCTTAGGATTGCTCAGGCTGAGCGTAGGTCAGTAGCAAAAATATTTTTTAATTCTAAGCACATTTGCACCTAGGGCAGGGCTTACAAGTTTGGCATATTTGACAATTGTACAGTACATTTGCTAACGAAATGCGTATGCAATGCCTAATCGACATTATACATCCTCAAATATATAGGTAGATGTCCTTCTCAAGCTGAAAAGGGTTGACCAGAGTATTCTAATGTTACAAGCTACACGAAAGCAGGCAGAAAACCGCAGCAGTAGTGATTCATTCATACTCCGATGGACGCGCTGCTCAAAACTGACGTTTACGCTAACTCGGATAAGGCTTGTTTCTTAGTATACCAAATATGTATTTTCGTTCTTTTTTGCACTTTTCTACTCGGCACTATCTCCCAAGTAAAAATTAAGGGCCAAAGTAATTTTTGGAGACACTTCGCAAATGCGATATTTCGACAGGTACGACCCTGTGGACTTTTTCACTTTTTGAGCGGTCAAATCACGACCGACGAAATTGAGTTGCATACACCTTAGGATTGCTCAGGCTGAGCGTAGGTCAGTAGCAAAAATATTTTTTAATTCTAAGCACATTTGCACCTAAGGCAGAGCTTACAAGTTTGGCATATTTGACAATTGTACAGTACATTTGCTAACGAAATGCGTATGCAATGCCTAATCAACATTATACATCCTCAAATATATAGGTAGATGTCCTTCTCAAGCTGAAAAGGGTTGACCAGAGTATTCTAATGTTACAAGCTACACGAAAGCAGGAAAGCAGGCAGAAAACCGCAGAAGTAGCGATTCATTCATACTCCGATGGAGGCGCTGCTCCAAACTGACGTTTATGCTAACTCGGATAAGGCTTGTTTCTCAGTATACCAAATATATATTTTCGTTCTTTTTTGCAGTTTTCTACTCGGCACTATCTCCAAAGTAAAAATTATGTATGCTATGTGTGAACCAGGCTTAACTGTGCGAGGGTTTATGTTGGGGCAGGTTTGATGTCGTATAGTGTATCATGTGGTTTGGTTTATGTTAATTGTACTATTTGAGGGTTCATATTGGGGCAGGGTTTATGTTTTGGAGTGTATCATGTGGTTTGGTTTACTGTTTGTTGTACTGTTCTAGGGTTTATATTGGGGCTGAAATTATGTCTTAAAGTGTATCATTAATATGCTAGTGTAAATCTGGTCTATGTGGGTTTCACTTATCAGGACGATTATAAGTAAGTTAACATAATAAACACAATGGATACAAGTCATAGGAATGTACAAAACAACAATTGATTCAAATTATAAAATAACACAAAAATAAAAAACTACATGCACGAATGAAATACACAGGAATTAACAATACAGCAAATACAATATATAGGAGATATGATCAATATGCCCGTGTCCCCGTGCGTCTGAGCGTCGCATGGGAAAATTACAGTAACACGTTGTGAATAGTATTTATGGAGCTATTTGATTATGTGTTCTCTTAGATGGAATATAAGCTGCTAATAATTTAGTAAAAATCATGTCTCGGTGATTTATAATAATGGAAAAGGTGTTAATTTTAATTTTAAAAACTTTCTTGCCATATAGGTATCAATTTCTTCCTGGCGAGTGATAGCGAGCCTGAATATTAAAGAGGAATCGGTCTTCGGCCGGGACCTTATATATATATATATATATATATATATATATATATATATATATATATATATATATATATATATATATATATATATATATACAGTATATATACAGTATATATATATAGAAGAGAGAGATTTAAGGAATACAAGTAAATATGGAATCTTTAGTTTTTATTCAGCCTTAAGTACAAGCCCCAACACTCTGGGGAGCGATGTAGGTGGCTGAACAGTTGTGTATTTGTAGCTAAATGTATTTGTAATTTTTTTTTCCACACTCCGGGGAAAAAAATTATAGCCTATATACTGTATAATAGAGACCCGTGAATTGCCATTTTCTTTTACTCACATATCATAGAAAACTATTCTTTTTATGGCCAACATAACAATATATTTTATATTTTTATATTAATCAGACATGCATTATATTTCAGTAGTAATATTACTATACAGTAGTCTGTTTCTTTTCAACTGACGATAAATTGCAAAGTTCTCATCAAGATTTAACAGATATTGTGAAGATTTGGTAGTGAATGATGGTGCTCATTTTATATACTTGGTCTCAATAGGATGCAGAGACAGTAGTTTCATATTTTTCCATTAAGTATCGACAAATTAGCTGCTAAGGGGTTCAATTTATCGTCAGTTGAAAAGAAACAGAGTATGATGTTTATCTTTATCAATATATACTGTATATGCAAATAGAATGGTACACCAAGAGGAAAATAACGTAATGTTTTGTAAATATCAACAATACGAAGACGAAGAAATGGGGCGAAAGGTCTTATAATCGACTAACTAATGGGGCAAACATCTTAACATCTGAAAACTAATGGGGCTAAACGTGAGGGAGAAAGTGGTCCAGAAAACCGACCCATCCCCCCCTTAATGGTTATGAAGGACAATAACGTCATGTTTTGTATTATTATTATTATTATTATTAGTATTAGTATTATTAGTATTATTAACAATATATGGTTATGAAGACTTAGCGCTCCCATAGCGAGATCGGTCAGTCATGGTTGTGGTGAAACAAAGTGAACGGAGCTGTCTTGTGCTATATCCCATAATCGTGCCTTTAAGAGAGATTGTTCTCAAAAGGCGCAGCCATGATATTATTTTATTGTAAAATTAACATATATTGTATGTTTTATTGGCAAAATAAAAATTAATAATAATAATAATAATAATTTTTTCCCAACAAATCCCATTAACCCACACAGTACCGGTAACATCCTATTTATTCAATGTTGGCAACTATTAGGTGATTTTATTCAGCTTAGGGAGGACGTCTATCAATAAATAGGCTGCAGACTATCTCAAATTGTCCTTTCAGCTACCATCGATCCTTCCTAAACTTAATCAAAATCGTCTAAATGTAGCTAAAATCAAATAAAAATATACGTCGCCGGTACAGTAAATTAAATCTAAAGCATATAGATTCCCATAGGGATATCTTCTCATGTTCTATTTCTCTTTGTTGACAGCTCCACTGGCACGAGTTCGACTCCCGCTCAACCCCCCACCACCGTCTGTCCCAGAAGGTAAGTTGGAGGTTTGTTTAAGGGGGGATGGTTCACTTTTTGGGCGATTTTTGCATGTATTCATTATTTTTCTAGTTTCCTCCCTAGACCTCCATCAAATTAAAAAAAAAAACATCCATTAGATCCCCCTTCTAGATTAATTTGTACATTTTTCGGTAGAAAATTTCCCCGGCCAAAGGCCGGTTCTTCCAACATAACAGGCTCACTATCGTTCGCCAGGGAAAAAATCGACACCTAAATAACACGAAAATACTAAATATTGACGAAGAAATGGGACGAAAAGTCTTATAATCGACTAA
>CM064506.1:7936352-7938852 GCA_032716605.1 Paralithodes platypus | reverse complement strand
TCCTCGCTAGACCTCCATCAAGCTTAGAAAAACATCCCCTAAAACCCCCCTTTCAGGATAAATGTGTAAAACTTTTCGGAAGAAAAATGCACCGGCCGAATCTCGGTTCCTCTTAAAATATCAAGTTCGCTATCGCTCGCCAGGAATAAATCAACCCCTAAATGGCACAATAGGTCCTACAATTGATAACGAAATGGGGCGAAAGGTGTTAAAATCGCCAAACTAATGAGCCGAACATATTAACATCTAAAAACCAATGGGGCTAAACACGAGGGAGAAGGTGGTCCAGAAAAAGTGACTACCTCCCCCTCAAAGGAAGAAATGGCCGGGTTCTCTCCGTGTATATGTGTTGGCTTGTGTGCGGCCGTTAGTGTCCCGGGCCCTGTGTGTGGAAGGAGCTGTGTGCGTGTGCTGAAATGAAATATGTGCGTGTTGGAGTGCAGTCATGGCCGGGCAGGCATACAAGAGAGTGTGTGAGTGAGGATGGCTGTGAGAGTGAGTGTATGAGTGAGAGAGAGAATGACTTTGAAAATGAGTGAGAGAGAATGTGTTGTGTGTTTGTGTGTGTTAGAGAGAGAGAGAGAGAGAGAGAGATGAGTGTCAATGATCACTGAGAATTGTACAATGAAAGACAAACTCGTGTCGTTAATTTTGGTGAAGATCTGGTAAAGAGCTAACCTTTCGGTGGTGTCTGCCATATGGAAGTGCTCTCATAATGTTTCATGAATTATATTAAATCATCGGACATTACAAAGACACGACGTATATCTTTTATTATATATACACTTGAAAATACACACACACACACACACACACACACACACACACACACACACACACACACACACACACACACACCATAGCAACAATGATATATAAATAACATGTGATAAATATATATACAAAATACATACAGTAATAAACACACACACACACACACACACACACACACACACACACACACACACACACACACACACACACACTTACACTCACACGCACGTTACAGCACTACACATTAAACACATATACATTCATCTCGAATTATAAACACACAATTACATACACACACAACCACAAATTATAAATATATACCCATTAACATACTTATTCCCAACATAGCACAACGTACCGCATCAAAACAAAACACACTTAATACAACACAACTCGCACAACACAATACACAGCACGCATCACAACACAACACAACATAATGCAACGAAACACAACACACCACACACAACGCAACACAACACATCACATCACACACAACGCGACACATCAAACACAACACAATACAACACACACAACGCGACACAGCTCGATGCGACACATTGCAACACAACACACACAACGCGAGGCGACGCATCGCAACACAACGTTTCACAACACAGCATACACAACGCGATGCGACGCGACTCAACGTGACACGACGCAACACAATGCAACGCAACACAACACAATTCTACACAACACAACACACAACCAACGTTCAACACCTGCTAAAAGCCCCACTTACGACCGCCTTAAAATGATCCACGATTTTACGACCAAGCAGTATTTTCCGCGATGATTCCCTGACTTTTACGACTCATTAGTGTGGGTGTGTGTGGTTAAGGAGAGGGCTGCTTTGTCTGGACTCCGTTCCCTCAGCTTATGCCCTTAGTTCTGAGATTTTAAGGTGTTTGCTCCATTAGTTTGGCGATTTTAAGACCTTTTATGCCATTTAGGTGTCGATTTGTTTTTAGCGAGCGATAGCGAGCCTGTAATTTGGGAGGAACCCGGCTGAAGTTTTTCTACCGAAAAATGTACACATTCATCTTGCAGGAGGGTCTTGGGTGTGTGTGTGTTTTTTTTGTTTCTAGTTTCTTTTATTTTATTTAGCTTGATGGAGATCTAGGGAGGAAACTAAAAAAAAATATATATAAAAAGTTATATAAATGAGGAAATAAATACGCCCGTCCCCCCTTATAGACTAGTGTTCCTGTAGTGTGTTGGGGTTCCTGTGCTGTAAACCTCCAGACATGGGGAGTTGGGGGGCCGGACATGGAGGACATAAGGGGTAATTAGTGGTCGTTTATGGGCGGCCAGGAATCCTAATATTGTGGGCGTGTGAAGGGTGGTCAATTCTATTCTTCGGAAGAGTTTAAGGAATATAACTTTGCTGATTTTAATTATACTTATGCAATAATATATATATATATGCAATAATATATATAATAATATATATATGCAATAATATATATATATATATATATATATATATATATATATATATATATATATATATATATATATATATAACACTAGAAATATATTTAGGCCATTTTGTATGAATTGAACAAGACTACATGGGTCTTCGTAAACTAGGTGAGGCCACCAAACCGGTAGAAGTGCAAGGTGATGTGTATCGGCTTAGCTATTCCCATCTGATTAATCTCTAGTATTATTTGGAAACTACTAACTTTAAAAAGGGTTTTGGTAGTTCTTATTAGCAATG
>CM064506.1:7913852-7931352 GCA_032716605.1 Paralithodes platypus | reverse complement strand
CGGCCTTCGGCCGAGATATTTTCTACTGAAAAATGTACAAATATTATATCTTGAAGGGGGATCCTGGTGTTGTATTTTAAGTTTGATGGAGGTCTAGGGATGAAACTATATATTTATATATATATATATATATTTTTTTTTTTTTTCTATATTCCAACTTACTTCCTCTCGGGCATAGGCTGAGAGCCTTAACATTCACCGCTTTACAATGAACAGTGAAGCCCGTGAGGTCTTGTTCCAGTCTAGGGAGTGAGACATGTGAAGCACGTAGAGTACAACGAGCACCTGCCATCTTGTCTTCACATGAGGCACGGTGCTCACTCATGGCCCGAAACGACCCCATCTCTGAAGCCATCTCGTTCCCGTGCTTCACTGTCTCAACCCCTACACTCGGACTCTCACACTTACACACACACAACGCCACCTGTTGAGCAGATAACTCACCAGGCATTGCACCCCTATAGCATATTTTGAATATGGGAATATTCATACAGTGCTATTTAATCAGGGAACAATGAGGGTATTTTATTGACGTTTCGGTGGGCTTGTGATAATGCACTGATACCAGGTACAGCACAAATTCCATCCCAATAATATCTTCCCCATTGATACATCGGGATTTGAACCCGGGACCTTTGGATTACCAGGCCAGTGGCAAGACCACTCCACCACACCTCCCCTAAATATATGTATGTATATATGTTAGTTTCTTCGCTAGACACCCATCAAACTTAAAAAAATACCCCAAGAAACCCCCCCCCCCCTTCCAATTTTTGTTTTACATTTTTCGGTAGAAAAATGTCCCGGCCGAATGCCGTTTCCTCCTAAAATTACAGGCTCGCTACCGCTCGCCAGGAATAAATCGACAGCTACATGGCACGAAATGTCTTAATATTGACAAAGAGATGGGGTGAAAGGTCTTAAAATCACCAAACTAATGGAACGAACGTCTTAATATCTGAACACTAATGGGGCTAAACAAGAGAGAGAAGGGAGTCCAGAAAAAGCAACTACTTCCCCCTCAACGTATTAATAACGCCCCATAAATATCGCATCTTACGACGTCCGCGGTTCATTACAAAAAATACAAGGTTCGCTACTGTAATGACCGCCTTTTGTAATACTGGGGGGGTGCTGGCATATAATCTTGTATAGTATTTATTATAGGGGGTTGTAACTGGTTTATCCTACACTCTTAAGGGGGGATGGTTGGTTTTTCTGCCCCCCCCACCCCCCTTCCTTCTTCCTCGTGTTTAGCCCCATTAGGTTTCGGATTTTAAGACGTTTGACCCAATTTTTTGGCGATTTTAAGACCTTTCACCCCATTTCCTTGTCAATATTAAGACCTTTCGTGCAATTTAGGTGTCGAATATCTTCCTGGCGAGCGAAAGCGAGCCTGTAATATATAGTAGTAACTGGCCTCTGGCCGGGACATTTTTATATCATATATGTACACATTTATCTCGAAGGGGGGTCTTAGGGTGTGTGTGTGTGTGTGTGTGTGTGTGTGTGTTTTTTTAGTTTGATGGAGGTCTAGGGAGGGCAATGAAACAATTACAAAATAATATATAAGAAAAATAAATAAGCAAATAAAGACGGTCATCCCCCCCTTAACCCTATCTAAACCAAGGGTGGTCTCTGTGGGTCCCTAATGTTTCGCTCTATTATTCGGTAATTATCAAATGCTTCCCACCACAATGGTTTGACAATAGAAAAAAAAGAAAAAAAAAGAAAAATCACACACACACACACACACACACACACACACACACACACACACACACACACACACACACACACACACACACTCACACGTAGAGCGATCCGGAAGCTTACTGGGTGATGAACGGTCATTAGTTACAGGTTATCTTAACAAGGCTAACATCCTCCTTGAACTACCATGGAAGTGAAGGTGCTTAACGTGTTAAATATTGCTGTTCTGTTCTCGTGATGGGCTAACTGGTACTATTTGTGAATATTACCATGGAAGTGGAGGTGCTTAACGTGTTAAATATTGCTGTTCTGTTCTCGTGATGGGCTAACTGGTACTATTTGTGAATATTACCATGGAAGTTGAGGTGCTTAACGTGTTAAATATTGCTGTTCTGTTCTCGTGATGGGCTAACTGGTACTATTTGTGAATATTACCATGGAAGTGGAGGTGCTTAACGTGTTAAATATTGCTGTTCTGTTCTCGTGATGGGCTAACTGGTACTATTTGTGAATATTACCATGGAAGTGGAGGTGCTTAACGTGTTAAATATTGCTGTTCTGTTCTCGTGATGGGCTAACTGGTACTATTTGTGAATATTTAGTATTAGTATTAAGGAGGTGTTTAGCTTGTTTATCATTACCATTCTGTTCTTGTTGGGTTAACTGCTAATATCTACGAGTTAAGGGGAGATTTCCACTTGAGGGACTTTTTTCTTGACCCCTTTCTCCCTCATGTCTAGCCCCATTGCTTTTGAGATTTTAAGACGTTTTCCCCATTAGTTTGGTGATTTTAAAGAATTTCCGCCCCATTCTGTCAATTTTAAGACCTTTCGTGCCATTTAGGTGTCGATTTTATCCTGGCGAGCGATAGCGAGCCTGTAATTTAAGAGTAATCGGCCTTCGGCCGGAAAAATTTTCTACCGAAAAATGTACAAATTTATCTTGAAAGGGGGTCAAGGGGGTGAAATTTTAAGATTGCTGGAGGAGTAGGAAACAAACTAGAAACCTCCCCTTAATGTAATGATGGTGTGCTACTTATGAAGGTTTGTAGATCAAGTAGGATTTATTTACCCTCTGAGGACCGATGACGTACTTCCTTTCTGTTTTCAGACTATTATTTGACGTTTTTATTTGACGTTTTTATTTGATGTTTATGTTTGTTTATGTTTGTGTTTATTATGAAGGGTATATAGAAGTCAGAGGGTTGATCGAGATAGTTTTTGCCCCTTTTATTTCCCACCGATCCTTCCTAAGCTTTACATAATCATCCAATGCTGGCCAAAATATACAGTACTGCTAAAATTCGTCATATCCCAAGGGTTTAATACGTTAATTGGCCCGTGTGTGTATATGTTAATGCTGGCCAACATATACTGCTAAAATTCGTCATATCCCAAGGGTTTAATACGTTAATTGGCCCGCGTGTGTATATGTTAATCATAGGTTACAGTGTAATTGGATAGGATATTAAAGTGATTAAACTGTTTTCGATAATTAAGTTGTGTTCTTTTTTCTGAAATGGTAATATTTGTATGGGTAACCTCTTAATTGTTGATAAGTTAAGTATCTTCCTATAGAATTGGTGGGTTTTTAAGGTAACTAGACTGCATAAAATAATTACTTTTGATTGTTATGAATTAAACTGACGATGAATAATGGCTTTTCTTCACAATTCTGTTTTAATATATGGATACTATTTTGTAACTGGTGTGATAATAAGTTAAGTGTATATTCCTTCATCATTATTAGGGGGGGGGGGATTTGGGTGATTACACTTGTTTTCCTAATTGAGTCGTGTGTGTGTGTGTGTGTGTGTGTGTGTGTGTGTGTGTGTGTGTGTGGTTGGTTTGGTGTGTATGTGTGTATATATATATATATATATATATGTGTGTGTGTATGTCTGTCTGTGTTTGCGTGTATGTATGTGTGTCTGTCTGTGTGTGGGTGTGTGGGTGTGGCGGGGGGTATGTGTGTCTGTCTGTGTGTGGGTGTGGCGGGGGGTATCAAAACGGTGTGTTATTAAGCTATTATGAATGTAATTGACAGTGAGTAATATATTGTCTTCACTGCTGGGAGTCTTATAGAGTTGTTGGAAGGGGATAGTGGCCATTTGTTTGATCTAATAACCACTTCCGTACCGGCGACGTTCTTTTCATTATATCCTGGCAATTATTAGACGATTTGATTTAGCTTAGGGAGGACGTCTACTCATTAATAGGCTACAATCTATCTCAATTCATTATTTTTTCTAGCTTAGGAAAGACGTCTACTCATTAATAGGCTACAATCTATCTCAATTCAATATTTTAATTTGACTTGCTTAAATTCGGTATGTGTTGTTCAAACCTTTGTTTGCTCTGCTTAATTATTATTATTTTTTATTTTATTTGTTTTGCTTTACGACGAAGATTGTTGAAATGTTCCCTTTGATTTTGACATTTGGTTCGGTAGAATGCTTCATGGGCGAGTTTCTTTGCTGCTAGACAGTCTTTGATTTCCTTGTTCCACCATTTAGGTTTATTATTTCGATTTGAACGTAGGTTTTGGCCTGGTATGCAAGATTCTACAGCATTATTATATATGTTGGCCTGGTATGCAAGATTCTACAGCATTATTATATATGTTGGCCTGGTATGCAAGATTCTACAGCATTATTATATATGTTGGCCTGGTATGCAAGATTCTACAGCATTATTATATATGTTGGCCTGGTATGCAAGATTCTACAGCATTATTATATATGTTGGCCTGGTATGCAAGATTCTACAGCATTATTATATATGTTGGCCTGGTATGCAAGATTCTACAGCATTATTATATATGTTTGAGAATGTTTCCCAAATGTTCTCTATATCTGTTTGCTGGTTTATGAAATTCCAATTGGTGGAATTGAGGATGCTTTTTAGCTTATGAAAGTCAGCCTTTCTGAAATTTAGTACTTTCTTCTGGCTTTCATTTGGTTTGACGTTATCGATGTTAATGTTGAAGGTTATTGAGCGGTGATCGCTTGAACTAATTTCACCGCCTACCACGACTTAGTTTACTAAATCATCTTTCGTTGTAAAGATGAGATCAAGAATATTGTTGCCACGCGTGGGGGAGTTGACAAACTGATATAGTGATCTTTCTAGTAAGTTTGTATAGAGATCTTGTCCTGTATGTGAGGTTATGGGTTCACCCCATTTAGTCATGGGCAAATTGAAATCACCAAGAATTACCGCATTTTGATTATTACTTATCTCTACTATTTGGTTGTACAATTCCGAATCGATAGTTGATGGTTGGGCTGGGGGCAGGTAAATTAGTCCCAAGGTTATCTTGTCGTGCGATTTATTTTATAAATTAATATAAATTGCAACAATACGATTTACTGTCTGAATGGAAGCAAGTACAGGATTAAGACTTAATTTGACATATAGTAAAACACTACCTCCATTTCTGTCTTTTCTATTACATTCGAACATATTACAGCTTGTCAGTGAATATTCTACTAAGAACTTTATCAGTTGGCCACGTATGTAATGAGTCACCAACCAGTCTTGTGTCCTTATTCTCATCGGTCGTGTCATCAGCAAGAATCTGAGGGAGAAGTGAGTGCAGAAAGTCCCCCCCTTAATCCTATTACAGTACAACCCTTCTATCACGGAACATTGTCTACCTGTTTAGGTTCTGGATGTGGTAATGAGTTAGAGTATATGAAAATAAATATATAAAAAACGAATATACGCATATATCTATACTGAATTTTGGATTGTAATATCAGCTTATCCCTACTGTATATTTTAAACATGTATAAAACTCGTATATCACCGAACGACGTCTACTATTTAGCCGTTGGATGTGGTAATGAGTTAAAGTGGGGGTTTGTGTAATGTATAGAATTAATTAGGTACTATCAACAGGTCTCGCGGGCGGACGGGTGATTGGGCCCTGACGCTAACTTGGCATTAACGGGGGGGGGGGGGGGGGGGGGGGGGAGGGAGAGAGAGAGAGTCTCGTGTCGTGGCTATTGACTTTAGTTCTGCTTTTGATTTAGTCAACCATAAAGCACTAATGTATAAGTTACAGCTCATCGGTATTGGTGGCAATTTTTTAAGGATCTTTGAAGATTTTTTGACGAAAAGATCTCAGTCTGTGGTCATTGATGGGTGTCATTCCCCTTCTGTTACTGTTGTTTCTGGTGTTCCACAAGGCAGTGTCCTTGGGCCTTTGCTTTTTATTATTTGTACTGCTGACCTGTGTTCTGAGCTTGAAAATAAACTAATCTATGCTGATGATACAACTGTATATGCGTCAATTCCATCACCAATAGATTGACACGTAATTGCTACTGCTCTGAATAGGGATTTAGCCAAAATTACATCATGATGTGAACTTTGGGGCATGAAACTTAATGCTAGTAAAACACACTCCATTATCATCAGCAGCTCTCGTACCTTGATCCTCCCCACCTTATCTACAAGTTTCTGGCGAGCAAATTGAGAATGTGGATACTCTGCGTTTGTTAGGAGTTACTCTTGATCCCAAACTTACTTTTGAAAAGCATATTCGTTCTTTCTCCTCTTCCATTTCCCAAAAAATTGGTCTGCTTCGCAAGGTTTATAAAACATTTGCTTGTGACGCCACAGTTATCAAGTCTTTTTATGCTTTTATTTTGCCACATTTCGAGTACTGCTCACTGTCTGGTTGTCAGCAGCTGACTGCCATCTCAAATTGCTTGACAGGTCGCTAAATTCCATCAGTTTTGTTCTACCTCATTTGTCTCTTGATCTGTGTCATCGACGTAAAGTTGGTGCCCTTAGTCTTTTATTTAAAGTTTTTAACAACCCTCAGCATCCCTTACATGGGGTTCTGCCTGGGCCCTATGTCCGGGCTCGTGCAACTAGATTCACAAGCAATCTTAATGATCTTGCCATGAGCCGTGTTATTTTTTCTACTACACAGTTTTCACGGTGTTTTGTGCCGGCCATGGTTGACTTGTGGAATAAGTTGCCAAATGAGCTAGTCAATTCAGCTAATATCTCCATTTTTAAGTCTAGAGTTAATGCTTTTTTGCAGCATTAATTTTAATGTTTAAACTTATTTTATTCTATTTTATTGTATTATATTTATACTTGATATCCTCCACTGCATAATATGTTATCTGTGTTTAATATGTGTATATGTACAGTATACAGTATATATTTTTATTTTTTCATAAGTTGCCGTAGTCTCTCTCCAGTGCCTCCGGGTGTTTTGTGTGGATTCATCTTGTTGGTGTTTCTGCACCCTGGTTGGAGACTTCGGCATCTCATATAATAATAATAATAATAATATACATACATGCTACATATGTATTCATTAACCCCTTCAACACGATGACGTAATTTCATCCTATTCTGCTTACCATTGGACGATTTTATTAAACTTAAAATCTCCCTCTAGGACTCAAAGGGGTGAATACGATCTCAATCAACCCTCTTAATAACATAGGTCCTTAAGCTGCGTAATATCGTCTAACTTTAGCCAGGATCTAAGGTAAAACACATCATCGTGCTGAAGGGGATAAAGTTACATAATTAAGTTATTAAATGAATAAGGAAACACATAAATAAGAAATTAAGTAGAAAAGAAAAGAAATATTTTATTTCGAAATTAATATGATCCTCTATAATGAATGAAAATTAGTATTAAGTTATTGTGAGACATTTAATAAAAGGTTATTAGTGGATATGGGGAATAAATCTTACTTGCTGGTAGTTTGATGATATAATTAGATTTATAGATGATAACATTAATTGATATATCAGTAGACTGTGGCCGTAGTAAAAATGTTGAGCCAATTATGTTAATAAAGCCGATTAGTATCACCGGGGGATCTGTGTATAAGGAAACCTCATTATTGTGTGTGTGTGTTTAATTGGTGCAGGGTTCTTTATCAATCTATAGCTTACATCTGTCTGTGTCTGTATCTATATATTTATCTGTCTACCTGTTTCCTCCCCCTCCCCCTCTCTCTCTCGCTCTCTCTGTGTATATATATATATATATATATATATATATATATATATACAGTATATATACATGGGTGGATGGGACTCGTTAGCCTTGGTTGGCAACCAATCTAGGGGAGACAACCTTACACAATCCGGGTAGACGGGGCTCGTCAGCCGTTGTCGGCAACTTGTCTAGGGGAGCAAACCCTACACAAACCGCTACACCTGCTGCCTTGCAGGTTAAGCCTCTTTGGGCAAAGGCTAGGTCCACAGCCAACAACTGTGGTTTGGGGCTAGCTAGAGCAGGCCCCCCAAGTAAAATATGCTTCAAATTCGCCTAATGGCGGCTCGCTGACTTGGAAGGACGTATCTCAGGCCCAGCTCTGGCCCCCTGGGGGTGCATACTAGCCAGGAGAACCTTGAGTACAGGGGCCCGAACCCGGAGGTAGTGCACTGGGAGGGTGCCCAATCACTAGGCACACAATACCAGGCCAGCCGTAGTGCCGTAGTGCCGTGTGCGCGCATGGATTGCATCCCTGCGGTTGGTTCTGGTGGGGTGCCCCGAGACCCCTTGGTCTTGCCCTTTTAATGATCTTGGGATGGCCTTTGTGTGACAACCACCCGGGGCAGTCTGGAGCTGGATACCTGGTGATAGTGACCTCCAACGTTGGCAACCTATACCTATACCGATATGTATCATCATCATCAACCATTAGGAATCCACTGCTGGACAAAGGCCTCTTTAACCTTTTCCATGACTCCTGAGACTTTGCCAGCCATTGCCATGTTACCCCTGCACCCTTTTTTTCTATCTCGTCTCTCCACATCTTGTCTAGTCTTTTCCTGTCGCACTTTCCTTCTCTTGGGGTCCAGTCAGTTAGTCTTTTACTCCACCTCTTGTCCTCTCTTCTTGCTACATGTCCTGCACATCTCCACTTCTGCTCTTTTATCATTTCTAGGACATCCTTGACTTTGGTTTGCTCTCTTTCCCACGATGTTCTTTTCCTATCTATAAGAGTTACTCCTAGCATTGGTCTTTCCATTGCTCTCTGTGTTGGTTATCTCTCTAGTTTAAAGTGAAAACAATTATCCTCAACAAACACAAAACATTTTTTTTGTAATCAAGGTTAGTCCAGGGTGGTTTAGAAATATGTTTGCATTCAACTAATAACGAGATTGTATTTGAATTAATGAAGGCGGGCCACCACTTTTGACAGTGACTATACAACGTCTCTCGCCAGTGTTGCAATAGCACTTTTTCTCTTTTTTTTTTTTTTTTTTTTAGCAATTTTCGTCTGGTACCTTCAGAATTAAACTTGTTTTATTCTTCAGCCACCAAACATATTTTAGTTTCAGTCTAGGTCCCGATACCAATGTAAAAAAGCCCCGAATTGTTGAAGAAAAAACTTGTTCTTCGAAAATTGCCGGAAAAAAAGCTCTAGTGTCATTGCCTTTTAGTCAAGTGGCTGAAGAGTCAAGAGATTAAAGTTGAGCATCTGCCTGACCTACTAAAAAACTCGTTCTATTAAGGAAGTGAGTACCAACAGGAGTGAGATAGAGCCGTAATGATGATGGATAACAGCTCTTTGTCCAGTCTGCTTCCTTAGTCACTTATATCCTGTTAAGGCGGGTCACGGTTATTTGGCCATATGCTGGTGTGATTGAGTAGTTTGAGGTGGTAAGTGGTCGTTCAGCTAGGAATGATGGTATGTTTGAGTATGTGTGTGGAGTTAGGTAGGCAATTTACACACTCACACACACACACACACACACACACACACACACACACACACACACACACACACACACACACACACACACACACATATAGGGGAGGTGTGGTGGATTGGTCTTGCTACTGGGCTGGTAATCTAATGGACCCGGGTTTGAATCCCGATATGTCAATGGGAAGATAGTATTGGGATGGAATATGTGTTGTACCTAGTATCAGTGTATTATCACAAAGCCCACCAAAACGCCCCCCCCCCCCCCCAATACACCCATTGTTCCCTGATTAAATAGCACTGTATGAATAATCCCATATTCATAATATGCTACAGGGGGCAATGCCTAGTGAGTTAATTGCTCAATAGGTGGCGTTCTGAGAGTGAGGGTCCGAGTCTACGGGGTGAGACAGTGAAGCGCAGGGGCGAAGCAACTTTAGAAATGGGGATGCATCAAAAGAAAAAAAAATGGAGTTATGTAAGTAACACTATATATATATATATATACAGTATATATATATATATATATATATGAGCCACATACTCATACGCAATAAATCTACAAACTCTCTCTCTCTCTCTCTCACACACACACACACACACACACACACACACACACACACACACACACACACACACACACACACACACACACACACCGCCACTTCCGGTCTCCCCACCAGGTGCCCGTCCAGCAGGTTTTATCCCCCTGGACTAATTGAATGTTGGGGAACAGGTTTATCCATTCTAATGAGACCGTGGTGTGTGCTGTGGGGGGTGTTTTACGGGAGAGAGAGAGAGTGTGTGTGTGTGGAGGGGGGTGGGAGGGAGGGAGAGAGAGTGAGAGAAGGAGAGGGAGGGAGGGAGGGAGAGGAAGAGAACGGAGTGAATGTACGAGAAGGAAGGAGAGAGAGAGAGAGAAGTAGCATGTTTGTTTACGTGATTGTGTGTAAGGGCTTACGTGTGTGCGTGTGTGAGTGTGCTTGTGTGTGTGAGAGAGAGAGAGAGAGACAGGTATAGAGTATAATTTCATGCCTCGTACAGTATTAGTTATCTATTCCTTTGTGAGTGTTCTGTTGTTGTGTTCATGAGTGCTTAATTATGTATTCTTATTATTTTCGTCTATTTTGGCAACATGGATCGACGCTGAATATGAGGTATAATCTAAATTTGATAGTATGAAGTATTTATTTTCCTGGACCACCTTCCCCCTTATGTTTAGCCCCATTTGTTTTGGCATTTTAAGACGTTCGACCCATTAGTTTGGCGATTATATGACCTTTCGCGCCATTTATTTGTCAATTTTAAGACCTTTTGTGCCATTTAGATGTCGATATTTTTCCTGGCGAGCGAGAGCGAGTCTGTAATTTTGGAGGAATCTACTAAATTATGTACAAATTTCATCTGGAAGAGGATCTTTGGGGTGTTTTTCTTTTTCTTTATCTAGCGTTAGTGAGGCCACATTTTGATCATGCTGTTCAACTTTGGTATCCTTATTACAGAGAGTATAACGAAGAGTGACAACAATTATGCATATTATTAGAAATATTCCTTATGAAGAAGGGTTGAAGAAATTAGGCTTACATTCGTCAGAGATACGCAGAATTAGAGGGGATATGATAGAGGTGTTCAAGTGAGTTAGTGGGATAAATAAAAGGGACATGAAAGATTTACTGAAGCTCAGTGATAGCGAAAAAACTCGAACAAATGGTTTCAAATTAGATAATATTCGTTTCAGAAATTATATAGGCAAATATTGGTTTGGTTATAAATATGTGGAATGGGCTACCGAGTGCTATAGTAGGGTTAAGAACGCTAGAGAGCTTCAATATATAATTGGATATGCATATGGACAAGATGGGTTGAGTGTGAAAGGGATATGCCTTGTGTAGGTCAATCGGCTCTCTGCCGTTTTCTTATGTTCTTATGATAGTTATTCATTTATATATATATATATATATATATATATATATATATATATATATATATATATATATATATATATATATATATATATATATATATATATATATATATATATATATATATATATATATAAATATATACCGGTATACTGTATTTATATATGTATATATATTATTTATTTATATATTTATTAAACTTGATGAAGGAAAATGGAGCAACCTTAAAGGAAACAAATACTTAAAAAATTTACTTTGCAGTCAGTAATTGGATTTTATCGTATTTTCAGCAAGGTAAAGTGTATAGCATTTGTATCGAATATTTTACGTTTCTTTCAGGATGTTATTTATGATCATTTTAAGTATTTGAGTCAGCTATATGAAAATCGTATATGATTATAATAAATGGACGTGTAATAGATGATAGTGTATTCAGGAAGGGGTCGAAGTACTAACCCCTTGAGGAAATGACGCGTTTTAGCAGTATATTTTGGCTATCATTACACGATTTAATACGGCTTAGGAAGGATGTGTGAGAATCTACAGGTTTTTTTTTTCTATGTGTAAAGATAGTAAAGACTATCTCAATCAATCTTCTGACTGCCATGTACCCTTCCTAATCTTCTGACTGCCATGTACCCTTCCTAATCTTCTGACTGCCATGTACCCTTCCTAATCTTCTGACTGCCATGTACCCTTCCTAATCTTCTGACTGCCATGTACCCTAACTAATCTTCTGACTGCCATGTACCCTTCCTAATCTTCTGACTGCCATGTACCCTTCCTAATCTTCTGACTGCCATGTACCCTTCCTAATCTTCTGACTGCCATGTACCCTTCCTAATCTTCTGACTGCCATGTACCCTAACTAATCTTCTGACTGCCATGTACCCTTCCTAATCTGAATACAAATCATCTAACAATAGCCAGAACACAGAACAGAAGTGTGCCATCGATCCTCAGAATGTTAATGTGTAGAAATTAACATAGGTAGTTGATAACATAGTCTCCTACATACTGATAATAATACACTCAGATAAATTAACATAGGTAGTTGATAACATAGTCTCCTATATACTGATCATAATACACTCAGATAAATTAACATAGGTAGTTGATAACATAGTCTCCTACATACTGATCATAATACACTCAGATAAATTAACATAGGTAGTTGATAACATAGTCTCCTACATATGGTTGTAAAGATTTCAAACCATTAATAGTGTATTCATATGAACGACCTGTTGGGTCTATTATTTGTAATTATAATAAAGATTTAGGAAATCTTTCAGATAATGATATTTTCAATAATAATAAATGCGTGTGTGAAAGAGTCATGGATATGCCAGCTAGCAAACGTGATGCACTAGCAAAGTTCATTTATAGTCCGATATGTCACATATTAACAGGTGATGTAGAACTAGTTAAAACAAATGAAAACAACAAATTAGCGGAGCTATGTCGTAAAGGGTTTAAATTTAGAATAGGGAGTAATAAAGTAACATGGGACATAATTTTAAAAGATATTGTTTTTTCAGTCAATAAATTAAAAGGTAAATTGTTAAAAATTGTTTGCTGCGATGCGAGAGAACTAGAAGCATGGTCTAAATTATTAATTAAGTTAATTAGAAATAAAATTTTCTCGCTTAAAAATGAATTTATTCTTTCAGATTTTATAGACTATAATTATAATAAGCTTAAAGCTGATTTAATACATTTACATAAACATTTTGTAATCACTACAGTAGATAAAGCCAGCAATAATTATAGCTTCACATGTAAGAAATTTTATCTTGAAAACATGAAAAAAGAATTAGGCATTAAGGGTAACATATTACGTAAACAAATTTGTGGTAATTCTGTTTATGAAATTCAAAATAATCTGAATATTGATAACTTAATCGATGAACATACCAAGAAAAATATAACATTTGATATTAAACTTTCTGATAACATGTTACCTAAATTTCATAAAAGACCTTATAAATATCGCTTTATTGCCGGAGCAAAATTTGCTACCACTAAAACTCTATCAGAACAAGTCGTAAATTGCTTAAAATACATTAAAAGTACTCATAAAAGATATTGTAATACCATCATGAGAAGAACTGGCATTAACTATTATTGGAGTGTTGACAATTCGTTAGAAGTTATTGATAAAATAAATACCATGCCGAAAGTTACCTCGGTACATAGCTTCGACTTTTCAACTTTGTATACCAATTTGCCTTTAGATTTAGTATATTCAGAGCTTTGCTTTATTATAGATTTGCACTTTGACAGGTTCGTTAGGAATGGTAATTATTTCATAAATGTTTATACATATTTTAATAATGCATCGCTTAGCTCTACTCCCACTAGTTCTGTATATTTTGATAGAGCTAAACTTAAAGATGCCCTTAAATTCCTCCTTTTCAATACTTATGTTAGATTCGGGCCTTACATTTTCAAACAAATATTAGGAATTCCTATGGGTGGAAATGCTAGCCCTTTAATTGCAGACTTATTTTTGCTTGCTTTAGAATTTAAATATATAAAAGACTTAGTTGACAGTAGCAAGAAAAATAAAATCCCAGAAAAATTAGCACTTGCTAAATTGTTAAGTAATAATAGTAGATATATTGATGATATTCTCGTTTGCAATTTGTTAAATTTTAATCAAGTTGCTAAACTTATTTACCCTAATTCTATTCCCCTCACACAATGTAACGTAAATTATAAAGTTGAAAATTTTCTTGATATAAATATAGAGATTGTTAATGAAGAGTGCATACTTAAAGTATATCACAAAGTTGATGATTTTAATTTTAACGTAATAAACTTTCCTTTCCCTAGTAGTAATATCGATAGTAAAATAACTTATAATTGTTTTATTCCCAGTTAATAAGATTTTGTAAAATCTGCACTAAAGTAGATGACTTTTGGGCTAGAGCTAGGTTACTATACAGACTCTTAGTAGACAGAGGTTTTGAGGCAAGTAAATTGTTCCATAAATTTAATCTTTTTAGGGTCAATTATTGTGACTGTATTCTAAAATTTGACATCAATAATTTTAATCAAGCATTTTTAACTTGAAGTTTCTTGTATAACCTCTGCTTACTTTTTGTCTGTATTTATTGTTTTTTGTCTGTATTTATTGTTTATCTTTTTCTTTTTATATTATTAATATTGATGATTTTTTAAATTGATTGTTCTTGTTAAAAGAGTACTCTTTGTTTAAATCTGTTGTTACTTCATATTTTGCAATTATTTGTCTTTATATTATATGTATTCATTGTCGATAGTATCAATTGCTTGCTTTTGCGATTTCCTTAGTTTATTTGTGCGATAAATGTAGGTTATTTGTAGGGTAGTTATTGATAGGGGTCACTTGAGGCATGCTATGCTTACAGGTACCTACCCGATAGCACTATCGTTAGTGAGTGCTGTACTGTATTTTATATATTATTTTGTAATAGTATAGATATCTTATCAATATTTGTATTTTGTACTATTGTCAATGTCTTGTCATGTTGCAAATTTGATTTTAAATAATATTTTTACATTTAACATGTAGTTTCTTTATTCATGCAGAGTTTAGTAAAATTTACCAGAACGTCCCGGACTTCCCAAACTTGACTAATTCCTTTAACGTGACGATAGTGCGTTGTTATATGTGCGATTAGTTTGCTTGGGAAACAGATTAAGTTGCTCATGTAGTAATGTACACCCTATGTGGTGGATTGTGTTCTTTTATTTAATAATTTTCATTTTAGTAAGCGTTGTTTCCACATAGCGATTTTGATAATTTAATTTGACTTTATATTGTCCTTGTCCCAATTTTGGTTTGTTTAGTTTGCAAGTTTTACATTTTAATTAACATACTGATCATAATACACTCAGATAAATTAACATAGGTAGTTGATAACATAGTCTCCTACATACTGATAATAATACACTCAGATAAATTAACATAGGTAGTTGATAACATAGTCTCCTACATACTGATAATAATACACTCAGATAAATTAACATAGGTAGTTGATAACATAGTCTCCTACATACTGATAATAATACACTCATATAAATTAACATAGGTAGTTGATAACATAGTCTCCTACAGTACATACTGATAATAATACACTCAGATAAATTAACATAGGTAGTTGATAACATAGTCTCCTACGTACTGATAATAATACACTCAGATAAATTAACATAGGTAGTTAATAACATAGTCTCCTACATACTGATAATAATGATGATGATGATGATAATACACTCAGATAAATTAACATAGGTAGTTGATAACATAGTCTCCTACATACTGATAATAATACACTCAGATAAATTAACATAGGTAGTTGATTACATAGTCTCCTACATACTGATAATAATACACTCATATAAATTAACATAGGTAGTTGATTACATAGTCTCCTACATACTGATAATAATACACTCAGATAAATTAACATAGGTAGTTGATTACATAGTCTCCTACATACTGATAATAATACACTCATATAAATTAACATAGGTAGTTGATTACATAGTCTCCTACATACTGATCATAATACACTCAGATAAATTAACATTGGTAGTTGATTACATAGTCTCCTACATACTGATAATAATACACTCAGATAAATTAACATTGGTAGTTGATTACATAGTCTCCTACATACTGATAATAATACACTCAGATAAATTAACATAGGTAGTTGATTACATAGTCTCCTACATACTGATCATAATACACTCAGATAAATTAACATTGGTAGTTGATTACATAGTCTCCTACATACTGATAATAATACACTCAGATAAATTAACATTGGTAGTTGATAACATAGTCTCCTACATACTGATAATAATACACTCAGATAAATTAACATAGGTAGTTGATTACATAGTCTCCTACATACTGATAATAATACACTCAGATAAATTAACATAGGTAGTTGATTACATAGTTTCCTACATACTGATAATAATACACTCAGATAAATCGACAGAATAAATATATTCACCATTAGAATAGGAGCACTTCATTAAGGGGAGGTTTTTAGTTGTTTCCTACTCCTCCAGCAATCTTAAAATTTCACCCCCATGACCCCCTTTCAAGATAAATTTGTACATTTTTCGGTAGAAAATTTTCTGCACGAAAGGTCTTAAAATTGACATAATGGGGGCGGAAATTCTTAAAATCACCAAACTAATGGGGTAAACTTCTTAAAATCTCAAAAGCAATGGGGCTAGACATGAGGGAGAAAGGGGTCTAAAGAAAAAAGTCCCTCAAATGGAAATCTCCCCTTTACAACGTTTTGCATATAAATTCAAGGGGCCTGGTGAAGCTATATGCGGAAGGTTGTCAATAAAGTGCTCCCCCTCGTAGTATTATCATTAACCTTAATATAATATCCTCAAGATCACCCTTTAAGATAAATGTGTACATTTTTAGGCAGAAAAATGTCCCGTCCAAAATTACAGGCTTGCTATTGCTCGCCAGGAAAACATCGGCACCTAAATGACACGAAAGGTCTTAATATTGATAACAAAAAAATGGGACTAAAGGTCTCAAAGTCGACACATTTATGAGGCGAACGTCTTAAAATCTCAAAAAGTGATGGGGTTAAGCATGAGGGAGAAGGGGGTCCAGAAAAAGCAACTACCTCCCCCCTTAATAAACTACCGTAACGTTGCCATAATTATATACTGAATACTAAATTACTTCTATAAATATATTTTGTTTTGGTTCATATCTACTCAAAGAAGATCGTAACAGCAGACGAAGACGAACGTTTGTCAACACCTGTACGTAATAGACTATACAGTATATCACAAATTAGGTATCAGTATTTACCACTTATATATTATCTACACTTATATACTGTGATGCCCTATTGAACATAATATTGATCGTAATATGTATAGCCTAATACACATTCATTCATTAATAATATGCGACTTTTAATGAAATGCAAATTCTTCGACACAAATACCATACACTTTGCTTTGGTCAAACTTGGATAAGATTCAATTATTGACAGCAAATGTAATATTCTTCATAGTATTAGATTATATAGTACTGTCTTTGGTGGTCCTTGTTGCCAAAAAAAGAGTATTTACACAAAAGATAATAGGAACGCTCACACCCAAGCAGCTATGAAGAGAATATCAC
>CM064506.1:7881352-7911352 GCA_032716605.1 Paralithodes platypus | reverse complement strand
GGTATATATATTTTCGGGGACGACTTGTTTTACTTTATTCTGGCTCTTGTTAGACTATTTTACTTAGCTTAGGAAGGCCCGCTAGGTCTAAATTAACCCTTTAACTTCCATAATTCCTTCTTTTGTCTTATTAAAATCTGGATAGCCAGAATATAATGGAAAGCAGTTTCCCAGTACTGAAAGGGTTAATCTTCCCTCCAGGTTATTCAGGCTATGCACATGATTATTATTATGTAAACACTATTTATGCCATTGATTTTTACAGTGTGGTTTATTGTTTATATATCATTAAATTAAAGATTCCAAGTAAGAATGTCAATATTATATATATATATATATATATATATATACAAAAATGCCAGGAAAATATATCGTGTAATAAGACATCCACTTGAATTTCCACCACCCCACTTTCTTATGCATACTGTTTTGTGTGTGTGTGTTTTTTTTGTTTTTTTCTAAAGTTTGAGTGAGATCGTGCCCTGACTAAATATTACCAATACTCTCTGTCCAGCTGCCTCTTTGCCTTGGCCTTTGTTCGCCTGCTGAGGGGCAGATTTCCGCCTGAGGGATTTCTTTCTGGACCCCTTTCTCCCTCATCTTTAGCCCCATTGCTTTTGAGATTCTAAGACGTTCTCCCCATTACTTTGGCGATTTTAAGAACTTTCGCCCCATTTCTGTTAATATTAAGATCTTTCGTGCCATTTATGTGTCGATGTATTCCTGGCGAGCGATAGCGAGCCTGTAATTTAAGAGGAACCGGCCTTCGGCTGGGACATTTCTGTACCGAAAAATGTACTAATTTATCTTGACAGGTGGTCAAGGGAGTGTAATTTTAACCTTGATGAAGGTCTAGGGAAAAAACTAAAAACCTCCCCTTAAGTCGTTTTTTTTGTTCTGTCCGCAGGTATGTTCCGGGCGAGTATACTGTACTGTATACCCTCCACGAGTCTACACCAGCGATCTTGTAGTGGCTGAGATCGGTCTGCCTCCGCCATCTTGGTGACAATGGTGAGATTTTCCTAGCTTTACACTCAAATATATCCATACTTATAATACATGTTCAGTAATACTGATACCTGATTATAGTTTGTATTTATTTATTTTTATTTTATTATATTTATTTATTATTAGTTTTTTTTTTTTTTTTTTTAAAGTAAATTCTCCTACTTAACGAGACATAGAAAGGGGCGAGGGGACGCGAAAGTGGTCCTGGACCCTGAGAATAGTAACTTTTAATATTGTTTCTGTTCGGGCTCTGTCTCTTGTCGGCCACCCCCAGCAATGGGGTATGTGTCTGAGTATAATACATACATAGTTACATATACTGTATACATACATTCATACATACATACATACATGCATACATACATATATATTCTTCATGGGCAAAGCATACATACATACATACATACATACATACATATTCTTCATGGGCAAAAATACAACAGAACCTCCAATATGGCGATCATATACAAAGTTGGCCAATCCCTTTTACCCCAGGCTCTCTACTCTTCGCTATAGCCAGGTAGGTTTTTTTATATTGTGTACTCTTTATACTTGGTGAAACATTACCTTTTCTTTGTATAGAGGACGCCATTAGATATGTGTGTATTATATATGTTAGCTTTATTTATTACCTCTTTGCATTATTGTATGTTACTGTATAATATGTCCCGATAGCATAATGCTTAGTGCGTGGAATTTCGGTGTGAGTATCCTAGATTTGAGTCCATGGAGTACCACATGTATAATTGATTTAGAATAACTTTCTGACTCCGACAATTCCTTCCTAAGTTGAATTAAATCACCGCATGATAGCCAGAATTAAAAAACGTAACCCATCATCGTAAACTGAAAGGGTTAAGTTGGGGACAAATCTTATCCTAATTATTGAGAAACGAGTATAATAATTTCTCTCAGCCTCTTGTCCGACAATATTCGTCCGGGTCGTTTGATTCATGGTTAGATATGGGCCAATTCGAACAATCCAAAAATCTCACTAGGTGTACATTCATAAAGTAACACATCAAACCAAATTCATCATACTTTCTATCCATCATAAACCTACATTATCGCTGGATTTCTGTTTAATGGCGATGTTTACGGCTCCAACTTCCTTATAGCTTGAAAATCGCAAGTGGTCACAGGACAGTACGTGCGTGATGGTGAGCTTTGTAGGGAATTGAAATGTATGATCAGGTTTTCAGGTCTGTGGGTTTAAGGAATTCGATATATGTGTTAGTGATGGGTGTGTGTGTAAGTATGTGTGAGTGTTTGAAAGTGTGTGTGTATGTGTGTGTGAGTGTTTGCGTGTGTGTGTCACTGTCTGTGTGTGTGTAAGTGTGTGATTGTGTTTGTGTGTGTGTGTGTATATGTGTGTGTGCGCGTGTATGCGTGTGTGTAAGTGTTTAATAGTGTGCATGTGTGTTCATGCTTGTATGTTTGCGTGTCTGTCTTCTATGCAAATGAACAGATGAGTGGTGCAATCAAATGTTAATAAAGCAAAAACTGAAACATGATTTGCCTTATCTAGCAATATTACAGACCAGTTGCGAAATTAATATTCTCAATAATCGGCTCATGAATATATTTGCAAGATTATTATAGTCAGTCGTGTCCTGGGTGAATTGAAGGTTTGTTGACTAAACGAACATTACAGTTGGGATTAAGGGGAGGTTTTTAGTTTGCTCCCTAGACCTCCATTGAGCTTTAAAATATGTCCCAAAGACCCCCTTCCCCCTCCCCTCCCCTTTAAAATATGCCCCAAAGACCCCCTTCCCCCTCCCCTCCCCTCCCCTTTCCATGTAAATGTATACATGTTTCCGTTGAAAAATGTCCCGCCCGAGGACCTGTTCCTCCAAAATCACAGGATTCTATGGTTCGCCACGATAAAAACGAAAGGTCTTAATATTGACAAAGAAATGGGGCGAAAGTTCATAAAATCGCCAAACTAATAATACAAACGTAATAAAATATCAAAATTTATGGGGTTAAACATGAGGGATTATAGGGGGTCAAGAAGACAAACAAAACCCTCCCCTTTACTACGAGGTCACATGCGTCCTTTGGCGACCGAGATAGTGTCTATAAAGCCTCTGTCACACACCTCTGTGCTCCATACTTTTTGTAAAAGTCTGAGCAAATAAACTTATTTCATTTCAAAAATTCAATTCAATTCACGGGACTTTGTCAACACGTCCTTGCGCCGTCCTTGGTCGATATGACAGAATTGTAGGTCGAAAATTAATATGGGGGACCTGGCTAAAGAAAATCATCTAATGGTAACCAGAATACGATGAGAAATACGTCATGGAGCTGAAGGGGTTGCAGAACTTTTGCACCAGAGTTTACGAAACACACGGTCATAATAAGTCTGAAAAGGTCGGGGTTCCAGTGTGACACGCCCTTTAGTTCACTTACAAAATTAGGCTATTCTGTGTGCAGTTGGGTTTTTGAGTACATGATTAGATTGATATTCAGTATTCGATGAATATATATATAATCGTAGTCATGTAATTTATCTTTAACTGTCTTGATGGTGTAATGGTTTGAGTGTTTAAGATCTGTATGTGGTAACCCAGGTTCGAATCCCGAGTGGAGCACATGCTTTCATTAATTTCAGTGGGTAGTGTTTGGTGTTGTGAGTTTAATTAATTAATTAGATTATAACCTATGCAGATACAGTGTCTACAAGTACCCCAAACTAATCACTCATCCCACTCAAGACATATAGATTTTAAAACTGATCATTATGTTTATCTTGATCCCACCCACCTGATTCTCTCTCTCTCTCTCTCTCTCTCTCTCTCTCTCTCTCTCTCTCTCTCTCTCTCTCTCTCTCTCTCTCTCTCACACAAACACACACACCATCGTAAACTGTGTAAAATGGCTGTGATACCGCAGACCATTACCGGGGTATCATCCGGCCGGCGTTATCCCGTAAGGGATTTCCGGAGGAGTAGGAGGGCAAAATACACTGGAGGGAGCCGCTAATTCAATGCCGATGGTAAATTTATAAGGTAATGTGTGTGTGTGTGTGTGTGTGTGTGTGTGTGTGTGTGTGTGTGTGTGTGAGTGAGGCTGGGCCATATGGGTAGCTGTGTGTGTGTGTGTGTGTGTGTTATATGGGTAGATATGAGTGTATGGGGGGGGGGGGTGTCATGTGGGTAGCTGTGTGTGTGTGTGTGTTATATGGATAGATATGAGTGTATGGAGGGGGTGGGGTCATGTGGGTAGCTGTGTGTGTGTGTGTGTGTGTGTGTGAGTGTGTATGCGTATGCGTATGTGTGTGTGTATCTGTATCTCTTTCTCTCTGTGTGCGGTAGGAAAGGAAAACACCCCGCCCGTCGCCACTAATTCGCACTCAATGCCTAAGTTATAAGCTGAAATTCAGGGGATACTCAGTCGGTAGCGGATTGTACTCTACTTTATTGGTATGAGGGTAGACAGCTGTTTGGTGGCTGCAGTCTTTCGGGTAATAAGGGGAATTTTGTATTATTATTGTATTTTAGCTTGTATTGTTTTATTTATTGATATTACTTGTTATTATTGTGTTTTGGTGGTATATTGAGATTCGGATAATAAGAATGATTTTGGTATTATCATCATTACTTTATTATGTATTATTTTGTGTTGGTTTATTGTTCACTTCCAGCCGTGAGTTTTTCCTTACCTAGATACAGTTTTTCCTTACCTAGATACAGTTTTTCCTTACCTAGATACAGTTTTTCCTTACCTAGATACAGTTCAATGCTTATTCTACCTTAACTACGAGGTCACATGCAAGCTTTGGCGACCGTGTGGTGCAGAGTTCCCACCATAGTGCATTCGCAGATGTCTATCTATCTATCTATTGCCTGACGCCTTACTCCCCTTACGAGGGTGGCCATACACAAAATGCCCCCATGCGGACCTATTCCCTGTGAGAGGGATAACCCGAGCCAGTTTAGTGAAGGACTTACAGGATTGACCACTCAATTTAGGATCCGTCCGACTCCGAGGCCCTCTGTGCATCTTGTTAGCACTATTTTTCTACAGTGGTGTTCGGCTAATCCATCCACTAACCTGCCTTACCCTTAGGTACGCAGTATGGATTTGTATCAGGTTTACTCCCCTAGACAGGTTGCTAACCAAGGCTGACGAGTCCCATCCACCCGGATTTGTATAAGGTTGTCTTCCCTAGATGAGTTGCCGACCAAGGCTAACGAGTCCCATCCACCTGGTGAGAATTACGTGTAGGCTAACACAAGCTGATAGATGAGCAGCCTGGCTAGGGAGGGACCACCATACAATCCTCTCCGTTGGGATAGCTGAAAAAACCTTTAGGATTCTGGGGGACTCGAACCCTCGACCTCACGATCAGAGCACAGCGCCTTAGACCACTAGTTTCTTTTGAGATAATCTTGTTTGCAGATAGATAGACATACAGACAAACGGATGCGAAAACATAACCTCCGTCCAACTTCATTTGCGGAGGCAATAAATGCCAAATATAATAAATAGTTTCATCTTTATTGGGAGCATTTTTATTGAGCTTGTGTCATTTATTCGTATTATTAAGAACTTACCCATTAGATGCTTTCCTGAACGTATTAAAATCTAATGTTAGACATACTACAAGACATAGGGGTATCATATCACTGAACTAGTTGTTGTTGTTTTTGTTGATTTCCCCCAGGCTGTCTGACCGAACAGCCCCAAGATCCCGAGCAAGGCCAAGGCCATAACCAAGCACCCCAACAAAACCCTCCCTGCTTTACCACTAAGAATGCCCAAGTGACGGAAGCTGCTCCCAGGCAAGGAGCTGAGGAGGGTGCAGAAACGCCCGAGACACCGAAGACCCGCCCAAGGCCCTGTGCCTCTCAACAATTATGAAGGGAAAGTTGAGAGGCAAAGGAAAAAATTTGACACTTTGGTTCCCAGTCTGCCAACCCTCTAGGTTGGCAGTAGAGAGGTCAATCAAAGGAAGAGACACCGCCACTTGAGATCTAGAAAATATATAAGCAAAAGGAACAGTCAGAGTAAGCTATGGGTATGGCAGAGAATGCTTAACTCTCGCTCTGATAGACCAGCCATCACCACATGACTAGAACCCAATCCTCTCAGCATAAGCTAGGAAAGACCCTAGAAAGCCGCCTTTGGCGGGAGGATAGCTTCCCTATAACACAACCCTTTTCGGGGTTGGGCACCCGCCATTACTGAACTAGATATTTGAGGTAGTTTTAAGCTCTTGATTAGGATACGTATATCCTAAACTGAGTGAAAATCGCTTTATGTTAGCCAGAATATTAGAGAAACGTTCCACTTACGTGAAATGCTTGGACATTGTTTTAATTATTTATCAGTTTATAATTATAAATCGCCAAACTAATGGGGCAAACGTCTTAAAATCTCATAACTAATGGGGCTAAACATGAGGGAGAAAGGTGTCCAGAAAAATCATAAATCTAACATTTGTTGAAAATCTAGGCGTATGTGCCTGACTGTCAATAAATGCAACATTAATTAATATCATACTTGGTACACATATTTGACTCGTTACAAGTCAAATATGTGTACCAAGTATGATATTAATTAATGTTGCATTTATTGACAGTCAGGCACATACGCCTAGATTTTCAACAAATGTTAGATTTATGATTTTTCTGGACACCTTTCTCCCTCATGTTTAGCTCCATTAGTTATGAGATTTTAAGACGTTTGCCCCATTAGTTTGGCGATTTTAAGACCTTTCGCCCCATTTATTTGTCAAAATTAAGACGTTTTGTGCCAGTTAGGTGTTGATTTTATCCCGGTGAACGATAGCAAGCCTCACAGGCCAGGAGACTTTTCTTCCTAATAATGTATAAATTTACCCCTAATGAGGATCTTTAGGGTGTATTTTAATTAATCTTGATAAAGGTCTAGGGAGCTAACTAATACCCCCCCCCCCCCCCCTTTAACCTTCTATAAGAATATATATACCTAATCTAGTCTATTAATTTTACCCCAGCACCAAACCCCCGCCCATGAAATTAATGAAAGCATGTGATCCTATCGGGATTCGACCCCGTGAACAAATAGCCACTATATGTATCAACCCAAACACAGACAACAGCTGGTGTGAAATTAGTTTAACCCCTTCAAGGTTATTCCACTTTATTCTGGCTGCATTAAACGATTTTCTGCAGTATTGGAAGCCCAACTCAATTTACCCTACGATTTCCAAAATCCAATCTTAATCTGAAAACAAAAAAATATCGTCTAATGTTAACCCACATATAATTATCAAAGGCTTCTTATTGTTCTGAAAAAGTTAACAAATCAACATTGAAATATATAGTTTGTAAAATTGGCCAATATACTATATATATATTGGACTGAGAGAATGTGAGTTGGCAGCTGTACTAGACGGTAATAAGAAACAGGTAAGGATGGGTTATAATATCGGATTTTATTTCAATTATTAATAATATATGATTGGTATCGCTTGTGTTGAAGAGCTGTTTTAGTGATATCCCGAAAAATAATATGTGCAAATGTGTAAAAGAGAGAGGAGAGTGAGAGAGAGAGAGTGTGTGTGTATGTGAGAGAGTGTGAGAGTGTGTGTGTGTGTATGTGAGAGTGTGAGAGAGAGGAGAGAGAGTGAGAGTGAGAGAGCGTGAGAGTGAGTGTGTGTGAAAGTGAGAGAGTGAGAGTGACTGAAAGATAAAAGAGGGAGAGAAAGAAGGAGAGTGAGTGAAAAGAAAAAGAGATGGAGTGGGTTTACGAAAGAGAGAGAGAGAGAGAGAGAGAGGCTGAGTGTGAGAGAGAATGTGTGTGAAAGAAAGTGAGACGTTGAGAGTGAAAGAGAAAAGAGAAAGAGAGAGAGAGAGAGAGAGAGAGAGAGAGCGAGTGAGAGAAACTGAGTGAAACTGAGTGGGTATGTGTGTTTGTGTGTGAGAGCGAGAGAGAGAGAGAGAGAGAGGACGTTTTACCCCGCCTTACTAACCGATCACGGAGGCTGACTAGTGGACCATGTGAAAAGGGCCCCTTGGATGAGATGTGCCTTCAGTCAGGTCCACGGGTCGGAGGGATGTGGGAGCCAGTGCAGTGGAGTGTTCTATTTCAGTTGGATTTATTGAGCTTATTACCGATTATTTTTATTATTTAATTGATTTATATATTTATTTGTTTTATATATATATATATATATATATATATATATATATATATATATATATATATATATATATAATTATATATATATATATATATTATATTATATTATTTGATTTGTTTTAATTATTTTTTGTTTCGGAATTCTCAGTTATGTAGCTTTAGAATATAAGTTTAATAATATTTCAGCGATTTGCAATGTTGTGATTTAATCTATGCCAAAGCCAAAGAGCTAGCAAATGTTGCCTGATAAAAAGTTGCCGATCAATTATTGCCTGAAAAATCGCTCGTGTGACTCCAGCGAAGAGGAGCGACCAAAGGATCCCCTGTGTGGTGTTAGCCTTCAGTGAGGTCCATGAGTTAGAGGGATAGAGAGGCCAGGGGAGTGAGGGAGTGAGTGCTAATACTAGGCTTTATGTAATGATGAAGAAGAATTACAAGTTATATTCTGTATATACAGTATAATATTATATATATATATATATATATATATATATATATATATATATATATATATATATATACTGTACATATATATATATATATATAATACCGGTATATATAATATTATTTTGTATTTACTTTTGTCACTGTCTCTGAAGAATGGGTGCCGAATACCTTATCGTGCGTTTGTATGTTTCATTTATCAAGGGAAATATTAAACATGTTAACCCTTTCAGCATTATGACGTTTCTTGCACCATAGTCTGGCTAACAGGAGACGATTTTACTCCGCTTTGGAGTACCCTCTACAGTAGGTATGGAAGGGGTACGGTAATGTAGGTCTTGATTAAGGGGAGATATCGACTTGAGGGATTTTTTCTGGACCCCTTTCTCCCTCATGTTTAGCCCCATTGCTTTTGAGATTTTAAGACAACCGCCCCATTAGTTTGGCGATTTTAAGAACTTTCGCCTCATTTCCGTCAATTTTAAGACCTTTTGTGCAATTTAGGTGTCGATTTTATCCTGGCGAGCGATAGCGACCTTGTAATTTAAGAGGAACCGGCTTTCAGCCGGGACATTTTTCTATCGAAAAATGTACAAATTTATCTTGAAAGGGGCTCAAGGGGGTGTAATCTGAAGCTTGATGGATATCTAGAGACCAAACTAAAAACCTCCCCTTAAGGGGGGATGGGCCGGGTTTTCTGCCCCCCTTCTCCCTCGTGTTTAGCCTTATTGGTTTTAGATATTAACCGTCTGACGCCCATAATTCCTTCTTAAGCTTGATAAAATCGTCTAATGATAACCAGAACAAACACCATCATATAAAACCCTTTCTCGCTAACGGAAGTAATGAAATGTAATAACCGTGGTACGTCTGTGTGTATTGTTAATGAGTGGCCGTAATAAAGATGTTAATGATGTGATAAGTAAGCTTAGCCCTTGCATACATTACAGGGGTCGGGGCCAATTAACTATTTGATTGTAGTAGTTTGCCCCCTCTCCTCTTCCAAGCTTGCCCTACCCCACCCCCCTCCAAGCTTCCCTTATCCCCACCCCCCTCCAAGCTTCCCCTCCCCCACCCCCCTCTAGGCTTACCCTCTCCCCTCCCAAGCTTCCCCTCTCCTCTTCCAAGCTTCCCCTACCCCACCCCCCTCCAAGCTTCCCTTACCCCCCCCCCCCTCTAAGCTTACCCTCTCCCCTTCCAAGCTTCCCCTCCCTCCCAAGCTTCCCCTCTCCCCTCCCTCCAAGCTTCCCCTAACCCCACCCCCCTCCATGCTTCCCCTACCCCCATCCCCCTCTAAGCTTACCCTCTCCCCTCCCAAGCTTCCCCTCTCCCCTCCCTCCAAGCTTCCCGTACCCCCCTCTAAGCTTCCCCTCTCCCCCCCTTTAAGATCCCATGCAAGTTAAATCTGTACATTTATCGGTAGAAAAATGTCTCGGCCAAAGCTCGGGTTGCTCCTAAATTGCAAGCAGTTGCCAAGGTAATGGGGTGAAGTATCTTAGGATTGCCAACGTAATGCGACGGAACTGAAGGGATAAACATAAAATATAATAAGCATATATATATGTTTAACTAAATATAATAAGCATATATATATGTTTAACTAAATATAATAAGCATATATAATATGTTTAACTAAATATAATAAGCATATATATATGTTTAACTAAATATAATAAGCATATATATATGTTTAACTAAATATAATAAGCATATATATGTTTAACTAAATATAATAAGCATATATAATATGTTTAACTAAATATAATAAGCATATATATATATGTTTAACTAAATATAATAAGCATATATATATGTTTAACTAAATATAATAAGCATATACAGTATATATGTTTAACTAAATATAATAAGCATATATATATGTTTAACTAAATATAATAAGCATATATATATGTTTAACTAAATATAATAAGCATATATATATGTTTAACTAAATATAATAAGCATATATATATGTTTAACTAAATATAATAAGCATATATATATGTTTAACTAAATATAATAAGCATATATATATGTTTAACTAAATATAATAAGCATATATATATGTTTAACTAAATATAATAAGCATATATATATGTTTAACTAAATATAATAAGCATATATATATGTTTAACTAAATATAATAAGCATATATATGTTTAACTAAATATAATAAGCATATATATATGTTTAACTAAATATAATAAGCATATATATATATGTTTAACTAAATATAATAAGTATATATTATGTTTAACTAAATATAATAAGCATATATATATGTTTAACTAAATATAATAAGCATATATTATGTTTAACTAAATATAATAAGCATATATACTGTATATGTTTAACTAGACAGAGATAATGAAGGATGGCTTGAAACTGGATAGCGGTTTGTCTGCATACATTACAGGTGGTTTAAGCCAATTAACAGTTTGATTTCACCTATTGTATTGGTCTTGTATTGGTTTACGGAATATGATATTGTTTGTTAGAGAGGATGCAGCTACGCTAATTATAGATTATTATGTTATGTGATAATTATGTATGATTTATATGTAATTATGAATGATTTATATGTAATTATGTATGATTTATATGTAATTATGAATGATTTATATGTAATTATGTATGATTTATATGTAATTATGAATGGATTAGGTGTCGATGTGCGTGGTTCAAATGTATGCGTTTCTATATAGTTAAAGAGAGAGAGAGAGAAGGGGGGGGGAACATATTTTTTTTTGTTAGAAAAATGTCCTGGTGGAAGTCCGATTTCTTCGAAATTGCAGACTCGCGTCCGTTCGCCAGGATAAATACGACACCTTAATTGTGCGAACAGTCTGGGTATCGCCAAACTAAGGAGGTGAAATATCTTAAAATGGGACGAAATTGGGGGATTAAAGAAAACTAATAAAAACAAAGTAATACAAATACAACTAGATCCAGTTAATGAAGGAAGGTATGAAACTAGATAGCTCTTTTGTCTGCATACATTATTGTAGGTTGTCAGAGCCGATTAATAGTTTCAGTTCATCTATCATATGGCTTTTGTTGTGTTATGTTGCTGAGAGAGAGAGAGAGAGAGAGAGAGAGAGAGAGCATGAGTGAGTGAGATAATATAAGAGTGAGAGAGAGAATGATAGTGAGAGTAGATAAGAGCAAATATAATAGCCAAGGTCCTGCATTCATTACAGCTTGTCAGAACCAATTATCACTTTGATGCCCCTTTTAAATGGTTTATGTGGCATTATGTTGTTGGTAGGGTTACGAAAGATTGAGTGTTTGGTAGGAGGCTGTTACGTTAAATATAGACACTTATTATTAGTATGTGTAATTATGAAGGAAATAAGGATTGTTGGTGTGTGTATGTGCTTTAAATGTATGGGTTTTTAATTTGTGTGTGTGTGTTGTGTGTGTGTGTGTAAGTGTGTGTTTGAGCATGTGTGTGTGTGTGTGTGTGTGTGTGTGTGTGTGTGTGTGTGTGTGTGTGTGTGTGTGTGTGTGTGTGTGTGTGTTTGTGTGTACAGGGTGGCGCAGAATACGGTTACCCACTTGAACAACATTAGTAACGCTGCCTTTCTATACATCTGTGTAGCCAGGCAGTAGGCTGTGTGTATCGTATTATGGAGATTTTGTTTTAAGAAATAACGTCTTCATAACCATTATATATATATAGTAACCCATTGAACACACAAATTGGTTACATATTTTTAAGTAATGATGGGTTAACCCTTTGAGTACCAGCGACGTGTGATATATTTTATTCTAGCTTTATTTAGGCGATATTATGCATCTTAGGAATGATCTGTGGTAGGTAAAAGGGTTGCTCGAGATAGTTTGAAGACTAGTTATTGATAGAGGAAGAATGAGATTCTTGAGTTTTAAGGCGTCGGTACCGTTTGAATGTTTCCTCCTTGTTGCGGACAGCAGTAGAACCAGCGTGAGTAAACCAGGATTTTTTTGCATTAGACTGAGAGAAAGAAAATAGAATGTATGCTTCCATGCCCGAAAGGATTACTTCATTAATGCGTTCAGGATTCTCCGAGGGTCCCTGGCCACGGAAGCAAGTCATTACAATGTGCTGGTTTAATAATCCAGAAAGGTATATAGCTTCTGAAGTCAACATTTAAATAACTAATATGTGTTCATATTTATATCCACATGTGTGTGGATATAAACCGGTTAGTAATCAGCGGATGTTGTGGGAAGGGGGTGTAGGGTCCTAAATCACTATATGTAGTTATCACTGCGTTCATCTACTGTATGGTCCGGGAGTTTATATTGTGGGCTGGATTATAATCTGGTTTTAGTATTACTTTGAACAACGCCGGTGGTTACAGGGTATATACACTATACAGTATATATATATATATATATATATATATATATATATATATATATATATATATATATATGAGAGAGAGAGGCTTGAAAACCACAAACACACAGATTGGATGACTGATCATATATTTGATGTATCAACTGATTGATGATAGAGAGGTAGACACGATGATAGATAACTTATTACATGCAGACAGTAGACGGACAGGCAGAAGACAGTTAGACAGTAGAGACATAAAAACAATAGGCAGACAGACAGTAGACGGAGAGACAATAGACGTACAGACAGACAGACAGACAATAGACAGACACTAGACACAGACAAACAGTAGACGAACAGACAATAGACAGACATACAGTAGACAGACAATAGACGGACATACAGTAGACAGACAGACAATAGACGAAGCGACAGTAGACAGACAGACAGTAGATGGACAGACAGTAGACAGACAGACAATAGACGAAGAGACAGTAGACAGACAGACAGTAGATGGACAAACAGTAGACAGACATAATAGTAGACGAACAGACAGTAGACAGACAGATAATAGACAGACAAACAGTAGACAGACAGTAGCCAGACAGACAGTAGACATAAAGTAGACGGACAGACAGTAGACGGACATACTGTAAACAGACAGACAGTAGACAGACAGACAATAGACGGACATACAGTAGACATACAGTAGACAGACAGACAATAGACGAAGAGACAGTAGACAGACAGACAGTACATGGACAGACTGTAGACAGACAGACAATAGACGAAGAGACAGTAGACAGACAGACAGTAGATGGACAAACAGTAGACAGACATATAGTAGACGAACAGACAGTAGACAGACAGATAGTAGACAGACAGTAGCCAGACAGACAGTAGACATAAAGTAGACGGACAGACAGTAGACGGACATACTGTAGACAGAAAGACAGTAGACAGACAGACAGTAGACAGACATACAATAGACGGACATAAAGTAGACAGACAATAGACGGACATACAGTAGACAGACAATAGACGGACATACAATAGACGAAGAGACAGTAGACAGACAGACAGTAGATGGACAGACAGTAGACATACATAAGTAGACTGACAGAAAGTAGACGGACAGACAGTCAGTAGACGGAGAGACAGTAGGTACCAGACATTAGACAGACAGACAAACAGTAGACGGAAAGACAGTAGACAGACAGACAATAGACAGGCAGACAGTATTCATACAGACAGTAGATGGACATACAATAGACAGACATACAGTAGACATGCAGACAGTAGACAGACAGACATAAAATAGACAGAAGATAGTAATCGGACAGACAACAGACAGACATACAGTAGACGGGCAGGCAATAGACAGCAGATAGTAGACAGACAGGCAGTAGACGGACAGACAATAGACAGCAGATAGTAGACAGACAGACAGTTGACGGACAGACAATAGACAGCAGATAGTAGACAGACAAACAGTAGACGGACAGACAATAGACATACAAACAGTACACAGACAAACAATAGACAGACAGACAATAGACAGACAGACAGTAGACAGACAGACAGACAATAGACATACAAACAGTACACAGACAAACAATAGACAGACAGACAGTAAACAGACAATAGACAGACAGACAGACAGTAAACATAAGAACAATAAAAAACGATGACAGACACTTCACCAGGACCCAATAGGATAATATGAAGTTAGAGAACCAACCATGTAAATGTATCCCGGTATACAGTAGATTATACAGGTAAGCCGTGAGAACCAAGGTAGGGATTGAGTACAGGTGAGAGGAAGATAGCTATATAAACCGATAGATAGATGCAGAGATAGATGTAGATATAGAGACTGATCAAGTGACGTGTATAATATAAGGTATCATCATCTAGTGTGGCAGAAAGAAAGCAACCAACACCTTACCTGGTTCACTTTTTGGGCGATTTTTGCATGTATCCATTATTTTTCCAGTTTTCTCCCTAGACCTCCATCAAATTAAAAAAAAAACATCCATTAGATCCCCCTTCTAGATTAATTTGTAAATTTTTCGGTAGAAAAATTTCCCGGCCGAAGGCCGGTTCTTCCAACATTACAGGCTCACTACCGTTCGCCAGGGAAAAAATCGACATCTGAATAGCACGAATGGTCTAAATGATGACGACGAAATGGGGCGAAGGGTCTTAAAATCGACTAACTAATGGGACAAACATCTTAACATCTGAAAACTAATGGGGCTAAACATGAGGGAGAAAGTGGTCCATAAAACCGGCCCATCCCCCCTTAAAGCTCCACAGCTGTGACCATCTATAGTCAGTTTATTCCCAGCTGATGGTAAATGCAATCCTTTAGCAGCTGATTGGTCGATACTTAACCCTTTGAGTACCAGCGACGTGTGTTATATTATATTCGAGCTGTATTTAGACGATATTGTGCAGCTTAGTAAGGATCTGCGGTAGTCGAGAGGGTTGGTTGAGATAGTTAGAAGTCTTATTATTGCCAGAGGTCCTTCCTAAGCTGAATATAATCGTCTAGTAGTTGCGAGAATATGAAACAAATATCGTCCCTGGTCCTGTAGGGGTTAATGAAGAAATATGAAACAAATGAAATATGAAACAAATATCGTCCCTGGTCCTGTAGGGGTTAATGAAGAAATATGAAACTCTGCATCACTTAATATGAAACTACTATGTCTCTGCATCACTTAATATGAAACTACTATGTCTCTGCATCACTTAATATGAAACTACTATGTCTCTGCATCACTTAATATGAAACTACTATGTCTCTGCATCACTTAATATGAAACTACTATGTCTCTGCATCACTTAATATGAAACTACTATGTCTCTGCATCACTTAATATGAAACTACTATGTCTCTGCATCACTTAATATGAAACTACTATGTCTCTGCATCACTTAATATGAAACTACTATGTCTCTGCATCACTTAATTGCCCAAGTTTTCATAATCAGCAACATATTTCGCTACAATATCTTCGTAATAGCTAAGTAATTAAGATGAAGATATGGCAATTTACCATCAGCTGGACAAAAAATAGACTATAGTGTGACACATATGAAGCACCCAATATCTATGAAGTTAGAATACCTCCCCTGAAAACATGTACAGGATAGAGTTAAGGGGGGTCACCGGCTTTTTTTTTTATCATTCTCACATTTTCTCTCTTTCCCTGGCTTGTATCCATTCGGCCCCATTCAGCCAACTGCTTTAAGACGTTTATCCCCACCCAGGTGTTGATTTATTCCTGGCGAGCGATAGCGAGCCAGCATTGTATGCAGAAATCCGGCTTCGCTGGAAACATTTTTCGATCGAAAAATGTACAAATTTAGCTTGCTGTCAAAACAAAAATATATATATGATGGCTCGCTGCCGCTCGCCGGGAAAGTATTGACACTTGGATGGGGGTAAACGTTTTACAACAGTAGGCTGAATGGGGCCGAATATATACAAGCCAAAGAGAGAGGGAGAGATAGAGAAAAGAGAAAAAAGAGCGAGGTGGGCTTCCTTAATACAGGTAACCCGTGAGAACCTGGGAGCCAAGGAAGAGCTTGATTACAGGTGAGGGGGGAGATAGGTAGACGTGCGGAAGGTAGGTAGTAAGGAAGGGTGGGTTGGGATGCGATTATACGTTATTATATTATATATTATTTATTTTATATCTTCTTTTATATTTTTATTATTATCCTTTTTTTTTTTTTTTTTTTTTTTTTTTACTTCATATATGAACGGACAACTCAAGCTGCTCTGAGCCATTGTCAACTAAAATATTAGTGTAAGTTAAGGTTAGGTTTGGTTAAGTTAGGTAAAGGTATGTTAGGTTAAGTTTAGTTAGGTTAGGTTAAGTTTGCCTTTGATACAGTCTAGCACAAATCTCTAACTTTTAAACTACCCTTTCTGGACTTTCCATAGCTGTTGTGGACGGCCATCGCTCACTTCCTCAACCTATCCTATCAACTCCGGTGTTCCTCAGGGTTCTGTCCTGTCTTCAGTTCTCTTTCTAATATTCATAAAGGATTTTCTCAACTGTACCTCTAGTCCTCTCCACTTATATGCTGATGGCACACAATGCAATCACTCAAAAAATCCTGTGATAAGGCCATAGCACGCCTATCTTCTGATCTATCAACTATTTCATATTGGGGCTGAGAAAACCTTGTTACTTCTCCATCTATCTACTTGTCACGATCTTCCACACAACTATCCCTTATTCTTCAACAATGCACAAATCAACCCTTCATCTTCTCTCAGTATTCTTGGCGTTACTTTTTCTCCTGACCTTTCTTGGAAAGAAAATACAGCTTATTCCTCTGTATAGGGGTACAGTGTACCCATGTATCGAGTATTGTTCACATGTGTGGGGAGGTTTCACCCATACCGCACTGTTTGTAAAGGTAGAGTCATAAGCATTTTCATCTCATCAACTCACTTCCTCTTACGAATTCTCTACAATCTCTCTCTCCCTCAATCTGTCTTCTCCTCATCATTTGGCTTAAACCGCTTCAAGCTCCCTGTGTCCAGACATTTTGACTCTAACGTACCTTGAATTTGGCTCTGTCACTTTCAACTTTGGGGGAGACACTTATTACAGGCAGCTTTGCCTTTTGTCTCCTTCATTCACAAAGGGGAAAAAACCGCCACAATGTTGCATCTCTCTCATTCTTCTACTGCCATTACAATAATCAGTGTTCATCAGAGCGTTCTTAGTGTATACCTCCTCCCTTACGGAGAGTGGGGGGCACCCGCCGTTCAACACACTCCCACTCCTATTATGTCCAATTATCTAACCCAAGAGTGAACCGATTTTCTAAGTCTTTCTTCTACTCAACAAGGAAGCTTTGGAACTCTCTCCTTCAGTCTGTCTTTCCCTCATCCTATGACTTACACTGCTTCAAGCTCCGTGTGTCCAGACATTTTGTCTTTAACGTACCTTGAATTTGGCTCTCTGTCACACTTTCAACTTTGGGGGAGAGACTTGTTACAGGCAGCATTGCCTTTTGTCTCCTTCATATACATAGAAAACAAGTACAAGATACCCTTTTACACTTTATTCAGGCTGGCATTATATGAATTTATTAAGTTTTGACAGGCCCTCTTGGAATCACAGGGGTAAAATCTCCTTTAACTTTACTTTCCCCAATTTTTTGCGGAACTGAATAACATCGTTTAATAATAGCCAGAATAAACTGTCAAAACGCGTCATAATCAACAAGGGGTTAACCCTTTGAGTATCTAGGACTCTGTATTCACTTATTTTAGGTAACGATAAACGATTTTGCTTAGTTTTGGAATCCCATCGAGTAAGCAAAGGGGTAAATTTTAATTGACCCTCTGACTTCTAAAATTCGTTTTAATCTGACTAATATCGTCTACTGATAGCCAGAATAATAGGAGGAAATGCGTCCGATACTTATGGATTAAGGTGAGATGTTTTATACCTTACGATTCCTTGAGAAACAAATTGTAAGCTGAATAAAATCGTCTAGTATTTTCCAGAAATTAAAATGGCATCACCTTATTGGAAGGGTTAAGGGGATATATATATTTATTTGTTCATTAATACACGTATTCATCGTTTTTGTGTGTGTCCTTGCTAGACCTCCATGAAGCATAACAAAATACCTTTAAGACCCCTTTTGACATAATTTTGTGCATTTTTAAGTAGAAAAATGCCTCGGCCAAAGGCCGGTTCTTCCTAAAATGCAGGCTTGCTATCGCTCTCCAGGAAAACATTGACACCTAAATGGCACGAAAGGTCTTAAAATCGCCAAACTAATGGGACGAATATTTTAAAGTTTCAAATCTAATGGGGCTAAACATGAATATTAGAGAATATTTTGGGCTGCCAAGGATCAGATATGCAAAACTCGGTTATAACATGCCAGCAATATTACAGGCTTATACACACTTTTCGCTCTATAAAGCCTTCAGTAGTAGTAGTAGTAGTAGTAGTAGTAGTGGTAGTATTGTTGTTGTTGTTGTTGTTGTTCATCATGTTGTTTATTTCTTCTTTTTCTGCTGCTTCTTCTTTTTCTTCGTCGTCGTCTTCTTCTTTCATATCGTCTTCTTTTTCTTCTTCGTCGTCTTCGTCGTTGTTGTCTTCGTCGTCTTCGTCTTCGTCGTTGTTGTCTTCGTCGTCGTCATCTTCGTCGTCGTCGTCGTCTTCGTCATTGTTGGTTTCGTTGTCTTCGTCGTCGTCGTCTTCTTCATTGTTGTCTTCGTTGTTGTCTTCGTCGTCGTCTTCGTCGTTGTTGTCTTCGTTGTTGTCTTCGTCGTCGTCGTCTTCGTCTTCGTCGTTGTTGTCTTCGTCGTCGTCGTCTTCGTCGTTGTTGGTTTCGTTGTTGTCTTCGTCGTCGTCGTCTTCTTCGTTGTTGTTGTTGTTGTTGTTGTTCCCCAAGCTGCCTGGCCGAACAGCCCCAAGGCCCCGAGCAAGGCCAAGGCCATAACTGAGTACCCCCACAGAACCCTCCCTGCCGACCACAATAAAGCCTGGGTGACCGAAGCCACTCCATGGCGGGGAGCTGAGGAGGGTGCGGAAACGCCCAGGAAACCAAAGCCCCACCCAGGGCCCTGTGCCCCTCAGCAATTATGAACAAAAAGCTGAGGGGCAAAGGAAAAATGTGATGCTTTGGCTTCCAATCTTGGTAGATTGGGAGGTCAATCCACGGAAGAGACGCCGTCACTTGAGATCTAGAAGATATATAAGTAAAAGGAACAGTCAGAGTAAGCTATGGGTATGGCAGAGATCGCTCAGTTCTCACTCTGATAGACCAGCCCATCACCAGTCTTCTTCGTTGTTGTCTTCGTTGTTGTCTTCGTCGTCGTCGTCTTCGTCGTTGTTGTCTTCGTTGTTGTCTTCGTCGTCGTCTTCGTCGTTGTTGTCTTCGTTGTTGTCTTCGTCGTCGTCGTCTTCGTCGTTGTTGTCTTCGTCGTCTTCGTCGTTGTTGTCTTTGTTGTTGTCTTCGTCATCGTCGTCGTCTTCGTCGTTGTTGTCTTCGTTGTTGTCTTCGTCGTCGTCGTCGTTGTTGTCTTCGTCGTCTTCGTCGTTGTTGTCTTCGTTGTTGTCTTCGTCGTCGTCGTCTTCGTCGTTGATGTCTTCGTTGTTGTCTTCGTCGTCGTCGTCTTCTTATTATTTATGTTTCTTCTTCTTTGCCTTCTTCTTCAGCTGACATCCGTGGGTATTTTTCATTTCACAGCAAGCAGCCTGGTGGGGATCAATAGTGTTCTGCTGTTACTTGCTTTCCCTACAATCCTTTGAACAGAAAATATGCAAAATTCGCTCATGATACCTGAGCCAAATTACAGGCCAATACAAACCCTTGCTCCATATTCTACCTTAAGAGTTTTACTTTATCTTTCTTTTTTCATGTTTCTCCTTCTTCTTATTTTTCTTCTTCTTTTCTATTTTCGTCTCCTTTTTAGTTTCTGTTTCTTCTTCTTCTTCTTCTTCTTCTTCTTCTTCTTCTTCTTCTTCTTCGCTTTTGACCCACGTGCCAAATTTGAGGCTACTAAAAAACATCGCTCCATATTCCACCATGTAATTCGTCTGCCAGGGACTGCGAAAATGTTTGGCTTGTATTTAACATTTTTGACACCAGTTTATTCCGGGTTTACGGCATGCCATTCTTCCATTACCAGATTGACATTGGGGCTTACGTAGATGCACTGGCCACACCGAGTGTTCGGTAGCGGCAAGGTGGTCGGGACGTTCTGAGAGGAGAGAGAGAGAGAGAGAGAGGGAGAGGGATGGGGGGGCGTGAGAGTGTAAATAAAAACAATCTCCCTCATTTACCATTCAAGTGCTTACAAATACATTTATCAGATATAATACTATATTTATTTTTTTTATTCGCAAAAGCATAAATCTATATATTTGTAACGCATATGATATTTATAAAGCGTTGACGATAATATTATATAGGACACAGCAACTTTGTAGGAGGAAACCCGAAATAACCTGACTATATAATATATATAAAACAATCTGCAGTGAAAGCATTTGTTCAGCCTGCAGTAATTATTCTTTGTGTCTTTTTTATCTTTATTTTCATCTGTCAATACATATTTTAGAGAATTCCTATTATAATGATTGTATTATCTCGTCGTACAGTAGATTTATATTGTTATATATTGGTGTACAAGACGGGCGTTTATACCAAGTTGTTATCTTCCTATGTGTACTGATACAAGTTAAGCATCAATATTGTAGCGTACAGTTGCCATCATAAATTTACCTCCACTCTGTGTTTTTATGTATGAAAATGAATTTGGTGTCAATGACTTACAAGAATAATGTGTAATATAACTTATTTAATCATATGAAGTACCGGTATTTCATAAGAGCTATTACAATAATCAGTGTTCCTTAGAGCTCTCTGTGTATACCTCCTCCCTTACGTAGAGTGGGTGGCACCCACCTTTCAACACATTCCAACCCCTATTCTGTACAACTCTCTAACCCAAGAGTGAACCGATTTTATCAGTCTTTCTTCTACTCAACAAATAAACTCTGGAACTCTCTCCCTCAATCTGTCTTTCCTTCTTCCTATGACTTAAACTGCTTCAAGCTCCGTGTGTCCAGACATTTTAACTCTAAAGTAACTTGAATTTGTCTCTCTGTCACTCTTTCAACTTTGGGGGAGACACTTGTTACAGGCAGCTTTGCCTTTGTCTCCTTCATACACTTAGAGAAAAATAATAATAACTGCAAACAAAATTTCACTCCTAATTCAGTCATAATCAATAACCTAGGTAACTTAAAAAGGGCTAGAGTGTATGGGCTGTAATTCTTCATACATGTTCTCTGGCCGACTCTTCCCAAATGGTGGAAATATTAGCTCGATTACCCCAGTCCTTTTTTAGTCCTATAGGTTAGTGGTCAATATTTCTGGCTTGCTTATTATAAACAGAGTATTTATTGTACTTATATAAACAGAGTATTTATTGTACTTATATAAACAGAGTATTTATTGTACTTATTTATTGTACTTATTTCCATTCATAATTTCATGGACCTTTATCAAATTTAAAACACATCCCAAGAACCCCCTTCGAAATACATTTGTACATTTTTCGATAGAAATATGTAATATGTGTAGAAATGTGTAGAAATATATTTAGAAATATATAGAAATATATTCTCCCTAAATTACAGGCTTGCTATCGCTTGCAAAGAAAACTATAACACCTAAATGGCACGAAAGGTCTTAACATTATTAAGTCCTTCCTAAGCTGAATAAAATGCCTTTAATGTTAGCCAAAATAAAACACACAACAAAATCATACATTCATAATTCAAGGGTCAACAACCTAATAATCATCAACAAACTCACTGCCCGAGACTACCCCCCCCCCCCCCCCCCCCCCCCCCCCCCCCCCCCCCCCCCCCCCACCCCCCCCCCCCCACCCCCCCCCCCCCCCCCCCCCCAAATATTAGGTTAATGTTGTTTACTCCGCCTCTCTTAAAATGGAGCATTATCTGATTTAAGGGGGATGGCCCGTTTTTCTGGTCCCCTTTCTTCCTAATGCTTATCCCCGTTAGTTTTGAGATTTTAAGACGTTTGCTCCATTAGTTTGTTGATTTTTAGACCTTTCGCCTCATTTCGTTCTCAATATTAAGACCTTTTTTGCCCTTTAGGTGTCGATTTTGTCTCCTGGCGAGCGATAGCAAGCCTGTAATTGTGGAGGAACCGGCCTTCGGCCGGGAAATTTTTCTAGCGAAAAATGTACAAATTAATCTCGATGGGGGATCTAATAAATGTTTTATAAGCTTGATGGAGGTCTAGGAAGGAAACTAAAAATAAATTAATATATTAATATATAGACCCCCCAAAATAACCACTGCCCCCTTACATTATCAGGCATGATTATTGTCGTAATGACGGGAGGAGATAAGGATGAATTATCTCGTGCCGAAATAAATAGATATTTCGGTTACAAGGGTCCGAAATGTTGATTGTTCTGTACAGGCACGTGTAAGAGTTCGCCGACAATTTTGATGACATTGTTTTAACCCTTTGAGTCCCATTAAGCCTTTCGACCCCTAAAATGAGTGAAGCGTCTTACTATCGCCAAACTAATGGGGTGAACCTTCTTAAAATCTCCAAACTAATGGAGCGAAACAGAGCTCCCTCCGACCTCGGGTTAAGAAGGACCACTAGGATTCAAAGGGGTAAACAATATCTTAATTAATCCTTTTACGCGCATAGATCCTTTCTAAACTGAATACAAATTCGCCATTGTTCTGGAAGTGTTAATTGGATTGGCTTATTACTTCCTGCATTAAAAAGGTATTATTGTAACAACGACAACAACAACAACAACAAAGAAATATTAATACCGGTAATAATAATAATAATAATAATAATAATAATAATAATAATAATAATAATAAAATAACAATAATAATAATAATAATAAAATAACAATAATAATCATAATAATAATAATAATAATAATAATAATAATAATAATGTTGCGCTTATCTTACGTTGTCTGCTCTGCGTGCCCTACCCAGCTAAAATTATTAGCAAATTAAATATCTCAGGCATAAAAACAAAAAATGCCGGATGTTCCCTAGTGAAGGTAATGATCATGCAACAGTCTGCAAGCTTACACTGTGAGACAATTAGGAGGTTGAGGGCAAGTTTGGGTGGTTTTCTGGACCCCCTTCTCCCTCATGCTTAGCCCCATTTTTCTTGAGATTTTAAGACGTTTCCCCCATTAGTTTGGTGATGCTAAGACCTTTCGCTCGTTTTCTTTGTCAATATCAAGACCTATCGTGCTATTTAGGTGTCTATTTTTGTCTTACCATCCCCCTTCATGATGTAATTATATCTTATAGACATTCAAATAGAAGAATCGATTATCGTTTCTAGAAGACAAAATATATACATTTAGAATTATTAATTATGTTACAGCAATATATCACATTATAAATAGCTAATAATATAAGGTATGATTTTGTTAGAATACATAGACAAGACATTCGATGCTTAATGTAATGATTCTATTCCCTTCGTGCCTGTGCCTTATACCCAGCTAAGATAATTACATAATTCAATTTGTCTGCAACGAAACCAAAGAAATTTCCAAGGTTTCCCAGTTACGGTAATGATCATGCAACTGTCTCTGAGCTTGCAATGAGTTAGTTAAGTGTTTTATTATTTTATTTTATTATTATTATTATAATTATGATTATTATTATTATTTATTTTTATTTTTGTTATTATTATATACTGTATATGCATACTGTATAATGTATATATACTGTGTATATACTGTATATATATATATATATATATACAGTTTATATATATATGTGTGTGTGTGTGTGTGTGTGTGTGTGTGTGTGTGTGTGTAGATAATTAAGCTTGATAGAGGTCAAGCGAGCAAATTAGGCCTCCCCCCCCCTTAAAATGTAAATTATAATATATACCTATTAATTATTGCGACTGTTTACCTGTTCAATAACTTACCACACCTTAACGACTGAAGCACTCTTTATATGTACAATACCTGCTTTAATATACATATTGTTTTTTGTGTAATTTAATTGCCTTTATTTTGTTTAGCCATTAAAGACATATTGGTAGTAATAAATTCATTTGATATAAGGATAGAAAGGTATATCATATTATCAAACGGAAATATTTCTCCATATACTCAAATTGATATAATTACGTTTGTTATACCTTTTATTTATACAGCGTACATTGGCGTCATCTAGATTAGATGTATTGTGTTATACTTAGACAACAGAAAGAATTATCCATCCCCCTAAATGTCTAAGTTAAGATGTATTCCTAAAGTCTATGTTAGTGGGTCATTAACATTATGATATTAACATTTATTGGCTAGCAACAACAACAACAACAACAACCACACACACATATAGAGACTCTCTCTCTCTCTCTCTCTCTCTCACGCTATACACCACTTGTTATCTGGGGTTAAAGACTGTAACACCGTAGACTCACCTGGTCATATGCACAGGTACCAAGGGATAAGTCCACATTTAAGGGGAATAAACCAACTATTTAATTACGAGACTAGAAGAGTAGGTATTGACAGAATGTACTTCGTTAAATATTGCTTAAATGTTAAGGGGTGTCACCTGCTTTGTTTTATCTTTCTCTCCTTTTCTCTCTTTCTCTGGCTTGTATCCATCAGGCCCCATTCAGCTAACTGTGTTGAGACGTTTATCACCATCAAGGTGTCGATTTCGTCCTGGCGAGCGATAGCGAGCCAGCATTGTATGGAGAAATCCGGCTTCGCCGGAGAGATTTTTCTATCGAAAAATGTACAAATTTAGCTTGCTGTCAAAACAAAAATATATATATGCTGGCTCGCTACCGCTCGCCAGGAACATATTGACACCTGGATGGGGGTAAACGTCTTAAAACAGTAGGCTGAATGGGGCCGAATGGATACAAACCAGAGAAAGAAGGAAAAAAGCGGGTCACCTCCCTTAAATGTAAATGGCTGATTATACACTTCATTTTTAGTCGAATATCTAGCGCAGTTTATGTATCATATTCTCGCAATATGATGGAATTACCTAAAATAATAGCACAAACACACGCGCACACGTGGGATATTTTTAATGCAATTCCATTATCTTGCGAGAGTAGGAAACAGAAACCGTGCTGGATATAGTGTACTGTAATCAGCAACACACATTTATTTAATAATCTATCAATATCTACTCTTCTAGTCTTATAAAATAGTTCTACTATTCCCCGTATATATATATATATATATATATATATATATATATATATATATATATATATATATATATATATAATATAAATATTGTTAATGAAAGCTGTAGTTAACTTAGTATTTTAGTATATTGGTATTATTGTTACTATAATTTACAGTTTGTTAGTCTTTAGTTTTTTAGTCTATAATGATTATACACACATGAGTTCCAGCCCTCCTCTTCCCCTGCGCGATAGCTGAAAACTATCCCGGTTTATATAGCCAATAAATTATCTGTTTTACGAGGCCTCCAATTGATACCTTGACGGCTTGTTGGTGGTAGTGCTCAACCAGCCAATACCAAAACATATGTATATTCCTTTTCGGTATAATGTAGGTGTGTGTGTGGGTGTCGGTGTGTTTGTGTGGGTGTATGTGCGTGTGTATGTGTGTTGTGCTTGAGAAAAAGAGAGAGAGAGAGAGAGAGAGAGAGAGAGAGAGAGAGAGAGAGAGAGAGAGAGAGAGAGAGAGAGAGAGTACAAAGGAGTACAAAGGAAATCAAGCAACAACAGTCCAGTGACCCTTCTAGGTTGCTTGTCCTCCAAAACACTGAGGATCAAGTGTCCAAACAGTGGTTTAGAGTGGGTAAGGGAACATTGGAAAGGGAATTACTGCCCTGGAACTAATGTCCGTGGCAGGATTAGGAAGTTAGTAGGGGACAGATGGGTTAGTAACTGAGGGGGGGATAAAATAAAGTTATTCATTTACAAACGCAGACAGTCGCGGGTTTGATGCGAGATATTTGTCTAGGCGGAGTTTAAATGAATCAACGGTGATGCAGTCTATAACGTTTCGGGGAAGCCCATTCCACAAGTTGACAACTCGATTGAAGAAGAAATTCTTAGATTCGTGCGAGTTAAAAGATTTACCAATAATTTTGCAACCGTTTCCCCGCGTGTAATTAGATTGGTCGATAGTGAAGTACTTACTACAGTTCATATTGTCGATGCCTTTGATGATTTTGAACACTTGAATTAAGTCGCCTCTTAATCTGCGCTGGGTTAAAGGAAATAGATTTAATTCTCTAAGACGCTCTTCGTATGGTTTTTTCTTTAGGCTAGGTATCATTTTGGTAACTCTACGTTGAACTCGTTCTAGCTTGTTTATATCTTTTTGGTAATAAGGGCACCAGGATTTGAACGCAGTATTCCAGAAGAGGGCGGGACTAAGGAATTGTAAAGGGTTAGGATAACTTCTTTGGATTTATGCTCAAATGACCTGCCTATAAAGCCTATTATTTTGTTTGCCTTCTTAACAACTTCTGAACATTGTTGACTCGGTTTTAGGTTACTCGATATTGTTACTCCCAGATCGGTTTCTCTGTTTTACATTCTTAAGCTGAGTGCCATTCATCGAATAGTTTGCTTTCTCATTTAGGTATCCGATATGTAGTACTTTACATTTATCCGCATTGAAACTCATTTGCCAAATTTGGGCCCAACATGACAATTTATCTAGATTGTGTTGCATATCGTCAACTTGTTCTTTTGAGAGTACGCTATTTGCAATTTTTGTATCGTCAGCAAATTTTGAGATTGTACAGGTGAGATCCTCATCTATGTCGTTGATGTACATTAGAAAGAGAATTGGTCCTAGTACCGATCCCTGGGGTACCCCGCTACTTACATTGGTCCATTTTGATGCCTTACCGTTTATGACTACTCTTTGCTTTCTGTCGCTGAGCCAAGTTTCTATCCATTTCAACACACCGTCTTGTATTCCATGCGCTTTTAGTTTTAGCAGTAAACGTTTGTGGGGAACTTTGTCAAAGGCCTTTTGAAAATCAAGGTATAAATATCTACAGCTTTACTCTCATCGTAGAGGTTGAGGATATCGTGGAAGAAGTCTAAGAGGTTTGTTAAACAGGAACGTTTTTTACGAAAGCCGTGTTGAGTATCTTTAAGTATGTTATTTTCCTCTAAGTGATTTACGAGTCTGTCTCGTATGACCGTTTCTAGCATTTTACATACAACTGAGGTTAAGCTAATTGGACGATAGGTACTGGGATAGGGATTTGCTGCCTTTTTTGAATATCGGTGTTACGTTGGCTAGCTTCCCCTGATCGGGCATAGTTCCAGACTGCAAGGATTTATTGAATAGTAATGTCAGTGGTTTAGAGAGCTCATCTTTAGCTTCCTTTAGAACTCTAGGCGAGATTGTATCAGTCCAGGCGTTTTATTTACCTTGAGTTTATCTAACAATTCATACTTCTCTCTCTGTAACGGTGATATTGCTTAAAACATCTGAATTATCAATCTGAATCGGCGATGGTGTAGGGATATCACTGAGGTCTTCTGTTGTAAAAACTGATGCAAAGAAGGTATTGAGGGCATTACTCATTTGTTCTTCGTCTTTGGTGTATTCTCCATTTTCATCGACTAACTGTCCAACAGTTGAAGTAACTACTTTTTTCTTTCTGATATAACTATAGAATTCTTTCGGGTTTGTTTTACTTTGATTCGCAATATGTAACTCTAAGGTCTTTTTACTTTGCTTAATTAACTTTTTGGCTTTGCGTCGTAGCTCTACAATTTTCAGCCGTTCTTCGTCATTTTGTGAGGATTTTAATCTATCATTAGCAATTTTTTTAGCAAGCAGGCAGTTTGAAATATCTTTATTCCACCATTTGGGCTTATTATTATGGCCTGGACCGCCCGAGTTTTCCGATGGTATTGTATTCTTGCACTGCTTTTAGGTAAGTTGCTTCGAATAAACCTTCCAAGATGTATTTATGTCCGTTATTGTGAATTAAAAAGCTCCAGTCAGTTTTCTTAAACCTAGCTCTAAGTTTATGGGAAGTTTGCTTTCTTTCTTTGAAAGTTAGGGGACTTTTTTTTTTTTCGTATGCTACTATTTGGTTCGTTACTAGTAAACTGTTGTAAAGTGTAAAGTTATCGTAAGGATGGTCGCTGTTACTGGAATTCATCACCAACATTTCAAATTCTCTATTAATTCTTCTTTTTGTTTGGCAAGTACACGATGCTCAATAAAGAACGTTATTTACCAAAACTGGTCGGCGTTTCCAACATATTGATAAAAGCAACGCTCTTGCAAGTTTCGTAGACCAAGTCATGTCCGTATTGTGAAGTAAGAGTATCGCCCCACTTTGGTCACAGGTAAATTAAAGTCACCAAAAATTACGGTATCTTGCGAGTTACTTACTTAATAATCTGGCAATTTGTTCGTAAATATTTTCCTCGGTCCAGTTTGCACTGATTGAGCATGGAGGTCTGTATATTAATGCAAGTATTATTTTGGGACCTTTATTATTCCTTTATTAGCAAAAGATGCGTCGACGTTCACAATTTGAGAGTTTTGACCAAGAGGGTAAGGGTTAAGACTTTCTTTGATGATAAAGTAAAACGCCCCACTCCATTTCGATTTCATTCGGCTTTTCATCAAACATTACATAACCGGGAAGTGAATGCTCTGCCTAAAAAAGTCTCTATCTTCTGTATTGAGCCAATATTCCTGTTATGCCAATCACATCATAATTTTCTGTAAACACTAGCTCCTCTAAATCTGAAAAATTTATTGCGTATGCTACTAGTTGGGGGTCGTGTTGCATAGAAAACCTTTAAATTCTGTGTATTTTAGAACCTCACGGAACGCGCTTCAATAAAATATTTTTGGTTCTTTGTCGGATCTTACATTTATGTTCATGGCTGTCCTCGGTCCTCGCTGTCTCCGGTCCTTATCGCTGGTGGTCCTCGGTTGCCTCTGTTTTTTTCTTGGCGTTGGAATGTATGTTATGTCACTTGCTGCTGGTCTTGGTCTTCTCGATAGGCGTTTTTGTTATCCATGGCTGCGGACTGCTGTCGTGTAGAGACGACCCATGCGTGCTGAACCCACAGGGTTTAGAGGAGTGCCATCCTTGCGGAACAGCAGTAGGCTGTTTGTAGAAGTTGTCCCAGAGGTTGATGAATTCAACTTCTTCCCTCAGACACAAATGTCTTTAGTCGGCTATTTGTGCTGAAGGCCTGTGTCGTAGAATATTGGTCAGGTGCTGTCGATCTTGGGGAGAATGCCTGAGATGATGATATTCCGTGACTTGTTTTTTGTAGTGCTGGGGATCATCTTGCGCTATTTATTCACAGCAAAACTCTTCGGATCTGGTTGGCGGCGCATGACGTCAATATTGAACCAACATGGATGACAAAAAGGGTATTTTCAATTTGCAAATTCTTTGTGGTATCATTTCGAAGGCTTCCACAATGTCGTCCAGTGCCAACACAGCCTGCTCCCTGGAGATGCACAATCTTTTTTTTTTCGTTGA